>JARHVA010000302.1:2752500-3357500 GCA_037957365.1 Torreya grandis | reverse complement strand
GGTGAGGTGAGGACCATAACCAAACCCTGTGAGCATTATGATTGACCTCAAGGGAGTTGAATTGTTACCTGTGTAAAGACAAGTTGAGATAGGGTCCATTGGTGAGTAGTTTAAAAGCATTTGTAGTAATTATGGGGGACTTATTCTATATCCTTGGGTAGCTAAGAGATATGGCAGTGCATGTATTAGGTAGCATCAAAAAGCAATGAAGACCCTACAATAGTAACAGAGCACTTCATCAGTCAAAGGATTCTCAAAGTCAGAATATTCCTCCTATGGCTAAACCTTATCCATTATAAAAGTGGAAAATTCTATTTGCAAAGGCATGTTTGGTTTGTAAAACACACTACCTATAGATCAATCCATTAGAAAAGTCTAGTGTATTTTTAGAACATTTGTGGAAAGGACAATTATCCCTACACTTGTACTCTTTTCAGTGGTTAAGACTAACCAACATACCACCTTGATCATTTTATAAAAGGGTTACTATCAATTTTAAAAGTGGAGGGAGTTCTTAGAGAAAAAATTACTTTGTAAACTTGGATCAAACAATACAAGAAAGGAATTTTACAAAAATTGTTTAGTATTTGTTTGTGTGTTTGTTATCATGGCTTCTTTCTCCTTTACTTGTTCTTATTGCTAGATTTGAATGGTTTTTATGAATTATTAGTGTGCACCCTTAATTTTAGAGATATTAATTTGTGCCAATGCTAGGTTGATTGAAATTTCTTAGGTTCATTTCATTTTCTTTACTCTTCTTGTATTTGGGCTAATGTTGTTTGCTTGCAAAGGTAAAATATTTAAAGTGAACCTAGTTCTTATTTACATTGATTCCATCTTCCTTAAAATCTTGTCTGATATGTAATAGGATTTGATCCTATGTTACATCATGCGACACATTAGTTAAGTGTATGTCTAGATGAAATCTAAACTTTATCATGATGTTTGGAACAAAGATCAGCAACATCTCTTTCTGCTTTACCCTTCTTTTTGCTTTTTTTTTAACTGAATCACCTTAGTTTAATTTTCATTATAAATATCCATCTTAGACTAGTGCTTAGTTTAGTTCTTGATCATAATTCACTATTCTTAGCATATATACTTCATATTTTTCATAGATTTGCTATTTGGCCATGGTGGCTCCCAACCACCAAATATTATAAATATTATGAAATGGTCATTTGTTTGCCTCTATTCCATCAAAGATAATAGGATTATCACAACCTACAACTCATGCATTGAGTTCTTAAGAATTATAAAATGAGAAGTGTTTTTTAAACACTTTGGGCACCTATGGTACATATTTAGGCATCAATAGGAAGAGCTTCATTGACACTAGGAGGGCCTAAGTAGATCTTTGTGAATTTCTAGAATCTTTGCTAATTTTAGTGTATTTTGATCAAATATTGATGTAATCTTTGCATATTTATGTTTTTTTAGCATATTTGTGAAAATATCATTCATCTTTGTTGTCTTAGACCAAGATTTATGCTTCTTTTAGACAAAGATCGACATTCCTTGAAGATGCATGAGTATTTGTGGTAAAGATAGCTTAAATCCAAGGTGTTAAAGGTTAGTAATAGTGGTTTTTTTCAAATATGGACTGATTCTTTGCAAATTTGAGTTCATTTGAACTTAAACATGTAAATATCATTCATAATAATGTATTTGGACATATCTTTGAACTAATTTAGTTAAATATAGATGTCCCTTGTTATTATTTATACATATGTGTGAAAAATTTGCCTAAATGTATGAGTCTAATTATTATTCTTTATAAATATGAGGCTTACACATTGTATTTTAAATAGGATTTAGAGCTGAAACCACCATAGGTAATATCCTCATCTAAGTATGGCATGGTTAGGTGGATCTTCTATTAATGTGCCTGGTCAGGTACATGACTTACTAAGAAACCCTAAAAGGTATTTACCTTCTTTCAATCTTAATGATGTTGTCACTGCTAAATAACATTATTAGATCTTTCAAAGCTCCTTTAAGACTCTTAAATGTTATTCATGAAGATGTAGAATGTAGATTGTTCCCATTTAATTTCAAACATGCTACATATAAATGGTTCCTTAACCTTCCAGAGGATTACATAGCTAGCTGGGATGATTTTAACAGAATATTTATTAATCAATTTGATAAAATCATTTGTCCATGAATTATATATCAACAATTCACCACTACCAGAAGAGACTCAAATGAGCCCATTAGAGCCTTTAATGCTAGTTTCCAAAAGATGTTTAGCATAACTATAGCCCCTTATAGACCTGAAGAGGCTTTAGCCATAGATATTTACAAGGATGCTTTGGATCTCATGACTTTTGTATTTCTTAAAAGGTCTATTGGAGTCATAAACACCTTAGCATTGGATTATGTTGAAGATGTAATAATCAGTGATCAAATGCAGCCTTAAGGTCAACTTGCATATGTTATCCCAAATGTCAACCTCAATTTTCTAACATTGAATGTCATTCCTAATGCCAATTAGAGTGTGTCTACCTTAAATTAGACACCAGAATTGAACCAAATGCCCTTAAGCCATGTCTATCCTAGCCAAATTTGGGGTTCTTCAATAATGATACAAATGGATTTCATCCACAAGGACAGAGAGCTTTGGTGCCCACTAGTAATAGCAATCAATTTCATAACTTAGAAGCACCAAAGAATTAGGATGAATCCATACTTAATATAGTTCAAAAGCTTAGCACTAGTTTTCCTCAGTTGCAAAAGCAAATAGGCAATTCTAGGGAAGGATCTAACATAGACTATGCTTCTCAAAGGTTCAATAGGTTTCATGATAATAGAAACAATAAGTCATTTAAGGGCATGAAACAAATGAATATTTGTGGTATAATCTTATTTTATCATTGTAATATCCTTGAAGAATATCAAAATGAAAAGGCTACATCTAAACCTGTGTTCTATCAAGACATTGTTGTAGGGAAATCTGGCTTTACATGAACTTCTGAATACTTCATGCAAGCTTTTGATTTTATATTTAAAGAAGAAAGTGAACTATAAGATGAAATGGATGTTCAAGATGATCAGCCCCATGAACAAGATCAGATACAAGTTGAGTTCTCTTTAGAAGATAGTTGTGAAGGCAATTTGTATGAGGTCATTTTTGAAATAGAGTTTGCCCCTGAAGAAGAATACCGGTGAAAACATTTATACCAAGATTTCTTGAAATAAATTGGGGTAATTCAAGATAGTAATATCTTTGTAGAGACCCCAAATCAAGATGTGTTGGGACTCGATTTGGTAGTGAGATGCCATTTTATATAGAGGATGAGGATGAAGCAAATGTAACATATCAAGAATTTTCATATGACACCTTAAAAAGGGTGGATGTATGTGATAAAATTGATTCAAATGGTAAGGTTATAGATAAATTTCATGCTATTTTAGCTAATGAGGATGAAGTAACCTTTCAGGATGACTTGGAAAGTTTTGGTACAAATATTGGTAGTCTATCCCCACCTCAAGCTGAATTTAATGAAGACATTAAGACAAGAATGCTAGCTGAGTTGCCATCATTGAATGAGGATGATATAAGTCACTATCTATCTATGACTAAAGGATAATTATCACTCCTAATGCAAAAGAAAAGGATTTAGGAAGAAGATAATTGGGACTTAGATTCATACCTTTGATCCATACATCTGAGAATGTTGATAGAAGGCCAAGCTACATCACCTAGAAGACACAAGCATACAAGTTCTCATATCCACAAGAATATGCCATTAAGTGAAAGAAATCATGATTCAAGGTTACATGGTAAGCTAAATAACTTTCCATTTGTTGCTAGAGGTAGGATCTTTATGGAGTTAGTGTATGTCTTTAGATTAGTTTCTTTTCTATTTTTTTCCTTCTTGTCCCTTGTTTGTAAATAATGTCTGTATATATTTGTTTGTCTTTTGTGATTTATTCCTTATTTCTAAATAAATCCTTTTAGAAATCCCTTAGCTTGAGTTTCATCTAACTGCTCAAGAGCTTCATAGTTTATAAATGCGAGTATAACTTCTCAACATCGATTGATCATGGATTATTGAGCTTGATGTTGTAGTTTAGAGAAGCTAACAAAGACTGATGGATAAGTTGATTGTTCCTTGAGATTTTAAACCTTGTTATAATCTAAGCTTGGTTTTAAGAAGGATTTCACATTTAGGATGAAATCTTAAACTATTATCACATAGTCATGCTTGCACTTAAAAAACATTAATTATTTAGGACAAAGTTTACAACCAAGGATGTTTGTCTAAAAATCAAACACTTGACCAAATCCCTAAACCTAGCTAACTTGGTTCCCAACCTTTGCTAGAAAGTCAAAATGACTTGAAAAAAATCAAAAAATGAGATCTTTATTACAAAATTCAAAGAGATTTCTAAGAAGAGGTGATTTGCGTAATCTCCACCAGGCTATGGATGCTTAGTTGATAGTGGAACAAAGCTTTGAGTGGAGCCAAAGACATTTATCAAGGCAATGGATGTCTGGTTGATAACAAAGCAATGCCAAGACTTATTTGAGATAAAGCATGGTTCTTAATGAATATTCAAACTTGATAAAAGCCAATGTTAATGATTAAAGTCAGAAAACTAGAAGTTATTCTCTAAATCTTTTGAGAATCAGTAAGTAAAATCAAAGCACAAACACAACATGTATGAGTTTTGATGTTTGATCTTAATTTTTCATATGAAATATTTGTTATAATCATAAATTGATACTAATAATGGTGCCTAATCAAATGAAATAAGTAGATTGATTATTAGTCTAAACTAGAGTCTCTGAATTTTAACATATTGTTATGTTTCTCCCCAAAAGTCATTATTTGTTGAGGTCAACATACCCCCATTTATAAAAAATGGGGACCCATATCTTAAATTGTATAAATTTATACCTTTAAATTAAAGATTCACTTAATCAGAGTGTCATTATCATGATTGCACATTATTTTTATTTGAATATCATCCACACCCCGGTTTGGTTACCTTATTTATGCATAATTCTCATTTGCCCTTATTTATAAGTGCTAACATTGGATATTTGTGTTTTAGGTTGTAGGATTAATGGAGACCATTTTGGAATGAGCATGCTTATATTTTTGTGCTTCAATGTTAAATTGGTCTTTTACTAACCTTGGTTTATAATTGATTAATTAAATTCATATTTTGAAACCCTAGCCTAGTATTTTACCTGGACCTTTTAATTCAAATTTAAATTTGGCAGGAGATTTTTTATTTAAATCTAAGAAAGAATAAATTAATCATATCATAGACTTATTTTTATTTTTATTTTAAGGTTTGGCTGTGTTTTTCAACACAACCAAACCTTAGGCTAAAAATCCTATGCTTGATCTTTTTTATGCCCCATGATTCCTTTATTCCCTTCTATCCTAGCTTGGTCTAAATAATTGTATGGTCCCTTTATTATAAGGCTTATCCTAAAGTCTTATCCTAATGTTTATCATATTTATTAATATGATAAAAACATTAGCCTAAGATTTTTCGCTATGTCTTTGTTAATCATGAGGTCCTTTTGTTTCAGGTTTCTAACCTTGGTCCATAGTCTTTATGCCTTGGTCCCTTTTAATTCATGGGGCCCTCTTTAATATGTTTATAACTTAGCTTAAATATTTTATCCTAAGTCTTTTATATATGCTCTCGAGCTTAACTTTCATTCTTGTTTGCAGGATCAAGGATCCATGTTCGCTCGAATGAGATAGATCAGATAGAGCATGACAAGTATGGAAAAGACAAACCTTAACCAAAGAGTTAAAACCCAATCATATTCTCAAGATCTATGGTTTGCATGATCATGGTATAGTTGATCAAATGATTCATGTAATGTTGAATTTTAAAAGGTTCTATAGAGCTCCATGGGGGTGACAAGTATCACCATCGTGGGAACCCAGTATATAGAGATCAAATGATGCATGGGAGCCTAGTACAAAGAGTATAAAAGCACCAAATAGTCACCACATAGCACACACAGGAAATAAGATGAACTCAAAAATAACAAGTGGAAATATTGGACAATAGTCCTGAAGACATGTTTAAAATTAACGATCACACACCCATCAAAGATGTCCATGCAGACGTCAAATGATGATTATGTGGACATCAAATTTAAGATAACAATAGTCCTAGGGATGTGCTTAAAATTGATGATTGTGCACCCATCAAAGATGTTCACATGGTTGATAAATGATGATCATGTGGATGTCAATTTTAAGATAGCTACTTGGATCCAAATTCAAAGGCAACAATCATATTTTGAATAGTGATGAGTAAAATGCCATGGGGATGCCATGGAAATGCCACATCAAAGCCACATGAGATGTGTTGAATTAGACATCTTGTGAACCTAGTAATGTAAATTTAGAGATTCAAGTTCATGATGTTTGAGCTCATGGTTGCCATTGGAGCACTATTAGAACCTGTAAGAACGTCGTGGTGAGGTGAGGACCATAACCAAACCCTATGAGCATTACAATTAACCCCAAGGGAGATGAACTGTCACCTGTGTAAAGATAAGTTGAGCTAGGGTCCATTGGTGAGTAGATAAAAATGATTTGAAACAATGATGGGGGACTTATCTTATATCCTCGAGCACCTTGGAGATATGATAGTGCATGTATTGCGCAGCATCAGAAAGCAATGAAGACCCTAAAGTAGTAACAGAGCACTTCATTAGCCAAAGGGTTCTCAAAGTTAGAATATTCCTCCTATCTCTAAACCTTATCTATTCTAAAAGTGGAATATTTTATTTTCAAATGCATGTGTGGTTTGTTAAACACACTACTTATAGATCAATCCATTGGGAAAGTCTAGTGTATTTCTAGAACATTTGTGGAAAGGACAATTGTCCTTACACTTGTACTTTTTTATTGGTTAAGACTGACCGACATACCACCTTGATCATTATATAAATGGGGTAATATCAATTGTAAAATTGGAGGGATTTATTAGATCCAAAATTACTTTGTAAACTTGGAGCAAACAATACAAGCAAAGAATTCTATAAAAATTATCTAGTGTTTGTTTGTGTGTCTATTATCATGGCTTCTCTATCATTTGTTTGTTCTTATTACTAGATTTGAATGGCTCTTATGAATTATTGGCATGCACATTTAATTACAGAGTTGTTAAATTGTGTCAATGCTAGGTTGACTAAAAGTTCTTAGGTTCATTTCATTTTCTTTACTCTTCTTGCATTTGGGATAATGTTGTTTACTTGCAAGGGTAAACTATTTAAAGCGAACATGGTTTTTATTTGAATTATTTCCATCTTCCTTAGAAGCTTGTCTGATGTGTTATAGGATTTGAGCCTATGCTACTTCAATTCACACATTAGTTAAGTGTGTGTCTAGATTAAATTTGAACTTTGTCATGAGGTTTGGAATGAAGATCAGCAACATCTTTTTCTGATCTACCCTTCCTTTTGCTTCTTATTTAATTGGATCACCTTAGTTTAATTATCATTATACATATCCATCTTAGACTAGTGCTTAGTTTATTTCTTGATTATAATTCACTATTCTTAGCATAGATACTTCATATCTTGCATAGATCTGTTATTTGGCCACAGTGGCTCCCAACCACCAAATATTATAAATATTGTGAAACAGTCACTTGTTTTGACTCTATTCCATCAAAGATAACAAGATTATCACAACCTAAAACTCATGCATCAATTTATTAAGAATTCTAAAATGATAAGTTTTTTTTAAACACTCTGGGCACCTGTGGTACACATTTAAGCATCACTAGGATGAGCTTCATTGGTGATAGAAGGAGAGCCTAAGTAGATCTTTGTGAATTTGTAGAATCTTTGCTAATTTTAGTGTATTTTGATCAAAGATTGATGTAATCTTTACATATTTGTGTTTCTTTTAGCATATTTGTGCAAAGATCATTCATCTTTGTGGTCTTATACCAAGCTTTGTGCTTCTTTTAGACAAAGATTGACATTCCTTGAAGATCCATGAGTATTTGTGGTAAAGATAGCTTAAATCCAAGGCATTTGAGATTAGTAATAGTGGTATTATTTAAAGATGGATTGATTCTATGAAAATTTGAGTTCATTTAAACTTAAACATGTAAATATCATTTATACTGACATATTTGGACATATATTTGAGCTAATTTAGTTAAATATCGATGTCCCTTGTTCTTTATACATATGCAAAATTTGTTTAAATGTGTGATTCTAATCATTATTCTTTGTAAAGATGAGGCTTACACCTTATATTTCAAATAGAATTTGGATTTGTAACTACCACAGGTAATATCATCATCAAAGTATGGCATGGTTAGGTGGATATTCTATCAATTTGCTTGGTCAGGTACAAGACTTACCATGAAACCCTAAAAGGTATTTACCTTCTTTCAAACCTAATGATGTTGTCACTATTAAAAAACATTGTTAGATCTTTCAAAGTTCCTTTAAGACTCTTAAATATTATTCATGAACATGTAGAATTTAGATTATTCCCATTTACTTTCAAAGATGCTACATACTAATGGTTATTTAACCTTATAGAGGATAATATAGTTAGTTGGGATGATTTTAACAAAATCTTTATTGATCAATTTGCTAAAATCATTAGTCCATGCATTCTATATCAGCAATTCACCACTATCAGAAGTGACTCAAATGAGTCCATTAGAGCCTTCAATGCTAGGTTCCAGAATATGTTTAACACAACTATAGCCCCTTATAGACCTGAAGAGGCTTTATCCTTAGAGATTTACAATGATGCTTCAGATCTCATGACTTCTATATTTATTAAAAGGTATGTTGGAGTCATAAACACCTTAGCATTGGATTATGTTGAAGTTGTAATAATCTGTGATCAAATGCAGCCTTAAGGTCAGCTTGTATATGTTATCCCAAATGTCAACCTCAATTTCCCAACACTGAATGTCATTCCTAATGCCAATCAGATTGTGTTTGTCTTAAATCAGACACTAATATTGAACTAATTACCCTCAAGCCATGTCTATCTTGGCCAAAATTTGGGGTTCTTCAACAATGATACAAATGGATTTCATCCACAAGGATAGAGATATTTGGTACCCACTAGTAATGGCAATCAAGTTCATAACTCAGAAGCACCAAAGAATGAGGATGAATCCATACTTAATATGGTTCAAAATCTGAGTAGTGATTTACTTCAATTGTAAAATCAAATGGGCAATTCTAGGGAAGGCTCCAATAGAGACTATGTTTCTCAAAGGTTCAATAGGTTTCATGATAATAGAAATAATGAGTCATCTGAGGGCATGTAAGAAATAAATCTTTATGATATAAGCCTAGTTGATCATTGTAATATCCTTGAAGAATATCAAAATGAAAAGGCTACATCTGAACTTATGTGCTATCAAGAGATTATTGTAGGGACATTTCGCTTTATAAGAACTTCTAAATCCTTCATGTTGACTTTTGATTTTCCATTTGAAGAAGAAGAGAACTAGAAGATGATCTAGAAGATGAAATGGATGTTCAAGATGAGTAGCCCCATGAATAAGATCATATACAAGCTAACTTCTCTTTAGAAGATAGCTATGAAGGCAATCCGTATGTGGTCATTATTGAAATAGTGTTTGCCCCTGAAGAAGAAGACCAGTGGAAACATTTATACTAATATTTCTTGAAAGAAATTGATGTATTTCAAGATAGTAATATCATTCTAGATGCCCTAAAGCAAGATGACTTGGGACTTGATTGGGTAGCTGAGATGCCATTCTGCACAGAGGATGAGGATGAAGCAAATGAAACAGATCAAGAATTTTCATATGATACCTTCAAAAGTGTGGAAGTATGTGATCAACTTGATTCAAATGGTAAGGTTGTAGATAAATTTCATGCTCTTTTAGCTGTTTAGGATGAAGTAACCTTTCAAGATGACTTGGAAAGTTTTGGTACAAAGATTGGTAGTCTATCCCCACCTCAAGTTGAATTTAATGAAGACATTAGGACAAGAATGATAGCTAAGTTACCATCATTGAATGAGGATGATATAAGTCACTATCTATCTATGAATAAAGGAGAATTAGAACTCTTGATGTAAGATAGAAGGATTTGGGAAGAAGATGATTGGGTCTTAGATTCATACCTTTGATCCATACATCTAAGAATACTAATAGGAGGCCAAGCTACATCACCTAGAAGATACAAGCATACAAGTTTTCCTATCCACAAGAAGATGCCACTAAGTGAAATCAATCATGACTCAAGGTTCCATGCTAGGCTAAATAACTTTCCATTTGATTTTAGAGGTAGGCTGTTTATGGAGTTAGTGTAGGTCTTTAGATTAGTTTATTTCCTATTTCTTTCCTTCTTGTCCCTTGTTTGTAAATAATGTTTATATATATTTGTTTGCCTTTCATGTTTTATTCCTTGTTTCTAAATAAGTCCTTTTAGATAGCCCTTAGCTCGAGTTTCATCTAACTGCTCAAGAGCGTCATAGTTCAAAAATGCAAGTATGATTTATCAACATCAGTTGAGATTGGATTATTTAAATAAGAGTTTGATGTTGTAGTTTATAGAAGCTAGCAAAGACTAATGGATAAGTTAATTATTTCTTGAGATTTTAAGCCTTTTTCTAATCTAATATTGGTTTTAATAAGGATGCACATGTAGAATGAAAGCTTAAACTATTAGGACATAGTCATGCTTGCACTTAAAAAACATTAATTACCTGGGACAAAGTTTACAACCAAGGATGATTATTTGAAAATCAAACACTTGAGCAAATCCCTAAACCTGGTTAACCTAGTTCCCAACCTTTTCTAGAAAGTCAAAATGACTTGAAAAAAAATCCAAAAATAAGATCCTTATTGCAAAATTCAAAGAGATTTGTAAGTAGAGGTGATTATGATAATGTCCACCGGGGCTATGGATGTTTGGTTGGCAGTGGAAAAAGGCCTTAAGTGGAGCCAAAGGCATTTCTATCAGGGCTATAGATGTTTGGTTGATAGTAAATCAATGCCCAAGCCTTCCTTGAGCTAAATCATGATTCTTAATTAATATTCAAACATGTTAAAAGTCAATGCTAATGATTAAAGTCATGAAACTAGAAGTTGTTCTCTAAATCTTTTGGCAATCAGTAAGTAGAATCAAAGCACACACACAACATGACTAAGTTTTGATGTTAGATCCTAATTTTTCATATGCAATATTTTTTATAACCATGAATTGATCTTAATAATGGTTCCTGATCAAATGGAATAAGTATTTTAATTGTTGGTCTAAACTAGAGTCTCTGAATTCTAACATATTGCCATGTTTCCCCTAGAAGTTGCCATTTGTTGAGGTCAACATACCCCCATTTCTAAAAAATGGGGACCCATGTATTAACTTGTGCAAATTTTTACCTTGAAATTAAAGATTCACTTGATCAGAGTTTCATTAGCATGATTACATATTATTTTTATTTGAAGATCATCCACACCCTGGTTTAGTTAGTTTATTTGTGCATAATTCTAGTTTACCCTTATCTATGAGTGCTAGCACTAGATATTTGTGTTTCAGGTTGTAAGTTTAATAGAGACCAATTGGGAATGAACATGCTTAACGTTTTGTGCTTCAATGTTAAATTAATCTTTTACTAACCTTGGTCTATAATTTATTAATTAAAATCATATTTTGAAACCTTAGCCTAATGTTTTACCGAGCCTTTTAATTCAAATTTAAATTTGGCAGAATATTTTTTATTTAAATCCAAGTAAGAACAAATTAATCATATCATGGACTTATTTTGATTCTTATACTAAGGTTTGGTCATGTTTTTTAACACAACCAAACCATAGGCTAAAAATCATATGCTTGGTCTCTTTTATGCCCTATGATTCCTTTGTTCCCATCTATCCTAGCTTGGTCTAAATAATCGCATGGTCATTTTGTTATAAGACTTAGCCTAAATAATTATCTTAAGGTTTATCATATTTATTAATATGATAAAAGCCTTAGGCTAAGACTTTACGCTATATATTTGTTATTTGTGGGGTCCTTTTGTTTTAGGTTTCTAACCTTGGTCCAAATTCTTTATGCCTTGGTCCCTTTTAATTCATGGGGTCCCCTTTAATATGTTTAAAACTTAGCTTAAATATTTTATCATAAGTCCTCTATATATGCTCTCAAGCTTAACTTTTCATTCTTGTTTCTAGGATCAAGGATCTGCAATCGCTTGAATGAGATGGATCTGACGGAGTGTGACAAGCATTGAAAATTCAAACCCTAACCAAAGAGTTAAAACCTAAGCATGTTCTTGAGATATATGGTCTACATGATCTTCATAAAATTTATCAAATGATGCATGTATTTTTGAATTGTCAAAGGTTCTATGGAGCTCCATGTGGGTAACAAGTATCACCATCATGGGAGCCCAGTACAGAGATCAAACGATGCATGGAAGCCTAGTATAAAAAGCATATAAGCACTAAATAGTCACCACATGGAACACACAGGAAATAAGATAAACTTAAAAATGACAAGTGGAAAGCTTGGTAAATAGTCCCAAAGACATGTTTAAAATTGAATGTCACACACCCATCAAAGACGTCTACGCATAAGTCAAATGATGATCATATAGACATCAAATTTAAAATAGTAAATAGTCTCGGGGACTTACTTAAAATTAATGGTCACACATCCATCAAAGACATTCATGAAAATTTTATATGATGATCGTATGGACATAAATTTTAAGACAACTAATTGGATCCAAATTCAAAGGCAAAGGTCATATTTTGAGCAGTGCTGAGTAGAATGCCACGAGGACACCATGAAAATGCCACATCAAAGCCACATGAGAACAATGTGTGGAATTAGAGACCTTGAAAACTTGGTAATGTAAAGGTAGAGATCTAAGTTCATGATGTTTGAGCTCACAGCCACCATTGGAGCACTGTTAGAACCTGTAGGAATGCCTTGGTGAGGTAAGGACCATAACCAAACCTTGTGAGCATTATGATTGACCCCAAAGGAGCTAAATTATCACCTGTATCAAGATAAATTCAGTTAGGGTCCATTGGCAATAAATTTTAGAGGATTTGCATCAATGATTAGGGAGTTCTCCTATATCCTTGAGCAGCTTGGAGATATGATAGTGCATGTATTTGCCAGCATCAGAAAGCAATGAAGACCCTATAGTAGTAATAGAGAACTTCATCAGCTAGAGGGTTCTCAAAGCCAAAATATTTCACTTGTGGCTAAATGTTATCCATTCTAAAAGTGAAATATTTTATTTGTAAAGGCATGTGTGGTTTTTAAAACACACTACTTATAGATCAGTCCATTAGGAAAGTCTAGTGTATTTCTAGAACATTTGAGGAAAGGACAACTATCCCTACACTTGAAATTTTTTCATTAGTTAAGACTGACCAACATACCACCTTGATCATTCTATAAAATGGGTACTATCAATTATAAAAATGGAGGAAGTTATTAGAGCCAAAATTACTTTGTAAATTTGGAGCAAACAATATAAGCAAGGATTCTGCAAAAATTATCCAGTATTTGTCTGTGTGTTTGTTATCATGGCTTCTCTCTCATTTGCTTATTATTATTGCCAAATTTGAATGATTATTATGAATTCTTGGCATGCACCTTTAATTATAGAGTTCTTAACTTATGCCAATGCTAGGTTGACTGAAAGTTTTTAGGTTCATTTTATTTTCTTTAATCTTCTTACAGTTGGGCTAATGTTGTTTGCTTGCAGGGGTAAAATCTTTAAAGTGAACCTGGTTCTTATTTGCATTGTTTCCATCTTCCTTAGAAGCTTGCCTGATGTGTGATAGGATTTGAGCCTATGCTATTCATGCCACACATTGGTTAAGTATGTATCTAGATTAAATCTAAACTTTGTCATGATGTTTGGAATGAAGATTAGCAACATCTCTTTCTGCTCTAGCCTTCCTTTTGCTTATTTTTTAACCAAATCACCTTAGTTTAATTATCATTATAAATATCCATCATAGATTAGTTATTAGTTTATTTATTGATCATAATTCATTTTTCTTAACATAGATACTTCATATTTTGCATAGATCTACTATTTAGCCGCGATGGCTCCCAACCACCAAATATTATAAATATTGTGAAATAGTCACTTGTTATACCTCTATTCCATAAAAGATAACAAGATTATCACAACCTAAAACTCATGCATTGAGTTCTTAAGAATTCTAAAATGAGAAGTGTTTTTTAAACACTCTAGGCCCATGTGGTACACATTTAGGCATTAACATGAGAAGCTTCATTGGTGCTAGAAGGAGGGCCTAAGAAGATCTTTGTGAATTTGCAAAATATTTGCTAATTTTGGTGTATTTTGATCAAAGATTGATGTAATCTTTGCATATTTATGTTTATTTTTGCATATTTTTGCAAATATCATTCATATTTATGGTCTTAGACTAAGCTTTGTGCTTCCTTTATATAAATATCGACATTCCTTGAAGATGCATGAGTATTTATGGTAAAGATAGCTTAAATCCAAGGCGTTTGAGGTTAGTAATAGTGGTTTTGTTTAAAGATGGATTGATTCTTTAAAAATTTGAGTTCATTTGAATTTAAACATGTAAATAGCATTCATAATGATGTATTTAGACATATATTTGAGATAATTTAGTTAAATATCGATGTCCCTTGCTATTCTTTATACATATTTAAGCAAAATTTATTTAAATGTGTGATTCTGATCATTATTCTTTGTAAAGATGAGGCTTACACCTTGTATTTTAAATAGGATTTAGAGTTGAAACTACCACAAGTAAGATCTTCATCAAAGTATGGCACAGTTAGGTGGATATTCTATCAATGTGCCTAGTTAGGTACATGACTTACCAAGAAACCCTAAAATTTATTTACCTTCTTTCAATCCTAATGATGTTGTCACTGCTAAATAACATTGTTAGATCTTTCAAAGTTGATTTAAGACTCTTATATGTTATTCATGAAGATGTAGAATGTAGATTATTCCCATTTACTTTCAAATATGTTGCATATAAATGGTCTCTTAACCATTTAGAGGATTGCATAGCTAGTTGGGATGATTTTAATAGAATCTTTATTGATTAATTTGGTAAAATCATTAGTCCATGTATTCTATATCAGCAATTCACCACTGTTAGAGGAGACTCAAATGAGCCCATTAAATCCTTTAATGCTAGGTTTCAGAAGATGTTTAGTAGAACTATAGCCCCTTATAGACCTGAAGAGGCTTTAGTCTTAGATATTTACAAGGATGCTTTGGATCTCATGACTTCTATATTTCTTAAAAGGTATGTTGGAGTCGTAAACACCTTAGCATTGGATTATGTTGAAGCTATAATAATTAGTGATCAAATGCAGCCTTAAGGTCAACTTGCATATGTTATTCCAAATCTCAACCTTAATTTCCCAACACTAAATGTCATTCCTAATGCCAATCAGAGTGTGTCTACCTTAAATCAAACACTAGTATTGAACCAATTGCCCTTAAGCCATGCCTATCCTGACCAAAATTTGGGGTTATTCAATAATGATACAAATAGATTTCATCCACAAGGATAGAGAGATTCGGTACCCATTAGTAATGATAATCAAGTTCATAACTCAGAAGCACCAAAGAATGAGGATGAATCCATACTTAAGATGGTTCAAAAACTGAGCACTAATTTTCATTAGTTTCAAAAACAAATGGGCAATTTTGAGGAATCCTCCAACAAAGACTATGCTTCTCAAAGGTTTAATAGGTTTCATGATAAGAAAAATAATGAGTCATCTAAGGGAATGTAAGAAATGAATCTTTATGATATAAGCCTAGCTGATCATTATAATATCCTTGAAGAATATCAAAATGAAAAGGCTACATCTGAACCTGTGTTCTATCAAGACATTATTGCAAGGACATCTAGATTTGCAAGAACTTCTAAATTCTTCATGCATGCTTTTGATTTTCCTTTTGAAGAAGAAAGTGAACCAAAAGATGATTTATAAGATGAAATAGACATTCAAGATGAGCATCCCCATGAACAAGATCAAATACAAGCTGAATTCTCTTCAAAAGATAGCTATGAAGGTATAATTCATATGAGGTCATTGTTGAAATAGAGTTTGCCCTTGAAGAAGAAGACCAGTGGAAACATTTATACCAGGATTTATTGAAATAAATTGAGGTACCTCAAGATAGTAATATCATTCTAGAGACCCTAAATCAAGATGAGTTGGGACTCAATTGGGTAGATGAGATGCCATTCTGCATGAAGGATGAGGATGAAGAAAATGAAATGGATCAAGAATTTCCATATGACACCTTCAAAATAATGTAAGTATGTGATCAACTTGATTCAAATGCTAAGGTTGTAGATAAATTTCATGTTCTTTCTGCTAATCAAAATGAAGTAACCTTTCAAGATGACTTGGAAAGTTTTGGTGCAAATATTGGTAGTTTATCCCCACCTCAAGCTTAATTTAATGAAGACATAAGGATAAGAATGCTAGATGAGCTGCCATCATTGAATGAGGACAATATAAGTCACTATTTATCTATGACTAAAGAATAATTAGCACTCCTAATGCAAGATAGAAGGATTTAGGAAGAAGATTATTGGGTCTTAGATTCATACCTTCGATCCATTCATCTGAGAATGCTTATAGGAAGCCAAGCTACATCACCTAGAAGACACAAGCATACAAGTTCTTCTATCCATAAGAAGATGCCACTAAGTGATAGCAATCATGCTTCAAGATTCCATGGCAGGCTAAAAAACTTTCCATTTGATCCTAGAGGTAGGCTCTTTATGGAGTTAGTGTAGGTCTTTAGATTAGTTTATTCCTTATTTCTTTCCTTCCTATCCCTTGTTTGTAAATAATGTCTATATATATAGTTGTTTACCTTTTATGCTTTATTCCTTGTTTCTAAATAAGTGCTTTTGGATATCCCTTAGCTTGAGTTTCATCTAACTACTCAAGAGTTTCACATTTTAGAAATGCAGGTATGACTTATCAACTTCGGTTGATCATGGATTGTTTAAATATGAGCTTGATGTTGTAGTTTATACAAACTAGCAAAGACTGATGGATAAGTTAATTGCTATTTGAGATTTTAAACCTTGTTCTAATCTAAGATTGGTTTTAAGAAGGATTGCACATGTATGATGAAAGCTTAAAATATTAGGACATAGTCATACTTGCACTTTAAAAACATTAATTACCTAGGACAAAGTTTACAACCAAGGATGATTATCTAAAAATCAAACACTTGACCAAATCCCTAAACCTAGCTAACCTGGTTCCCAACCTTTACTATAAAGTCAAAATGACATGAAAAAAATCCAAAAATAAGATCCTTATTTCAAAATTCAAAGAGCTTTCTAAGTAGAGGTGATTCGGGTAATCTCCACTAGGGCTATGGACATTTGGTTGGCAACAGAGCAAGGCTTTGAGTGGAGCCAAAGGCATCTCTTTTAGGGCTATGGATGTATGTCTGATAGTAGAGAAATGCCCAAGCCTTCCTTGAGCTCAAGCATGGTTCTTAATGAATATTCAAACATGCTAAAAGTCAATGTTAATGTTTAAAGTCATGAAATTGGAAGTTATTCTCTAAATCTTTTGGAAATTAGTAAGTAGAATCAAAGCACACACACAACGTGACTGAGTTTTGATGTTTGATCCTAATTTTGCATATGCAATATTTGTTCTAATCATGAATTGATCTCAATAATGGTTCCTAATCAAATGGAATAAGTAGATTAATTGTTAGTCTAAACCAGAGTCTCTAAATTCTAACATATTATTATGTTTTCCTAAGAAGTCACCATTTGTTAAGGTCAACATACTCCCATTTTTGAAAAATGGGGACCCCTGTGTTAAATTGTGCAAATTTGTACCTTGAAATTGAAGATTCATTTGATTAGAGTGCCATTAGCATTATTTCACATTATTTGTAATTGAAGATCATCCACACCCTGGTTTGGTTAGCTTATTTGTGCATAATTCTCATTTGCCCTTATCTATAAGTGCTAACATTGGATATTTGTGTTTCAGGTTGTAAGTTTAATGGAGACCATTTTGGAATGAACATGTTTAAGGTTTTGTGCTTCAATGTTAAATTACTCTTTTACTAACCTTGGTATATAATTGATTATTTAAATTCATATTTTAAAACCCTAGCGTAATGTTTTACCTGGATCTTTTAATTCAAATTTAAAGTTGGTGGGAGATTTTTTATTTAAATATAAGTAGGAACAAATTAATCATACCATAGACTTAGTTTAATTTGTATCCTAAGGTTTGTTCTTGTTTTTCAACACAACCAAACCTTAGGCTAAAAATCATATGGTTGGTTTCTTTAATGCCCCGTGATTACTTTGTTCCTTTATATCCTAGCTTGGTTTAAATAATCGCATGGTCCCTTTGTTTTAAGGCTTAGCCTAGAGTCTTATCCTAAATTTTATCATATTTATTAATATGATAAAAACCTTAGGCTAAGAATTTATGCTATGTCTTTTTTATTTGCATGATCATTTTATTTTAGGTTGTTAACCTTGGTCCAAAGTCTTTATGCCTTGGTCCCTTTTATTTCAAGGGGTCCCCTTTAATATGTTTACAACTTAGCTTAAATATTTTATCCTAAGTCCTTTATATATGCTCTCTAGCTTAACTTTAATTCTTATTTGTAGGATCAAGGATCCATGTTTGCTCAAATGAGATGGATCTGACAGAGTGTGACAAGCATTGAAAAATCAAACCATGACCAAAGAATTAAATCCTGAGCATATTTTTGAGATCTATGGTCCGCATGATCCTAGTATAGTTGATAAAATGATGCATCAATGCTGAATTTTCAAAGGTTCTATGGAGCTCTGTAGGGGTGACAAGTATCACCATCATAAGAGCCCAATACAGAGATCAAATGATGCATGGGAGCCTAGTACAAAGAGTATAAAAGTACCAAATAGTCACCACATGGCACACATAGAAAACAAGATAAACTCAGAAATGACAAGTGGTAAGCTTGGCAAATGGTCTTGAAGACATGTTTAGAATTGATGGTCACACACATGTTAAAGATGTCCATGTAGACGTCAAATGATGATCATGTAGACGTCAAATTTAAGATAGTAAATAGTCCTAGGGATATGCTTAAAATTAATGATCGTGCACTCATCAAAGACATTCATGTGGATGTTAAATGATGGTCATGCAGACTTCAATTTTAAGATAATTGCTTATATCTAATTTCAAAGGCAATGGTCATATTTTGAATATTGATGAGCAGAATGTCATGGGGATGCCATGGAAATGCCACATCAAAACCATGTGAGTGTAATGTGTTGAATTGGAGACCTTATGAACATAGTAATGTAATGTAATGTAATGAACCTAGTAATGATGTTTGAGCTCATGGTTGCCATTGGAGCACTGTTAGAACCTACATGAATGACTTGATAAGGTAAGGACCATAACCAAACCCTGTGAGTGTTATGATTGACCCCAAGGGAGTTTAATTATCACCTATGTAAAGATAAGTCAAGCTAGGGTCCATTGGAAATTATTTTAAAAGGGTTTTCAATAATGATGGGGGACTTTTCCTAATCCTTAAGCATCTTGGAGTTATGATAGTACATGTATTAGGCAGCATCAGAAATCAATGAAGACCATACAACAATAACAAAGCACTTCATCAACTAGAGGGTTCTCAAAGTCAAAATATTCCACTTGTGGCTAAACCTTATCCATTATAAAAGTGGAAATATTTTTTTTGCAAAGGCATGTGTGGTTTGTAAAACACATTGCCTATAGATCAGTCCATTGGGAAAGTCTAGTTTATTTCTAAAACATTTGTGGAAAGGATAATTGTTCCTACACTTGTACTTTTTTCATTAGTTAAGACTGACCAACATATCACCTTGATCATTCTATAAAATGGGTATTATCAATTATAAAAGTGGAGGGAGTTTTTAGAGCCAAAATTATTTTGTAAACTTGGATCAAACAATACAAGCAAGGAATTTTGCAAAAATTGTCCAGTATTTGTTTGTGTGTTTGTTATCATGGCTTCTCTCTCATTTACTTATTCTTATTATTAGATTTATGTGGTTCTTATAAATTCTTGGTGTGCACCTTTAATTTTAAAGTTTTCAACTTGTGTCAATGCTAGGTTGACTAAAAGTTCTTTGGTACATTTCATTTTCTTTACTCTTCTTGCATTTAGGCTAATGTCATTTGCTTGTAGGGGTAAAATCTTTAAAGTGAACTTGATTTTTATTTGCATTATTTCCATCTTCCTTAGAAGCTCACTTGATGTGTGATAGGATTTGAGCCTATGATACTTCATGCCACACATTGGTTAAGTGTATGTAGATGAAATCTAAACTTTGTCATGATGTTTGGAATGAAGATTAGCAACATCTCTTTCTACTCTTCCCTTCCTTTTGTTTTTTGTTTTAATCGAATCAGCGTAGTTTAATTGTCATTGTAAATATCCATATTAGACTAGTGCTTATTTTAGTTAGTGATCATAATTCACTATTCTTATCATAGATACTTCATATTTTCCATAGATTTGTTATTTAGCCATGGTGGCTCCCAACCACCAAATATTATAAATATTGTGAAACAATCACTTATTCTACCTATGTTCCATCAAAGATAATAGGATTATCATAACCTGTAACTCATGTATTGAGTTCCTAGGAATTTTAAAATGATAAGTGTTTTTTAAACACTTTGGGCACCTGTGGTACTCATTTAGGCGTCAACAAGGCCTCAATCACTCCAACATTGTCCACATCCTATATCTCAATCTCTATATCATGCTTCATCATTGGCATAGGAATTATCTTAATAATCGATGGCCTCAACCTACTACTTGGCCTCACAAGAGCTCAAGAACTCCTCAACCACACCACAAGTGTTGGGGGCACATCCTATACAACACCAAACTATCGAGTAACCCTATTATATTGAAACCACTCGTAGATATTATCCCAATGATCATGTACCCAAAAGCTCACTTGAACCCACCTCAACTATGTTCTATCCTTAGGCCACCCGTGATAGCCCTTATAAGATATTTAGATTATATACTCTACTCTCACACTGTCTAGTAACTATTAACAATATGTTATACTCTTCCTTGGTGCATTCCCTATCGTAGTCCATATCTCTATAAATACCTGTAAGTATCCCATCCATCCCTTGGATATGTCATAGGGCTACTCACATTTATGTTCTTGTATGCTTGATAATGTAATAATGTCTACATACCAATAACCCCACCACTCACCTCCTGTGTGAAGTAATACAAGTCCCCATTTAAATGAGTTATCATGATATGACCCCAAGAGTACACGATGCCATGATGCTCAATGTTATATATTATCTCATGCATTCTATAGGAGATAGAGACACTACTCCCATCCACAACAATAAATGATGATAACAACATAGCTATAAATTTTCATAATCATATAACATCATCCATCATAATCATGGTCAACAGTATGTCACTCTGACTTGCTAAGTGATGAGTACTTGTAGCCATGATAGATAAGTACCTAGATGTCTATTGTATCACTCAAATACAAGTAGTCTACTATAATAGAGTCTACTACCCATAAATTAGTAATCACATGATCTTATATACATCCTCCAATGTCATAGTCATCTCACTCATATGTAGACAAAATAGTTCTGAAAAAAGATATAATTTTGCAGCATAGATTCAAATAAACAATAACCACAGTAAATCTCTTAACTGCCAAATCACAAATCTTATTATACATCCAGATGATGTCATGCATATACATAAATTTAAATATAGTCTTAAAACCCTGTCTGCATTTGGAAATGAAACCACTGGAAGGTCTCGCACATAGTGCAGTGATCATATGTGTGTCCTAGGGCATAGTCTTCAAGAAATCAACATATCACAACCCTTCTTTGTCAAGCACCTCTATCTCTACTTTAGACAAGGGCAAGCCTCTGTGATAACTTTTGTATGAAGTTATCTCTATATAGTCTCCATTATCTGACTTGTAGATAACTCCCTCTTATAGGCTTCAACCTATAAAATTTCAACATCAGTAAAATAAAAATTAATACCAATAAATAATAATAGGAATCAAAAACTAGTCAACCATGATAAGCATTGTGACCCTTTATATCTTGGGCCTAATGGATAGTAGCACCACACTCTAGATAATAGTGTCAGGATCTAGACACTAATGCCTAAAATGGGATAGTAGTGCTACCTTCTCTAAAAATAGGTCAAAAACAACCTTTCTCTAGTAAAATAGATAATAAAAAAGGTGGCACAGGGAATGTCATATGTGTGAGAAGAATCAATCTGGATACTTCATCAAAATCATTAAAAATCAAGAAAATTTGGGGTCCCTTACCAGGTGAACCTCCTCCTTGGCCTGAATACGTGCCTCAACCTATTCATAGTGTGAGAAACTAGCATCTTATCTCCTTGGTATGTTTCTCTCTCTCTCAAACTCAAACTTGCTTGCAAGTGGTAGCACTCACTAACTCTCAACTAACACATGATGTAAATGAATTGCTAATGACTCAAAATGACCTATTTAAGCCATAACTTTCCCAATGACACCCTATTAAGGTTACCCATGTGCGCCAATTTTTCTAATTAATACAACTTTCTTGTTATTGCCATATATCCCGAACTGAGAACCATAGCTCCGATTTGAAAAATTATTTCTTGCACATAGGACTTGATTATGATACGCTCATCCCATTTTGGTAAAACCAATACTCTCGTCATTTTCAAAACTAAAAAATGAAAAAATAATCACATTATATCAACAATATAATAGACCAACTACACACTACATTATCAACTCTGACATAATCAATACATTATTCAAACCTAATACAACATCAAAATTACCAAGTAACACTAGCACAATCAATCATTACCACTTTTAGTTACATATCCTCATCATAGTCTATAAAATTTCGTAAAAAAAAAATAAATACCAATAAATAATAATAGCTCTCTTACTAAAAGGGGGGGAAATATGCATAGATTACTTCAGACATATAGAGTTACATTTAGATTTTTTAGACATACAAGTCTACATAGGTTTACATACCTATTTAAGTCAACTTTCCCAATGACACCCTATTAAGGTTACCCATGTGCGCCAATTTTTCTAATTAATACAACTTTCTTGTTATTGCCATATATTGAGAACCATAGCTCCGATTTGAAAAATTTTTCAAAGATATAGACACATGTCTACACATGTTTACATAAGCATCCAGAGTCATAGATTTTCACAGTAGAAATATATAGATTAATTCAGCCAATAGAGTTACATAGGTCTACACAGGTTTACACAAGCATTTAGAGTCATAGATTTTTAGATATATAGACACATATTTTTAGATATATAGGCACATGGGTCTACACAGGTTTACATAGGTATTTAGAAATACACTCTATGTAGATATACAACTTTTGACAGAAGTATACCAATTTATTTAGATACACAACTACATTACTCAAATATCAGGATTAGGAGGCATGATGCATAGCACACATTATTGGTCCCCATTTTTAGATTTATCAAGTTATACCAATATCAGCACTAGGTTTTCACTAGTTTGGGTCATAGGACAGTCTATAGTGGTTGATCCATAGCATTACACTAGACCCAGTTTGCATGCTCAAATTCAAAGTGGGGGGCAGTGATTCTTGTTTCTCCACACCTTCATCTTACATTACTCAGATTCAAAGTGGGGTCAAATGAGTCTTATTTCTCCACACCTTCAACTTACATTACTTAGATTCAGAGTGGGGGTAGTGAGCTTTGTTTCTCCACACATTTAGGTTACATACCTAGATTTAGAATAGGGGCAAGCAGTCTTTGTCACTCTACACATTCAATTTACACTAATTAGATTCAAATTAGGGGTAAGTGAGCCTTGTTTCTTCATGCATTTAGTTTACATACTCAGTTTTAGTATAGGGGGTATTCACATCATATGCTTCTTTTCACAAGTTGCATTTTATTTCTCATCCACTTTTCTAGCCAAGAAGTGGGCCAGATCTAGATTACATTCACATAAGTAAGTACAAGTGCACATTTCTATTTTATTTTAATTTAGTACTTCAATTTCATTTCATTACTAAAATAAATGGGGGGGAAATGTAAACGCTCAAATTTGGTCAAGCAACCACAAGTATTATGTCTTTTGTTGCTCTTTCACACAAAGGGTCTTAGTGATGGTTATAGTAGCATATCATGTAAGTTGATGGTGCATGTTCCCTAAGGGAGAACTACATACAATATGAGACCCCTAACATTGGGGTTAATGTAGGCAATCACCAAAACAACAAGGGTTTTGTTCTACATTATAGTAATATCCCACAACCCAATTTGATGGTAGCATAGGTGAAGTTCACTGTAGCATATCATGCAAGTTGATGGTGCATTTTCCCTAAGGGATAACTACATATGACTTGAGACCCCTAACATTGGGGTTAATTTAGGCAATCACCAAGACAATAAGGGTTTTGTTCTACATGATAGTAATATCCCGCAACCCAATTTTTCCATTCATTTTACATTTGATTATTTCATTATTTCATGTGTGAAGGTATTAATTAGGGTTTTGGAGAAGAATAAACCAAAATAGTGACACAAATGATCCCTTGCATGAGAAAAAATTTACGTTTAGGACCTCTAAAAACCTCTACAGCTTCCCTAAAAGTAAAAAATAGTCACTATAGAAAGGACACTAGTGCCAAAATTGGACCCTAGCACCACATGGTGCTACTATCCTAAAGGGGAACTACTATCCAAATCCAAATATTGAAAAATAATCAATAGAAGAAAGATTCTTCTATGTCTACTCAATTGTCTCTAGTATTCAGATCTACAAAAAACTCTATGTATATCCAGATAAGTTCTTTTTCTCCTTGTGATTACTATTTTGGGAAAGTTCCATAGAATCAATAAACTCTAATTTTATTCAAGATTAACAATAGACTCAGCCCTTTAATCTAGCTTAAGATTTACATAGTAAAACCCTAAAAGGCTAAAATAGGTTCCATAAACTGAAAGAGTGTAAATCGGTAGTTGTGCCTCACTCAAAATCGATGATTGTTGACCCCATTTGACCTTTTGAGCATGAAGTTTTAAGAAAAAATAATTTTATATTTTTGGTGGAGTTCATAGTATAAAATGAGGTTGTGTGTTCCTTTGTATGGTATGGTAATGCATTGTGTAGGGATAAGATCTTTCATTTTATGGTAAGCTTGAGCAATGATGAAATAATTGGGAAGGGAAAGGCCATACATAACATGAAAGTGGTGAAATATATAAAGGGGAGTTGGGCAATTATGGTGAGGGGAAATGCTAGGGTATTCTAGGGGATATCATACACTAGAGGTCCCCTATAATACACCAAACTTGAATTCAGGGAAACTACTTGATTTGCATGATCTGCATCCATTGCAAAGGGCTTTGTAGCTTGTATAGTGGAAGTATCTTATATTTTCCATTTTTTATTATCAAGGGTGGATGAGTACATCATGAGAGTTGATTTGATTGCAACAAGACTTCATGTTTGATGTGTATCTTTAATTAATTTGTAATGTCATTAATATGGGGATAAGACATTGAGGTCCCAAAGTTTATCTCATAGCTTCCATTCATCTACAACGTCAATATACTAATACTTAGAGCAATTACATCAAACACAACATATAGAAACACCATACTTGAACCCATAGAAGGAAATACGACCACAATTATATCATGTCTTCATAAACATCTTATTTATCCATATTGGTTAAAAAAACATAAAATCTAAGGGAGCAATAGTCAAGAAAAAAATGTTTTGGAAATAATATTAAAATGAATATTAGATTATTGTTGCTTAATGCTTCGTGCACAAAAGGTGAGATGGGGTTAGCGATCATGATTTTTGAGTGAGGTATGATTATTGATTTACACTCTTTCACCTTTCCCAAACAAAAAATTACATCCCTTTAACCATAGCTTGCACTCTTCATTATGGTAGTTGTAACTTCCATATAGGAAGATATAATAATCAAGGTGATGGTTAATTTGAGATTCATCATACCACCATAGTGCTTGGAAAGATTATGTAGACACTAATGGGGATTATAACCTAGGTCTATCATACTACCCAAAATTAGCAATGCTTGTAATCTTGTTGACAGTTTTAGCTTTCATCTATTCACCGAATAAAGAAAAATGAGCACTATTGTTACAAATACAATGGCTATTATTAATGTTATTAAGAATGAGAATGGAAATAACTTGGATATATTTGTATCCATGTTGATTTTCATATGACATCTTACATTGGTCTATTAGATTATATAGTGGGCATCTTTTGTCAAAGAAGCCTTTCCTAAAATTTCATCTAATTGGTTTTAGAGTCATCTAATTCGGTTTTAAATAGTTAAAGCAGTCAAATTTTCATCTTGTTGGTTTTATACTAATCTAAATTGACACATGGATTATCCACATTTTTTGATAAGGTGTTGGATTTGCATTGAGATGACACCTATTTTAATCATGTATTGGGTAATCAAAAAAATTTAATGGAAGCTATAAGTTACATTGACAACTGTGACATGTCATTAAAGTTTGCACATGTATACACAAGGGATTCTTTGATTCCATCCCTTGATATAGCCTATCATTTCCTCTCACCATAATTATCAAGCTCACCTTTAAATATTTCACCAATTTCATGCTTTGTATGGCATTTCCCTTCCCCACCACTTCACCATTGCTCAAGCTCACTGTGAAACAAAGTATCTCTTCCTTGCACAACTCATTGTCATATCAAGAAACACACAATCTCATTTTCCACATCACATATACACCATAATTATAAGATTTTTTTTGTTTAACACTTTGTGAATAAAAGGTCATATGGGCTCAATGTTCATGGGTTTTTAATGAGGTACAATTGTCAATTTACACTCTAAAAACCCCCGCTTTACCAAAATAGAAAATTGCATCCCTTTTGGCATAACTTGCACCTTTATGGAAGCTACTAGTATATATAATGATATAGGGTGGCTATATCTCATTAAATTGCATGCACGTGACCCCCACTTTTGTTGACATGATCACAATTATAGACCAAAATATTATTATATAATGGTTCCACATACTTTGAAAGATTCATGGGGTTCATGAAGAAATTGACACCAAATTTAAGCCAAGGGGATAGTGGGTTCCTTCATGCCATGTTTTAATTTTAAAACCATGACAATCATGAGGCCACTAAAATTAAGTCCTAAGGGTTTTTCACATACCCAACCACTTTTAATAAAGTGATGGGATCATACGCTACCAACTGGATAAAGTTTGCATCAAATAAGATGATTACAACTATCGAGATGAGCGATACATGGCCTTATCATAGGTTACTCAAGGTCCCAAACATAATAATCATATTTTACATTCTTTAAGGAGTTCATACTTCTATGTGGCCCCTATGATATTAAATAAAGTATAAGGTCACCGTGACCTGAGCCTTAATGGTTATTCCCATGATTAGATGTTTTTTAACTAAAGTAATAGTTTGTGTAAGGCTTATAGCCTCTAAATAATATGATCAAATTAGATAGTTGAGATGGTGCCACTTGTCACCATCATAAAACCATAGACTCCATAGAGTCCTTAAGCGATGGAAGGTCAATGTGTGTCTTACAGCTATAGGATTAGATGCTTACTTTATTGAGACCTAATTTACTTGCGACGGTCAAATTCAAATAACAAGATCCACACCAAATTATGAGAATATTAAAATGACATTATGATTGATAAAAGTAGATCCATTTCTTTGATGATCACTATGAAAAGTAACTTAAGAAATGACTCGATGATTAGATCTTGCACAATTCATCTATTCTTTATAAATCACAATACAAATGTTGAGATGATTTAATGATTTCTTCCTTAGCCTACGAGTTTCTCAATTACAAACCAAATATGAGACCTAGTCTACGTTACCATAGCCAAAGGTTTATAATCAAGTGTGATAATTTTGGATTGCAAAAGTGGCCATTGATAACTAAGATCCAAAAATTCATTGTATTTTCCTTAAAAGGTGTGATCTCAATGTAACACCATCTTTGATGACTTGACTTATTTAAGTGTGTTTCTCTAACATTATTATAATAGAGCTAAAAGGTGGTTGTGAATCCATCACTCAACAAATTCAAAGGTCTACAACCCTATGATCACATGATAATTACTTTACAAATTATGTTTGTGCAACTATAAACAAAGATCACCAACTAAAAATATATGTATTTATCTATATAAACACTATTGTTATTATTTACCAAGGGCCTAAGAATTCCTCTCCCAAATCATTCCCTCTTGCTATAATATGGGATCTCCAAAAACTTGTTTATTAAATTCTTCACCTTTTGTGAAAATTGAGATAAGTGAAAAAGGGCACAAAGTTATAAATATTAATTCAATTTATCCACTTTATTAGTTATGAAGTGGAAAGAGGGAAAATAAATCTATTTATTTAGAATCACCTATTTCCATGAATATTCATGACCATAAAAGATTCTTTTGATTGGTCCCAACATATATTTGTCTTATAACATGATCTAATTTCGAGTTTATAGAAAGAGGTTCTCATTTGTATTATAGTACCTATTGTGTAGGTAGTATTATTATTGATTACCATTATTTTTTGCATTGAAGCTTGTATAGCCAATGAAAATAATGTATTTTTTCATATTTTTAAGTTTGAACATTAGTTTAAGAATATCATGTAATAAAAAATAAGAAATAAATTTATTTATTATCATTTATTATGTAATAATAAATAATAAATTAATTAATTTATTATTATATTAGATGAAACTCAATGATTTGATAAAAAACCTAAGGAAACTCATTATTTATGGGCCCTAAAAATATTAAATTTTATATTGTGTGAAAAAATGAATTCAAACATTAAAAAGTGACGTGGATTGATTCATGATAGTGAGTGCAAACTAAAATGCTATGTGTAATATACCTATTCGAGTGTCATCCTCCCAATTATTTCCACAACTACTCTCATAAGTCATTGATTTATCAGAGCTTCAATTTTCAATAAATAATGGAGTATATCATATAAGCTTTAATTCCAATTTTTATGGTTTACAATGGAACCTACAATATATGGTTTTTATTTGATATATTGCCTCTTCTTAACGTCTACACTATTTCAGATATTAAGCAAAGGCATGGTATCAAATGCATATGGTTTTTCTATATGGTATTATCTTACACATACAGTTGTGTGGATGACTAACATAGAACCCATTAATGGAATAAATTATCGACTCCTTCTTCAAAAGGACAAAGACTTCCTTCTAATTGATGCAGGCAAAACTGCTATATGGAGGACCAACTCCAGAGGGCTTAGTGTGAATGAAATTAAGCTTCTAAACATTAAAAATATGGTGCAAATCAATTTCAACAAAGGCTATACCTAACCATCTAAAAAATAATTGTTAGAATATGGCGTTCTAGAAAGACTACACCAAAAACAATTATTAGAAATAATTTTGCCTAACTATGTTATTTAGTATTTAATTTTCAACAAAGACTACGTTGTGGATTAAAAGCATGTCGGATAGTCAAAAGAGAAGTCAACTGGTAGGTTGTAGGTGTTTGAATTCAATTTGAACATTGTTAGGTAATTGTTGATTAAATAATCCAACACTCCCCCTTAATCACAACTATCACCATCTATTATGCCTAAACAATCTCTTATATACTCAAATATTTATTTTCCTAATGGCTTGATGAAGATGTTTGCATACTGATCTTCAAATCTACAAAAAACTAGATAAATCTCTCCATTGTTGACTAGTTATTTGATGAAGTGGTATCCGATGTCTATATGCTTGATCCTCTTATGAAATACACCATTCTTGGATAATCTAATTGTTGAGTTGTTACAAAATATCTTTTTTGCCTCTTCATGTTTATGTTTCAAATACACTAGCATCCTTCTCATCCAAATTTCTTGACATGTTGCTCTTGTTGCTACTAAATACACTTCTTCTGTTAATGAGAGAGTGATAATGGGTTATTTCTTAGGTGCCCATGATCTTGCACTTGTTCCAAAGTGAAAAACATGACCATATGTACTTTTCTTATCATCAATGTTTCTTGCATAATCACTATATATTTATCATGTTGGTTCCTAATTGTACACCTATTGCACTCAACCTTGCACACTTTGAGAAAATGGCAAACAAAGATGAAAAACCTTCAAATATGTTGTTATAGCCAAAGAAAGGTTTAGCATCAAGATGGACTAAACACAGACAATGACTAGAAGACACTGATAGAGGGTATGGTTAGCTCTTTACTAATTCTAACTCTACCTAAACCAAGGTGAGGGGACCTAAGGGGTAGCTTGATCACATAGAGGGATACTATAATTTGATCTCCATAGGGATTATTGGCACACAAACAAACACAAATCTAACTAATGTATAACCAAGTTTACACACTCCACTCGAGAAGGGTTGTCATATGGAATGAACAAATGCTTTAGGCCAGACATAAGCTACTAAAGATAGATGTAAATATGATTACAACCTTCATTTTTAAATAAATTTTCAACTAAGGGCCAAATAGAAGACTGTAATGTTGGGATTTAAACACAAAACATAGATACATTTTAAATATGCATATGTAGGCAAATAATACTTAGAATATATAACAGGGTGTATTATTTATAGGTTAGAATAGGGTAGGATGAGTTAAGTAGTTATAATAGAGTGGTGTGGTGGTGTGGTTTTTCAAATAATAAGATCTCCTTTAACATGCATAACATCATTCATTTGCAATAAATGTTGAAACGATAAAATACAAGCCAAGGAAACTAACATGAATGATTTACATCCATTGGTGCAAATAGAATGTAAATATTCAAATGATTATTGACAACCTAAAGCGTACACTACAATAGAGATTCAAATATTTATATTTCATGCGATGGTTCTACCCCAATTGGTGGCAGAACTTCTAGGAGCCATAACTTTTGCACCATAGCTCCGTTTGACTTCCCGTTTGAACCGTTGGAAACATAAAAATGAGGGGAACATTGTGAGATGTCACTAAGATCCACTAAATGGGTTTTGACCCTTGAAAACCAAAGGGAAGTGCCCCAAATTTCAATAGTGCAGTCTAAAAATAGTAATTCCTCAAATTTTATATTGTTGTAAATCATGAAAGTCAAACCAATTAATCTCCCTCGAGATTGGTGACCTTCCAAATCCTCCTCCTACCTCAAAAATGTGTATAAATGAAGATACAACCTGAAATAAAAGTTAGACATCTCTTCCCAGAGATAGGCATATGTTGTATCTGCAATTTTGAGCAATAAAACATCTCTTCTCAGATATAACATCATTACAATTTTGTTGTTCTTGTTTCTTAAGTTTCTTGTTTCTTAAGTTATCTTTCAACCAAAGCTTCTGAGTTTTGGATCACCATTGGTGCTAATAGAATGCAAACATTCAAATTATTCTTGAAACCCTAAAGCATACACTATAGTAGATATTCAAATGTTTTTTCCTATCAAATCCATAAACCTAGGGTCACCTTAAAAGGCTATCAACAACATATCTCCAAATCACAGCGCATAAAAGAATTTACAACTTAGATCTATGCCCAAAATAACTACCACCATTGTTAAGCATAAAACTAAATACCCGATAAGCAGAGCATGAAGAATATTTCATTGATAAAATACAACAAAAATCATAACTATTTTCCATTATCTTACAAGTAAATCTTACATACATCATCATCTTAGAGTGTGATCACAGGAAGAAGCATGGTGAGTTTGCTCGTGAACAGGGAAGACATATACAATGCTCTTAGAGCTTGATAATGGTTATATAATTACAAACACCTTAGTAACAAAGACAAGATATACACATAGCCAGTATCCCAAAATTTGAAAGAACCTAAGACCTATAAAGAACAACAACCTTTGAAAAGAGGGCAAGCCCTCTTTTTATGCAAAATTTTCACCCTAAGCATACTCCATGAATATGTTTCAACTAAAATATGCCCTTTTTCATTCTTGGAAGCTCATGATCTACAAGAAAATCATTTAGGTAATTGCTTGTCCTTGTCATGATGAAGATTTCAAACAAACCCTTGATCTTCTTGGCTGGAAATCCATTGCACTTGGGCTTGAGGGAGAATATTCCCTTGTGAGCCAAAAAATCTCTGTCTTCATGTGTAACCACTTGTCCATTCCTTTAACTAATCATTTGCATAGCTGGGAACTTTTGGATAGCTGCCATTCTCCTTGTGTAAGCTGGAGAATGGCCCTTGCTTTATCATGATTGCATTGAAAAACACTAACCATGATAAAATCAAAGAAGGATCAATGGCTATTTGTAAAATATGTTTGGAATGGCCCACCTTGGCCTTAAAACCCTATAGCATATTTTTCCTCCATGGAGGTCTTTGACACAAGCAAAATATTAAAAATGGTAAGACTTAGCTTATTTTACCCTTTTGTCTTTTATGGTCAATGCCAAACTTTCTCGTGCCTTCTCATTTTCTCGTTTGTCTTTGACTTTTTACGGTTGTCACCAAATTTATAATGCTTAAGTTATTTATTTTTCCTTTTTAAAAGCTTGGCTTCATCATTTGACCCTCCACGTGGATTGTATTAATAGCATGGCTCTCTTTAATTTAAAATCCTTAAATTTGAAATTTTAAACTTTCGCTTAGAAAGGTCATACATTTTAGAATGAGCATAAATATTGACGTGGTCTCTTGAATGCTTTTGTAACTTTACTTGTTTTCCATGTCGGCCTTTGATTTCTCTTGAAACTTTGTTTCTTCCTTTTGGACCATTTCTCTTTTGACTACATGTTGACTAGCAGGGGGTGGACATTGGCTTGAAACAAAGGCTCTGACCACAAAAAGTTTGAACAAAATGTCCAACCACAAAAGTTCCAAATAAAATGTTTGATGAAGAAGCTCGAACAAAATGTCTAAACACAAAAATTCCAAATAAAATGTCCGACCACAAAAAGTTCAAATAAAATGTTTGACCACAAAATTCGATGCAGAGGTTCTAAACAAAATGTCTAGCCAAATTGTCTAACCAAAAAAAATTGAATTAAAAGTACAACACAAAATTTTTGAACAAAAAGTTTGAATAAAATATTTGATGAAGAAATTTTTAACTTAAGAATTTTCTAAAAAAAATAAGAATTTGAAAAGTCAAACTTGCATTTTTTTCAACTTGTTTCTCTACCATATATTCTGACGGACCTTTTCACCCTAACTGCAATTTGCAATATTGCAATCTTGCAATCAAACCTAAGAATGCTACCACTTCAAAGCCTTTTTGAAGATGGAAAACATCATACTCAAAATTATTTGATCTTCCCAACTTGATTTTTATTACAGATCCTGTAATCTCATTAAAACATGAAAATGTTAAGCATTAGTTGGAACCAAGATTACATAGGGTTTTCACAAGGTAAAAGTTGGGTTTTTAACTAGGGTGAACACTTGTAAATAGGAGGTAACAATTAGATATTCATTCACTAATATTTTGGAAAAAGGGCACAAATTGTTAAATGCAATTTTGGGCACTGCCATATCCTATGAGTTTGAACTCATCTGATGTTGAATACAAAATTTGATGATTGTTGGTTCCACTTACATATCTTAATTTTTTTTTCATGTTTGCTAATGAGAGTCATTTGGAAACTCCATGAACCTTGAAGTAAGACTTAAAGTATACACTATATTTAGCCTTGTATTAGTCAGGTACATCAAACTACCAAAAAGTCTTTTATATAACGTGGGATCAACATTGGATCCTTTGTCATCCTTTCTTAACTTCAATCCTATTATGATTGGTGTTGGTGTTGGCTTACAGTTTACCATGTTGAACCTTTTTTAAAATATCCTTGGCATATTTGGCTTGAGAAATGAATATGCCATTTTTGAATTGATTCACCTCAATCCCAAGAAAATAATTCATGTGACCTGTTATCACTTCAATTTGCACCCTTTAAGGAGATGTCTCAGCTCTCCTCATCCAAGTGGCATAATTAAAACAACTCTAAGCTTATGGGTAGCCTATGAATGAGGTGAATCTCTAAATAGGGCTAGCTCCCTTGATGTACCACTTTGGATCACTACTACACCTAAACTTTGTGGGGGAAAGGGGAGAGAGAAAACTAAAAGCAAACTATTCTAAGGGAGGTGATACACTAAATAAGTTGATGACTTCCAACTAGTTACATGTTACACATGAAACCAAGAGACTAACCAAACATACACTTCTCCAATCTGCATCTTCTCACATCAATATTACATTATGAGGTTACAGATGAATGTTTAGGCTAGGAGGACTAGATAAGAGGCCTTGAATGGCACTAGTGAATAGACTAACTCACTCAACCTTGAAAATTCCTAGAAAACTTCACATGCCCTACAAGAAGAAGCTTTCCAACTGTAAACAGGATGAAAGAATGAGACAACATGCTAAGGAAATCATAGTTATCACTAAGCAAGATCAATCATCCAAGTTGAACACACTATAAACAATCATGAAGAGGTAAAAATTAGTAGTCTTATTGATCAAAAGGTATGTAAATGATCAGGTCTTCACCATACTCAGGTGGAGCATAAGTTACAATGGCCACAATGGTTACTTCTTATATAACTTGAGAGAGAGAGAGAGAGATGAGAAGAAAGAAGCCCAAAGGTCACAAGGACAATTGTCATGCAGAGAGAATGAGTTACTTTTTCATGGTAAGAGAGTGTGGAATGGACCATTTTCACCATGTTTTTCTTGTGAAGATACAAGTAGCTATTCAAGGTATAAAACTCTTGAAAAGTGGCATAAGATTCCCTTAACTGGCTCAAAAAAACTACCTTCATGATTAACCCTATTTGAACATCCCAAAAATAATTAGGGATAGTTATGATGATTTTAATGAGATTTAAGGATTTTATACATGCCTATCCATGCATTGTTTGTAGTTTGGGTCATCTAAAAACCTCTGGAGGTGAGTCATCACCATTTACAGTCTAAGAAACTCCCTTTTCTGTCACCCCTCACACCTGGCCTCCAAAAATAAATAATTTTTTCATGAAAATTCATACAAAATATTTTATTACATGTTTTAAGACCCTCCATGGCCTTATAGGCATCAGGAACACCTTAAAATTCCATCCACTTGAAGTTTCCACACTTCTTACTAGCTTGGTCACTATGCTAGTTTTGACTAGTTGAGATGAAGTAGCTCATTAAGGTACTTATGAGTTATTCCAAGGCATTAAATTTACATTAGGAGTTATCTTAAGTCCTAAAATTCCATCCCATGTGATTTTCATCTCTTGAAACCTCCTACAACCTGCACAATACACAAAACTATCAAAAATACCTTATTTTGTATTCCATCCATATAGTTCCATACAACTAATCTTGATGGGGAGTATCCTAAGAGAGTCTTATATATCCTCCAATCATAATTTAGGTAAACTATTCCATTATAGTACCTTTCCAACCTCATTTCTCTAATCGGGTCACTAGCAAGGGTTTTAGAAGGTTTAGACCTGCATTACCCTCTTAAATTTGTTCATAAAGATGGGACATTCAACTTGAAATCAAATTCCATAAGAAGGTTCTTTAGGACCTCTGCTAACAAATCTAAATTTCTTTGGCCTCCATGCAAGGTCTCATGAAATATGTGAGCACTTCAACTTGGCCTATCAAGTTCCTTTCTCCAATTTACAAAGGCCCGAGTTGGTTTTGAGTCAAAAAATAGATTCCCCAGTAACTTATCTACCTTATAAAAGCTTTATCACCTCTTTAGTGACCCCTCAAACATGTTCCAATATGTTTAAATTCATATATAAGGCTATAAGTGTGAATGAATCGCCATTTGGACACTAGGCCTAAATCTTGCTTAACAAACCTGAGTTGTCTTAAGGCCCAAAATGACCTTTTGATGGATTTACCTACATCCCAATAGCTTATATACTTCTTTTATGAACTCATAAACATGTATAAATCCATGGTAATACTCCTCTCATGCTAAAATTGAAATTGACCTTTCAATTGGACTATAGGCATAACCATGCTTAGTAGGTTTGACTGCAACTCCTAAGGGTTTAGAACTCCCTGTAAGGCTTCTCCCCTTTGTGAGATATCTTTCATGTTTCCATATATTTATTTTAACTCCCTACACCTTTAAAGTGTTCACTCAACTCTTTTCTCACCTTATCACTTCCTTTCTTCAAAACCTATCAATTTGCACATAAGGGGAGTGCCCTCTATCTGAGACAAAATAGAGGGCACTCCCTTATTTACTCAAATAATTGTGAATATCTTAGGAGATTATTAAATTATTAGATACCCTCTACATAAAACCTTAGCCCTCTTTTAGGTCAATTTACCCTCCAAAAGCTTCAAGTTCCAAGACAAATTTCTAGAGAAAAGGACTGTGTGCAGGGTTTCATGCTATGAGCTATGAATTGTATGTTTAGAGTTATTTATTTGTTTTGTATCTACCTTGGGATTTACACGATATTATTATGTTCATGATTAATGTGTATTTATCTTTCCCATCACTTCAACTCTTCATATACTCCTTTTCATACCTGACTTCTCAAGACTATAAATACAAACCATGCTTGTGTCCTATTCATTTGACACCACTCTTGTAGATGTCCTGCATGATTTGACCTTGGAGATAATTTATACACTCTCTTTATACTTTATTAGGATAATTTCATACTTTTGTATTCACTTTCTCACCTTGCCTAGTCCTTATCCATCACTTTAAACCCCAAACCTGCTCACTATTTGTCAAAGATAGATACAGTCAACTGTAGGTCAAATATAATCTTGTGAGTACAAAGCCTAAAACACAGTATATATTTCCATATTGGTGAAATATTAATTTTTTATATGCCTTTAACTCAAATAAGGTTCAAACCTATCTTAAAGTCTACTACTTCTCTCTTTGGCACCTAGAGCTGAGTGTAACTCTTGAGGACTCATTGTAGGTGCTTACCCAGGCCTATGTACAGACTATTTTAGAATTAAAACCATGCCTAACAGAATTATCCTTTGATTTTTTTGTGTTATATTTATGTCATACTTCCCATAAGTTTCAATACATTCTTTCAAAACTAGCCTTATTGAGTTATTACTCCAAAGTACCTTTCATCTTCATACAATTGTAGGTGGGTATTTCAAGGCTTAAGACACCCCTGTAGATATGTATGGGATTTGACAATAGTATATCATCCTCCTATTTAGATAATATTTATATCATGATTTCTCTCTTCACCATCTATAACCATCCTACATGGTGTCATGATCTATTTTGTAACATTGGGTGCTAAGGTCACTTCAAAGGAGAAATCTTGTAGATGTCAATGAAGGATTTTAGTGTCTTGGCAGGCAACTTTGAGGCTTATAACCACCAAACTCCATCAACCCTCTACCCTCTAAAATTTTCAAAGTCCTTTTTCAATGATAGGGATATAATACAAAGCCATTAGGATGCCTCAATAGTCCTTATAGTCTTGTTGTATGCTACCAGCCAAATGGCCTAGACCTTTGTTTTCTTGCTTTAGGGAAAATGGTCCCTAAACCTACAATCATTGCCTTAAACATGCTTTCCAACTCTATTTGTCAATTTATCTTCTCCAAAAATCTATGCCATGATCTCTACAATCACTAAGACTCTAAAGGAGGGTTCATTATGCTTCAATTCCCCATATGACACCTCAACTTACTATCAAAGACCACCTGTAGGTGGCTATTTCAGTGTATACAGGCAGTAAGGTGAAAATATGGATATTATGCATTGTAATTAGCCTTAAAAGGTTTGTATATAATTTTAAATCCTCAAAATACACTCTTCACACATCAAATAGCTTCAAACCACCACTAAGGCTCTCATCATAGCATGATGTCATCATGGAAACCCCTGTAGGTGAAGATGGAGTTGTATGCAGGCAGACAACAGGATTATGAATCATACACATGGTATATGAGTTTTAAACAACCATTATATCTCCTTCAAATGATCATTTATATCCCTTACAACTTTTTAGGACTTATATCAAGTCAAGATAACTCTATTTCAATGTTTGGACCCTTTCAATCACCTATAAGTGTATGTTAATGGAAGAATTATGTGTAAGTGACTATGTAGACTAGGACAGTTCTTATACCAAGTGCAAGAATTTTACTTGACTATTATTTTTATGGGAGTGCCTATAACCTCTCAATATCATAATTATATCACCATGGATGAGTTAAATTCCTTAACCCAGCTTACTAATTTGATTGTGCATGACAGTCATGGGACCAACTAACTGCATGGTGCTTTGTGCCTGCAACTCATGGAACATTGCTTAGAGAATAATATTGGAAGGTAAAGTAAATCAATATTACATTGATAAAATTATAAAGGACTTATAATAACCCTATGAAACCATGATCAAGCATGAAGTTCTTAAAAATGGTGAAAAACTCCCTGTAACACAGAATGGTGTATCATCTTGCAACATGAGATGATTTGCATATCCAAACACCTTTAAGAGATAAACCAAGCATAGGGATAATTATTGAAAAAATCCAACATCATATGGAATGAACCTCATCGATTGGTTTGTATGGACTTGTCCAAAATGGAGTAAACCCTATAGGGTGCATAGATTAGCAGGCAAAAAAACACAGTCAACTTCATGAGGATGGTTCATAAATCACAGGACACCATTCTTCAAATTATTACTATGTAAATTAAGATATTTGAGTTTAATTTCACCTCCTAAAAGTGTTTGACTTGGAATCCAACTGTCTGTACCAAGTAAAAACCTAAAGACTAGTTTTGTGTGCCTAAAAGGGTGAAAAAGGAGCAAAATGCTTTTAGCCCAAATTTAACACTTCCAGAGCATGTAAAACATGAAAATAAACCTAATGAATATGAAGAGATGTTTTATGACCTTCTCCCATGTAGCACACTTCCCCATAGGTTGTACGAGTTCCAAATCCTTATCTTTTCCCAAGAAAACTACTTTTTCTTCTGAAGCACCTACCACTTTCAGTTACCAATAGTTGATTAAGACATATTATGACACATGGGGTGTGACATCACCTTTTTTAACCTTCACATTTCCAAAAGAGCCCATACAAGTCATTAAATGCACATTTTTTGACCTCAAAATGACTCAAAATGATATAAGGACTAAAATAACTAATGACCAAGGCTAATATAACATGAAATCACACTAGATGACCTATAATAAACCTTTTTAAAAAATATATTATACCCCTAAACACATATAAGTCAATTTTTTACCTATACGGGTTCCAATTTGACTTGTAGGGTCAAATTTGGTAAAAAAATTGATGACTCATAGGGGTAGTATGCCTATCATACTAACTAGACCAATAGCTTTATCAGTCCATTGGGCTTAGGGAGTCATGTAAAGTATGAAACAAAAACAAGGAGACCTTTGACCATAGGATTTGATTAAGACAAGACCACTTGATTACTTCAAACACATAAAATAAAGGACACACACCAAACAAAGCAAACACACTAATAAGACACACACATATGCTCAAAGCACTTAGGAAAAATAGGAAATAAACAACTATATACAACTAACAATTAAACATACCTCCCTTTCCAGGATCAAAAGGAAAGGTCCTTGCATCATCTTCTTCATGAGATGAATCATGGTGCTAAGCATGTTGCTCTTTGAACTGAACACTTGATAAATTAGACCTACTTCTTGGCACCTCACTTGTTATGCTCTCAAGTAGACCATCTTTGAATAGGTCTCCAATGTAGATATATTCCTCTTGGCCTTGTACACATAGCTCATATCATTGCCCACTCTTCATCTCAAGAACAACTTGCATCTTCTTTGTAGGAATGATCTCAAGAGGAGTAATTTCTTATTCCTTTGAAGATTGAGGGGAGTAGAAGCTTGTCTTGACCTCCAAATGATAATATGTACTTTGATCTTGCTCATTTATGACAATTTGAATAATGTCATCTTGTTTACCTTCACTTGTAATTAGCTCCAAAGAATTTGTAGACCCATTGAGAGACTCAAACTCATTGCAAATGTTTTTAAACTACTACCACAAGTCCTCATCTTTTCTTTGATCAGGATCATGAAGGGGAAAAATAAGTGAAGCTCCTTCATATTCTTATTTAGAATCCAAAATGATTCATCCAATATTGCTTCTTTAACACAAGGAAAGCATTTTTCATTATCAACCAAACAAGAAGACTCAACACAAGGGTTCACCTCTTCCTCATCATTTAGGACCTCTTGAGGATTCTCAAGTTGTATCTCCACTATAATGATCTAATCTTTCTTCTCAACCCTACAAGACCTCCAATCTCCTCTTTCTTGGTGATGTCAAGACTAGGCATCTTAAATTCCAATGACCTAGCCCAATGAGGCTACCAAGGAGTTGCACTTTTTTCAAGCAAGAGTTCTAAATTTTCCTCAACCCAATGCTCCTCTTTAGGTTCCCATACCACAGGTCCATCAAGGCAAAGGGTGATGGGGTGAGGACAAGATGAACTAGTTGGTGAAGGTGGAACATAGGGCTCAAAATCAAATTGAGAATGCATTGTAGGGGATTCTTTTGGGAGCTCTTGAGAAAGGGGAGGCAGACTTTGGGTTAAGATTGCTTGGTTATCTTCCTTCACTTGACAATCACTTCATTCACATCTTATTCAACTCGAGCACTCTCTTGAGGGAGGTTAGATGGGGTGTGTTTAGGCATAAGATAGTCTTTTGAGTCTAAACCTTCCATCACACCTTAACTTAGCAATTTCATCCTTGACTCCAACTCTTCAATTTACTTGGCGAGGTTCTCTTGGAAAAGTCTCTCTTGAAGTTGATAACCATCATCATGAAGATAAGGAATATAAGAGGGTTGACATGGAAGATAAGGAGTCTCTCGAGGAAGGGTGGGAGGGACTTGTAAAGGATCAACTTCATTCTCAACTTCACACTCCTTATAAATGTTTCTAACCTCTTTCTTTCCCCATGATTCCACTATCTTTTTCTATCTTAGGATGTTAGGATTAAAAGTCTTTTCTTGAGGTGGTGATGCAATTTGAGGAGTGGATGAAGTGTACAAGAAACTTGGGATCTCCTTAGTCTTAGATTCTCCACCTTATCACCAACATAGAATCTCATATCTAGAGGTCTCTTCTTGAGGTGGGGATGTAATTGGAGAGGGCAATGAGGGCTTGAATTCTACTTATGTTACTGATGATATGGATTGTTGCATCTATCTATTGGCCAAATTAATATGCCTATCAAGATTTGATTCAAAAACAAGGTTTCTCTTCTCAACTTTATCTTTCAACTAATTAGGAAAAGGATGACTTTGGTAATCTTATTTGGGTTCATGAGTAGGGGTCAAGTAGGATTGATATAAATCTTGTGGAAGTGGATATGAAGGTTGATAGGTTTGGTGAGGATGCTTCCCATGAATTTTTATCCTATCTTCCAAGGATGAAACTAAGCCACTCATATCTAGCATCTCACTTGTGAGCCTTTGCCAATTGGCTCTCAATAGGTGCCCACTTTATTTTGACCAAATTTAATGCATCTCTCACCTTATGAATGAAATGGATAAGAATCTCTAGACCATGTCCCCTTTGTGTGTCAAGATCTATCATGTACTTCTCATATCCCAAGAGAGTTTGCTTGAAAGTGGAAATGGATTGACTTGAGAAGTGACTAGGAGAAAGATATGGATAAAGTTGGTTATAAGGTTGATACACTTCATGACTAGGCTGGCAATGGTTATAGTGGAGATGGTATGAGTCATATTGGAATTGGTAAGTGTCAAAGATAGGCTGATAGGGAATGCCATAAGCTTGAGATGTCTCACCAACTTGCATAAAATAGTACTCAACACCAAAGTCAGCCATGAAACTTCATTAGGAAGCAAGAACACAAGGAATGATTATCAACAATATTTAAAAAGAATACTTGGGTTGCTTGACCAGTTGATTTAATCTTAGAGTCACTATTGATGTTTAGATAGATGCCTCTAAAGGTCGATGTGTGAAAAGACAACACCAAAAATCTTTTAACTTCTTGGACCAAGAGTCCCATCAAACATGCCAAAAACCATTGTCACTTAGATTTGAACCCTTTGAGGATATGTCTCAACTCTCCTCATCTAAGTGGCACAATTGAAACACCTCTAGGCTTGTGGGTAGCCTATGAATGAGTTGAATCTCTAGATAGGGCTAGCTCCCTTGATGTACCACTTTAGATCACTATTACACCTAAACTTTGGGGGGGGAAAGGGGAGAGATAAAATTGAAAGCAAACTATTATAAGGGAGGTGATACACCAAATAAGTTGATGACTTCCAACCAACTACATGTTACACATTAAACTAAGAGACTAACCAAGCATACACTTCTCTAATTTGCATCTTCTCACATCAATATTACATTATGAGGTTATGGATGAATGTTTAGGCTATGAGGAATAAACAAGAGGCCTTGAATGGCACTAATGAATAGATTAACTCACTCAACCTTGACACTTCCTAGAACACTTCACATGCTCTACAAGAAGAAGCTTTCCAACTGCAAATAGGATGAAAGAATGAGACAACATGCTAAGGAAATCATAGTTATCACTTAGTAAGATAAATCATCCAAGTATAACACACTATGAATAGTCATTAATAGGTAAAAACCAATATTATTATTGATGAAATGGTATGCAAATGAGTAGGGCATCACCATACTTAGGTGGAGCATAAGTTACAATGGCTAAAATGGGTAGTTCTTATAAAAATTGAGAGATAGAGGAGAAGAGATAAGCCCAAAGTTCAATAGGATACTTATCATGCTAAAATAATGATAATTTTGCATGGGAAGAGACTATGGAATGGACCATGCAAGGTCAAAAGAGATAAGTGGTTATTCAAGGCATAAAACTCTTGAAAAGTGGCATAAAATTCCCTTAACTAGTTCAAAAAAATTACCTTCATGATTATCCCTATTTGAATGTCCCAAAACTAATTAGGGATGAGTATAATGATTGGAATTATATGGAAGTATTTATACATACCTCTCCATGCATTGGTTGTAGTCCTGGTCATCTAGAAACTTTTGAAAGTAAGCCATCACCATTTGTAGTCTAAGAAACTTCCTTTTTTGTCACCCCTCACACTTGGCCTCCAAAAAGGCATTATTTTTCAATGAAAATTAATACAAGGGAGTGTATTACATGTTTCAAGACCTTCCAAGGCCTTAGAAGCATCAGGCACACCTTGAAAATCCATCCACTTGAAGTTTTCACACTTCTCACTAGCTTGGTCACTATGCCAATTTTGACTAGTTGAAATGAAGTAGTTACTTAAGGAACATAGGAGTTATTATAAGGCATGAAATTGACATGGTTAGTTATATTAAGTCTTAAAATTCCCTCCCATATTATTGGCATCTCTTTTTACCTCTTATAACCTACACAATGCACAAAACTATCAAAAATACCTTGTTTTGCACTCCATCAATACATTTTCATACAACTGATCATGATGGGGAGTAGCCTAAGAGAGTCTTCTATAGCCTTAAATCATCATTCTAGGCAAAATATTCTATTAAACTAGCTTTCCAACCTCATTTCTCTAATTGGGTCACTAGTAAGGGTTTTGGAGGGTTTAGGCCTGATTTACCCTCTTAAGCTTCATTCATAAAGATAGGATATTCAACTTGCAAAAAAATTCCACAAGAAGATTTTGTAGGACCCCTAATGACACCTATAAATGTCTTTAGCCTCCATGCAAAGTCTCATGAAATATGTGATCACTTCAACTTGGCCTATCGAGTTCCTTTCTCCAATTTGCACAGGTTTGAGTTGGTTTTGAGTCCAAAAATGGCTTCCCCTACAACTTATCTACCTTAAAAAAGCTTTATCACCTCTGTAGTGACCCAAAAAACATGTTCCAATAGATCAAAATGCATATCTAAGGCTATAATTGTGAATCACTCCCTATTTGGACACTAGGCCTAAACCTTGCTTAATAGGCTTGAGTTATCTTAAAGCCCAAAATGACATTTTGATGGCTTTACCTACATTCCAATAGCTTAGATACTTTTTTTATGAACTCATAAGCATGTCTCAATCCATGGTAATACTCCTCTCATGCTAGAATTTGAATTGACCTTTTAATTGGACTATAGGCATAACCATGCTTAGTAGGCTTGACTACAACTCCTAAGGGTTTAGACCTCCTTATAAGGTTTTGCCCCTTTATGAGATATATTTCATGTTGCTCTGTATGTATTTCAACTCCCTACACCTTCTTGAATTGTTCACTCAACTCTTGGCTCACCTTATCACTTCATTTCTTCAATTCCTAGAGACCCTCTACACAAAACCTTAACACCTATTCATGTCATTTAACCCTCCAAAAGGTTCAAGTTCCAAGATAGATTTCTAGGTGAAAGGACTATGTGCAGGGTTTCATGCTATGAGCTATGAATTGTATGTTTAGAGTTATTTCTTTGATTTATATCTACCTTGGGAGTGCCATGATAATATTATGTTTATGATGAAGGTGTATTGAGCTTGCCCATCAATTTAACTCTTCATATACTCCTTTTCATACCTGATTTCTCAAGACTATAAATACAAACCATGACTACATTTTATTCTTTTGACACCACTCATGTAGATGTCCTACATGATTTTACCTTGGAGACAATGTCTACACTCCCTTTATACTCTCTTAGGATCATTTTATACTTTTTGGACTCACTTTCTCACCTTGCCTAGTCCTTATCCATCACTTTGAACCCCAAACCTGCTCACTATTTGTCAAAGATAGATACAGTCAATTATAGGTCAAATATGATCTTATAGGTGAGTACAGAGCCTAAAACATAGTATATATTCCCATATTGGTGACCTCTATACTTTTTTATATGCCTTTAACTCAAATAAGGTTCAAACCTATCTTAAAGTCTACTACTTCTCTCTTTGGCACCTAGAGTTGAGTGTAACTCTTGAGGACTAGCTATAGGTGCTTGCCCAAGCCTATGTATAGCTTTATATATGGATCCCTTCCAACTTGAGAGGACTTACATCAAGTTAAGATAGCTCCATTTCAATGTCTGGACCCTTTCAAGCACCTGTAAATGTATGCTAATGGCAGAATTATGTGTGATTGATTGTGTATACTAAGACAGTCCTTCTACCAAGTGCAAGAATTTTACTTGACTGTTATTTTTATGGGAGTGCCTCTAACCTCTCTATAAGTAAATTACTTATATGTTTGCACAAAATGATTTTATATCACACAAAATAAGCAAATATGAGAGATCACATAATAATAATTAACAACAGAGCAGAATACTGGATAATATAGCAAAGCCACTTCGAAGGGGGCAACCTCCACAACAATGTACTAATAGCAAAATACTTAACATAATGAATAAAGACTAACCAATACCTCTTATATATAGTCTACCTATCCAAGATTATTGTATAGGCTGACCTATCTAAGAACATAGAGAAATGTAATAAGTATATAAAAGAGGTATGTAAGCCACAAGTCAACCACACATATCCCTAGACACACCAATGGTTAAGGGCATAGCAAGCCCCTCCCCTTCAAAAAAATGTTGTCCATTATTGTTGTGTCAACTCTAAATATTGTCTGCACAAATGTTTCTTCCTCCCAAGTGGCATCTTCACATGGTAGATTCTTCCATTTGATCAGGTACTCTGTAATCACTCTAGAATGTAGCTACTTAGTGTGTATATAAAGGATCACCTCAGGATCAAGAACAACTCTACCTTCCTCATCTAATTATGGTAATTCTATTTGAATGACAACTCTGTGTCCAATGACTTTCTTCAGGCATGATACATGAAATACTGGATGTATGCGAGTGGATGAAGGAAAATCTAACTTGTAGGCCACACTACCAATGTTTTGCAAGATCTGATAAGGCCCATAATACTTAGGGGATAGCTTGTTATCCTTTTTTTTTTGCTTCAATGACATTTGCTTATATGGATGCAAGTGAACAAAGACCCAATCACCAATGTCAAAATGTCTCTCACTTCTATGTTGATATTCCTATTGCTTCATGCGATTTTGGGCCATAGCTAAATTTTCATGCAAACTTGAAAGGACCTCTTATTGATGGTGAATATGTTCTTCAACTGCACGAACGTTAGGATGGACCTTTAAGGTTGAAGTGATGGATGGAGGGTGGTATCCATATAGTGCCATAAAGGGATTCATTTTGGAAGAATTATGAATAGAAGTATTATACCACCATTCAACAAGTGTCAACCAATGAACCCATTTATTTTGTTCATCAGAAACAAAACAACGAAGATATCCTTCTAGACACTTGTTGACTACCTAAGTTTGTCCATCAAATTGAGGATGATAGGATAAACTATGAGCGAACTTGGTGTCAAAACATGTAAATAACTCAATCTAAAAATTACTAGTGAAAATGGGATCTCTATAACTGATAATGATCTTAGGGGTCCTATGTAGTTTCTGAACTATATTGAAAAAAGTAGCAACTACTGTACTAGCAACCAATGGTTCTGATAAAGAACAAAAATGAACATACTGAGACAATCCACAACAACCATGATAACATTTTTGACCATCGGATCTTAGTAACCTTGTAATGAAATTTATATATACCTCTTCCCAACACTGGCTAGGGTGGATAAAGGTTGTAAAAGACCTGGGGATTTGATGGTTTCGTCTTTATTTTATTGACAGATCATATATTCAACCACATATTTCAAGACATCCCCCTTGAGTCCTTCCCAAAAAAAATCCTGCTTGATTATGTGATATGTTTTCAAAAATCTTTAATGATCCCCAATTGGAGTTGCATGAAGTTCTTGAAGGATTTTTTATTTAAAAAGATAATTCTTACATATATACAATCTATCTTTATACCATAATGATTTACCCTTCCATGTGAATTTTTAAAATCCACTTAGACCTTGCTAAAGATTTTGAATCGAATCATGGGTAGTACTATCATGTTCCCATTCTAATCATGCTTCATCTAGCTAGTCTACCTAAAAAATGGTTATGAAACATACCAATGCCTCAACTGATTCATCCTTACTAGATAGTGCATTTGCCACCACATTGTCCTTGTCTTTTTTGTAGACTATTTCAAAATCATAGCCTAACATCTTAGTTACCTATTTTTGTTATTCTTCATATGACAACCATTGTTCCAAAAAATATTTGAGACTATCATGATCAGTCTTTACCTAAAAATGATGACCCATCAAATAAGGTCTCCATTGCTTGACTGCATGCAAAATGGCCATCATTTCCTTCTCATAGATGGGCTTGTGCTGATTTTTATCCTTTAGTTGACAACTTTCAAATGTAAGTGGTCTACCTTCTTGTATGAGTACAGTACCCATACCATACCCAGATACATCACATTTTACCGCAAAAGTCTTGAAAAAATCAAGAGTGGCCAATACTGGAGTAATGCACATAGCCAATTTCAATTGTTCAAATGTCTGAGTAGCTACATCAGTCCACTGAAAGGAGTCTTTCTTCAACAAAGAGGTGAGTGGGGCTGCAATACTACCATAATTTTTCACAAGCATGTGATAGTAACCAGTTAGCTCCAAAAATCCCTGTAGTTGCTTGAGTGTCTTAGGAATTAGCTAGTCCACCATTGCTTGGATTTTTTTAGGATCCACTTGTACTCCTTAATAAGAAACTAGATGACCTATATATTCAACCTCATAAGCCCGAAAAGTACATTTGGAAGGATTGGCATACAATTGATGTTGTTCCAAAATGGAGAGTACATATTTCACATGTTGTAAATAGTCTTCCCAATTTTTCCTGTAAATGAGGATATCATCAAAGAATACCAGAACAAATTTCCTCAAAAATGGCATAAAAACAATATTCATCAAACTCTAAAAAGTAGATGGTGCATTTGTTAGACCAAAAGGCATAACCAAAAACTCATAATGGCCCTCATGAGTCTTGAAAGCTATTTTGGGTATGTCTTCATCACGGATCCGGATTTGATGATACCTAGAACATAGATCTATCTTGATAAAATAAAAAGCACCATTCAATTCATCTAGAAAATCATCAATGACATGAATAGGAAACTTATCTTTGATAGTGTACTTATTGAATTCTTTGTAGTTAGGCCACATCCTCCAGGTGTCATCTTTCTTTCTCACCATGACAACTAATGAAGAATATTCACTTTGGCTGTGGTGAATGATTCCTGCATCCAACATCTCTTGTACCATCTTTTCAATTTTACTTTTCTGGGCATAAGGATACCTGTATGGCCTAATGTTGGGTGGTGTACTGCTAATGATAAGTTTGATAGCATGTGGTTAGGTGGAAGTCCTTTTTGCATGTCACCAAAAATAACATAATAGGCATCAATCACTTGCTACAGATCAATAAGTGGAGATGGTTGAGTTGGCTATACTTCTATGGAAAACAAGTGAGCTACAAATCCTTTAACACCTTTATGGATAATCTCTATCATTTGATGGGATATAACAAGTTGTGAAAATTTAGCCCTTAATCCCCTTAGCTAAAATGTCCTTTATTCATAATGAAAACACATGAATAATTCTTGGAAATTCATCTCAATAATGCCCAAAGTGGTGAGCCACTATACTCCCAAAATAATATCAGCGCCACCCATGGGGATAACAAACATAGGAGAATCTAACAAGTAGTCTCCCATGGCCAACTTAATGCTATGACATTTTCTTGAATAGTTGATAGTACCACCATCTATAATCATAACCTAAAATTCTAGAGCTAGATAAATGAAACAGTTTAAACAAGCAACCAACTTACTGTTGATGAAGTTGTGTGTGTTCCCCGAATCAATCAAGACAGTGACCTATTTCTTAAGGAAACCCATCACCTTAAGAGTTTAGGGAGTACTAATACCTGAAAGAGCATTATAAAAAATAGTAGGTTGAGAGTCTTTAGATTCCTCCTCAGGACCTTCTACATCCTCACCATGTACTTCATCATCTTCATCATCATTGGTACCTTCAATTTAAAATAGCTTCTTTTCAACACAACAATGGTCTTTGCTCCATTTTTTAACTTAACCATAACACAACCCTTTGGCTTGCTTCTCCTCAAATTTTTATTATGTTAATATAGTAGTTTGTGGAAATGATGTTGGAAAGGTGCGATCATGACTAGTAGTGAAAGTTTTCCTTTTAACCATCTCTTTTTCTTCTACCATACGTGCCCTAGGGATAGCTTTTGATACAAATGTTGGGTTAAAAATTCAAACCTTGAATTGGATGTTATCTTTGAGGCCACCCAAAAATAGATTAGTCAAATTCTCCTTAGTGATATCTTCCACCTGTAAAGAGATATTTTGAAACTGATGAATATAATCCTTCACAGTTCCTATTTGTTGTAGTTTGGTTAATTGGCTGAAATAGTTCTCAAAGACATTATTTCGATAATGAGCCAACAATTCCTTAATAAAAATAGACCATGTAATAGGAGCACCATTCTTTTTTTTTTGAGCACATAACTAGCGATACCAAATAAATTGCTCAAGATCCAGATATAGAGATGTCATTATCACCTTCTAAGAACTAGGGGTTTGATGTAACTCAAATAAATTCTCAATTATGGGTAATCCAAGTGAGAATATCCTTACCATCGATCTTATGCATGTCCACTTTTGGCAACATCAGTTTCATACCAACATGAGAGTTGTTGGTGTTGAGAGGAGGATTTGAATGCTGAAGTGGAGGGTTGTTGGGCTGAAATTGAGATGCAAGGGCAGCTAGTTGCATAGTGATATGATGCAAATCATTGTGAACCCCATTAATCTCTCAGTGCATCCTTGAAACATCAGCTTGGACTACAACAAATCCATCATGACTCACTAAGTTCTTTATGTCTGCTTGAAGCTATGAAATCATCGAATATAAAGTTCTAGATTCCATGTCATTGATAGGAGTCTTAAGAGTTTCTTGCCCCCTTTTTCTTCCCTGAGTATTAGGACCTACCATATACAAACCCTAGGAGGGTTTTTACCTTGACAAAAGTGTACCAAGAGATGGTACCATTATGATCATCTTGCCAAGATGAATCTAATAATTGATTTTATGCATTAGGGTAAAACTTTTGGCACTAAAAAAGTGTATCGAGTAATACTGTGTTGGCTGACGGAAAAAATTAATTCTTCTTAGATTGTAAGTTATGTTTTTTCACTTCCACCACTCACAAAAGCCACACCTTGCCAGATACAAAAAAAAATGTTGGATGAAACTTGCCCAAATCAAATTTTTGATACCACTTATAATGAAATTACTTAGATGTTCACATAGAATGATTTTATATCGCACAAAATAAGCAAATATGAGAGATCACACAATAATAATTGACAGTAGAGCAGAATACTAGATAATATAGCAAATCCACTTCGAGGGTTGAAACCTCCACAATAATGCACTAATAGCATAATACTTAACATAATGAATAAAGACTAACCACTACCTCCTATATATAGTCTACTTACCCAAGGTTATTCCATAGGCTGACCTATCTAAGAACATAAAGAAATGTAACAAGTATATAAAAGAGGTATGTAAGCCACAAGTTAGCCACACATATCCCTAGACACACCAATGGTTAAGGGAGTATCACTCTCAAGATCATAATTACATAACCATGGACATGTCAAAGACCTCAACCTAACTCACTAAGTTGACTGTGCATGATAGCCATGGGACCAATTGACTGCATGGTGCTTTGTGCATACAAATCATGGAACATTTCTTAGAGAAAGAGATTGAAAGGTGAAAGAATCAAGAGGACATTTATAACATGAACAAGGACTTATCACAACCCTCTGAAACCATGATCAAGCATGAAGTTCTTAAAAATGGTGAAAAACTACATGTAACATAGAATGGTTTATCCTCTTGTAACATGAGATAATTTGCATATCCAAACACCTTTAAACACTAAACCAAGTTTAGGGAGAATTATGGAAAGAATAAAAAATCATATTGAATAAACCTTAGCAATTAGTTTTTACGGACTTGTCCCAAATGGAGCAAAACCTATAGGGTGCACATATTAGTAGGCAGAAAAACATAGTCAACTTCATGAGGATGGTTCATAAAGCACATGCCACTATTATTCAAAATATTATTATGGAAATGAATCTCTTTGAGTTTAATTTCAAATTTGAAAATAATTTAACCTGAAATTTCTCCAATTGTTCGTACCAAGTACAAACCTGAAGACTAGTTTTGTGTGCCTAAAAGGGTGAAAAAGGAGCAAAATGGTTTTAGACCAAATTTGACACTTCCAGAGCATGTAAATCAAGGAAATGAACTTAAGGAAGATGAAGAGATGTTTCATGACCTTATCCCATGTGGCACACTTCCCCATGGGTTGTACAAGTGCCAAACTCTTCTCTTTTCCCAAGAAAATTGCTCTTTCTTCTGAAGCACCCACCACTTTTAGTGACCAATAGTTTATTAAGACATATGAGGACACATGAGGTGTGAAATCACCTTTTTTAACCTTCACATTTCTCAAGTAGGCCATACAAGTTATTAAATGCCCCTTTTTTGACCTCAAAATGATATAAGACTAAAATGACTAATGACCAAGGCTAATATAACATGAAATCACACTAGATGACCAATAATACACCTTATGAAAAATTATATTAGACCCATAAACACCTAAAAATCAATTTTTTACCTATAGGGGTCCCAATTTGACCTGCAGGGTCAAATTTGGTCAACATGACCCAAATTAGTCATTTTAAATTCTTTCTTCATGGCTCCTTTGAATAAATCAACTGGTAAATCACCTATGAATATCAAATCATCTACATACAAACACATAATTATAATTTTACCTTGTTCATCAATCTTTGTATATATTATAGGCTCATTATTGCACCTACTGAAGCCATCCTGTAAAAGATAAGAATCAATTATGCTATACCATGCTCTAGGAGCTTATTTGATTCCATAGAGCACTTTCTTAAGTCTGTACACCTTATCTTCATGACCAAAGATCTCATATCATGGTGTTTTATTCACATAGAATTCTTCTTCTAAGAAACCATTCAAAAATGTAGATTTTACATCCACTTGATATACTAGCCACTTGCTTTGAGCTCCTATAGCCAATAATGTTCTTACTTTATCTAGGCGAGCTACTGGAGAAATTTTCTCATTGTAATCAATACCAAGTTGTTGTGAAAAAACCCTTTACAAATAACCTTGAATAATGTTTCACAATATTTCCATCAACATCAAACTTTGTCTTGTATACCCACTTTACAATAATTGCATCTTTTTTAGAAGATTCACTATATGCCAGGTGTGATTTTTCTCTATTGCCTCAATTTCATTGTCCATGGCTTTTTGTCAGTTCTCATTATTAATTGTTGTTAGGGTGTGGAGCTAAAAGCTTCAACTGTTTGCAGACAAAAGAAGAGGATGCTGAAGAACCAGAAGCACCAGCGTCGACAGCATGACCAACGTCGATCAGGTGTAGTGCAGAAGGAAATTGGTGACAGCAGGAGGTCGGCCGATGTCGGTAGCACCAGGCAAGCAGGGACCGACGTCGGTCGCCTGTGTGTTCCAGAAATGTTGTTGACGAATAGTCAGTTAAGTGAAGCGAGTGTTTGCATGTCAAATGACTAATTATAGTCACGAGCTGTGTGTCTAATTATTGTAGTTAGAGTTCTATTTTTGTAAGCATGGGATCCTATTTAAAGACCCATAAGGCATGTATTGTAATTATCAAGAAGGTAAGTAAAAGCATTGAAGCAAGCAAGGTCAAGGAGATCTACAGGTGTAAGGTCAAGGAGATCAGCTAAAGCATTCAAAGAGGGATAATAACTCAGGCTATAGAGTTGTTGTGTTGAGCAAGAGAGAGAGGGAAGAAGGTCTTGAGGTGTGGCAAGCCTTTGAGGTGGAGGAAGAAGTGGCATCTTCCTTATTGTATTTTCTTCTAGTAATATTTAATACAAGAGTGTGTATTGTCTCTCAAATTCTTTGCTGTCTCAAGTTTCTAGTTACTTTATCATTCTGGTATAATTCCATGTTTAATTGCTTATAAGAAAGTAATCAATTGTGCTTCCATTGGATAAGAGGTCACCTAACAGTTGGTATCAGAGAATATTGATTGTTGTAGGTTTCCTGACAAGTGGTATCAGAGCTACGGTTTGTAGGAAGCAGGGTATTGTTTTTTATTACAGGTCATTCACAGGGTTTTCTGATTGAGTGGGAGTTCAGCAATGGCAAAAGAAAGTAAGCTACGAATGGAGAAGTTTAACGACAAGAATTATCAACATTGGAGGATGCAGATTGAGGACTATCTGTATCATAAGGATTTGTACTTACCGTTGGGTGGGGTTGCAAGCAAGCCCACAGATATGAAGAATGAAGAATGGAGTGTTCTTGATTGGAAGGCTCTCGGTTCTATAAGGTTGAGCCTTGCATCATCTGTGATTTCCAGCTTATCACAGTGCAAGACAATGGAAGAGTTGATAAAGTCCTTGGCAAATTTATATGAAAAGCCATCGACTTCTAATAAGGTATATCTTATGAAGTAGCTATTTACTTTGCAAATGCATGAAGGTGGATCGGTACATACTCATATCAGTGATTTCCATGGTTTGGTAAACCAACTAGCTTCAGTCAATATTGTTTTTGATGATGAGGTAAAGGCTCTCTTGATTTTATGTTCTTTGCCTGAAAGTTGGGATGGTTTGGTTATGGCAGTAAGTAATTCTGCATCTGCTTCTAAAATCTTAAAAGTTGATGATGTTGTGAGTGTGATCTTGAATGAGGAAATATGCAGGAGAAGCACAGGTGAATCATCAGGGAATGCTCTAAGTGCAAAAAGCAGGGGAAGGCAAAGGGAGAAGATTGAGCAAGGGAAATCAAGGTCGGGAAGGAGATCCGAGTCCAAAGGTATTATCTGCTGGTTTTGTGGAAAGAAATGACATACAAAGAAGGAGTGTTGGTTGAGAGATAAAGAGAATCAACATGCAGGTATTGAAGAAGCAAAGGATGCATATATTGTGATACAGGATGCTCTCATACTTTCTTTGGATAGTCAGGTAGGATCATGGATTTTATATTCTAGTTCATCTTTTCATGCATCCCCAAACAGAGATTTATTTCATGAGTATGAACAGGGAGACTTTGGAGTGCTCTATTTAGGGGATGGTACACCTTGTCAGATAGTTGGCAAAGGGAAAGTGCAGCTGAGATTGTAGATTGACAACACATGGGTGTTGAAAGAGGTCATGCATGTTCCAATACTGAAGCAGAGTTTGATTTCTGTAGGAAAGTTGGGTGATGAGGGATGCACAATAACCCTCACAGCGGATTCTTGGAAGGTTACCAAGGGAGCACTTGTTTTAGCGAGAGGTAAGAAAGTAGATACTCTTTATCTATCTACTTGTATTACTGATTCTACTTCTGGTGTAAATTCGAAGATGTGGTCTAATAGGCTTGGTCACATGAATAAGAAGGGAATGGAAGTTCTTGATTCAAAAAGTATGTGCTCAAATTCAGAAAGCATAGATAGAGTTCATTGCAGAAAAAGGAAATTTGATGCTTTTGACAGAAACAAAGAAGCCTTGGTGTTTATAGAGGAGATGAAGGACAGAGATCAGTCACAGGGGCTGAATAAATCTGAGCAGGGCAGCATGGATAGAGGTTTGATCCAAAAAGAGCTCACAGATAAAAATTTCATCACTTACAGGAACACACAGACGCCGATGTCGGTCACATGGGACCGACGTCGGTCAGCCAGATACCGACATCGGTCATGTGCAGACCAGCAGGGTTGGTAGGTCGGGTAGGAGAAGTCTGACGTCGGTCATAAGGACCGACGTAGGCAGGGGGGACACTAGCATCGGCCAGGGAAACAACGTCGGTAGTCAGGGTCAGTGTAGGGAACTGACATCGGTCAGGAGCAGACTAGGAGATGGCTGAGATCGGTCACTAGAACGGATGTTGGGTGGATCAATAAGTCTCAAACACCCATATGGAGGTCAGAAAAGGTATGTGAACCTCATATTCGTTGTTCACCTTCTTTATATTGCTTACTAACAGTCAAGAACTAGGAAGATGGAAGAAGCAATACAGGTAGAATCCAAAAATAGTGGGAGCTTGGCATGGATGAGGAGTGTGAGTCCTTGGAGAAGAACCAAACAGGTATTTGTTGGTAGAGTTGTCAGCTAGAAGGAAGCACTGGATAGAGGGATGGATTCCCGTTTTAGAGAAGAGAGTGGATGGACACATGAGACAGAAGGCTATGGTATATGGTCTTGAGTAGGCTACAGAACAATGGAGGTTTGACCATTGTATTTTATCTTTACCAGGTTGGATAATATTAGCTACATTATCCTGTTACTGTATTGTGTTACTTGTTGCAGGGTTTCATATACAGAGAGTTTTTTGAGCTAAGGGTAAAGTTAGTTCAGATGTATGTCATGGAGAATTTGGGAGTAGCAAAATTCTTATGGCATAAGTGACAGGTATTGCATCACAGGTTTGCATGGTGGTTAGTCTTCAAGAGTGACATTGAAGAGGGATACAGAGCCTAAGGAACAAAATAGATGGTGTATAGGTATAGGTACAATAGCAGTTGTTTATCTCCAAGTGGGAGATTGTTAGGGTGTGGGGCTAAAAGCTTCAACTATTTGCAGACAAAAGAAGAGGATGCTGAAGAACCAGAAGCACCGGCGTCGGCAGCATGATCGACGTCGGTCAGGTGCAGTGCAAAAGGAAACCAGCGACGGCAGGAGGTCAGCCGACGTCGACAACACCAGGCAAGTAGGGACCGACGTCGGTCACCTGTGTGTTCCAAAAATGCTGTTGACGAACAGTCAGTTAAGTGAAGCGAGTGTTTGCATGTCAAATGACTAAATATAGTCACGAGCTGTGTGTCTAATTATTGTAGTTAGAGTTCTATTTTTGTAAGCATGGGATCCTATTTAAAGACCCATAAGGCATGTATTGTAATTATCAAGAAGGCAAGTAAAAGCATTGAAGCAAGCAAGGTCAAGGAGATCTACAAGTGTAAGGTCAAGGAGATCAGCTGAAGCATTCAAGGAGGGATAATAACTCAGGCTATAGAGTTGTTGTGTTGAGCAAGAGAGAGAGGGAAGAAGGTCTTGAGGTGTGGCAAGCCTTTGAGGTGGAGGAAGAAGTGGCATCTTCCTTATTGTATTTTCTTCTAGTAATATGTAATACAAGAGTGTATATTGTCTCTCAAATTCTTTGCTATCTCAAGTTTCTAGTTACTTTATCATTCTGGTATAATTTCGTGTTTAATTGCTTATAAGAAAGTAATCAATTGTGCTTCTGTTGGATAAGGGGTCACCTAACAGTTGGTATCAGAGAATATTAATTGTTGTAGGTTTCCTGACAACAAATCATGGAGGATCAATAACAGAAAACAATAAAAAATATAAAAATAAATTATCATGTCGATTACCTTGAGTTACCTCATATATTTGCCTCAAACTCCTTGTCTTCTTTGGAGTCTCATCTAGTCCTAAACTATTACAGGAGTGATACTAGGTGTTGTTAGTGAAGTTGCTCCATATGAATTGGAAATATTCAATAGAGTCATAAGTGAAGCATGTCCTTATTAACTGCTACTTGATTAAGTACCTAATGTAGGAATTATTTCACCAAATTCTATAATCTCAAGTTGTTGTTGTTGTAGATTTTAATTCCAAATCCATTATTCATCTTCAAGAAATTCAACATCTCTACTTATTACAGTCTTCTTTGTGAATGGATTGTACAATATGTAAGCTTTTGATTGTTCACCATATCCCATAAAAATGAATTGTTCTCCTTTGTCATCTAACTTCTTCCTCTTTTCATCAAGGACATGTGCATATGCAATGCATCCAAACACTCTCAAATGAGAAACATTGTGTTTCTTATTAATTCATGCTTCTTGTGGAATCTTGTTCTTAACACTCTTAGTCGAGCATCTATTTAGTATGTAAATTGCACATGCTACAACCTCTACCCAATACTTATTTAGCCAGTGTTTAGCCTTCATCATACTTCTTGCCATATCCATGATTGTTCTGTTCTTCATTTCTACTATTCCATTTTTTTATGTGGTGTATACCTAGTAGTGAATTAGTTCTTAATCCCATTTATATTTCAAAATTTTAAAAGATTATTAGACATGTATTCACCACCTCTATTTATCCTTAATACCTTTATGTACTGTTAACTTTGTTTCTCAACCAAAACTTTAAATTGTTGAAATATTTCAAATGCTTCTGATTTATTTAAAAAAAAAATATACCCACGTTTTTATAGAATAATCATCTATAAAATTCGTGAAGTATAAACTATTGCCTATTGAAGGTGTTTGCATAGACCCACATAAATCTGAATGCACAATCTCTAATCGAGTTTTTGATCTATATGACTTACCAACAGGAAATGATTCTCTATGTTGCTTACCAAGAATACAACCTTCAAAAGTTTTGTTAGCTGATCAATGAAAGGCAATCCATTCACCATATCCTTGTTATGCATTAAATTTACACCACTAAAGTTTAGATGGCCAAACCATAAATGTCATAACCATGATTGACCTTTTATGACAAATTTAAAAGCTTCAGAAAACTCGCTTTTCAAACTTAAGGGAAACATCTTATTTTGTGTCATTTGGACCTTTGTAATTAACATTCCAATTTTATCTAGAATCATACATGCATCGTTCTCAAAATAAAATTTAAATCCCTTATGTACTAGTTGCCCAATGCTCATTAGATTGTGTTTAAGATTAGGGACATAATACACATTTAGAATATGTTTTTTCTCTCCTCACTTGGTTTTAATATTTATGCTCCCTTTACCCTTTACAATGACCTTTTTATCATCCCCCAATTTTACTTCTGAGTATGCAAATTCATCCATGTTTGCAAACATTTCCTTGTTTCCACTCATATGATTACTACAAAGACTATCTAAAAACCACACTTCTTTTGAACTTTCTTGTGCAACATTCCAAGTAATGAACATTGAATCACTATATTCATTTTCAAGCTGATTTTCTCTTGAAAAAATTGTATTTTGCATATTCATGTCAAACTGCTTCTTTCTACATTCATTTGCATAGTGTCCAAACTTCTTACAATAATGACATTAAAATTGAGATTTGACATACCTTTGACCTTCAATGTAGGAATCATGATGATGAGAATGGCTACCGCTTCTAGATCCTATACTTGCATATAAGATTGAATGTGTTATCTCTTCATGAGAGTGGCCAAATATACCTCCTCCATCACAATTGTTAGCCTTGTCTCTAGAGAATCCTTTTCCACCTCTATAATTGGATCTTCTTCCTCTACTATTGCTAGCTTTGAATGCATTTTCCATAGGAGAACTAACAACTCTTTTCAACCTTTTTTCATGGTTTTTTAAATATCCCATCAACTCATCAATATACAACTGATTTAAATCTTTTGATTCTTCTATTACAACTACAACAACGTCAAATCTTGCAGGTAGACTTCTAGGGATTTTTTATACAATCCTATGGTCTTCTAATGTTTCTCCATAAGACCTGACTTGATTAACTACTTCCATTACATGGGTAAAAAATAAATCAATTGAATTTGAATCTTTTATATGTAGATTTTCATAATCTCTCCTAAGCATTTGTAACTTAGCTATTTTAACCTTACTAGTACCTTGATATGATGTTTGTAGGCTCTCCCACGCTTGTTTGGATCTAGTTATTATTGTAACTCTTGGGAAGATATACTCATTTATGGCTTGTTGTGTGAATAATAAAGCCTTTGCATCCTTTTTCTTGTTCTCTTTGAGAAGATCCCTTTGTGTTCGAGTAAAGACATTTAAGGCTGATTGATTGGCTAGTTATTGGAAACCATTCTTCATTAATTCCCATAAATCTTGGGAACAAAATAGGGTCTTCATCTTGATGTTCCAAAAATATTAATTCTTTCCATTGAATTATAGAATTTAGGGTTAAGTATGACTATTGACATTGACTCTTACCATTGTTGCATTTTAAAATAAAACTTGCTTCAAAATTTCATGATCAACTTCAATGGCTTTGGTTCTGATACCAAATGAAGGAAATAAAGGGAGAGAAAAATCTATTTAGATAAAAAACATAGATTTATAATTCTATATATTAATAAAGCAACTTAATACATTAAAGCATTCCTTCTATGCTATGAGATCTTATCAAAGTGGATGCTCAGATCTCTGGATCAAGAAAATGCACAAGTTTGTGATAGACATGGGTTAAGCATGTATACAATATAATAGCTACAAGAAAATGAAATCACATACAAAAATATTACATAAACAATATAAGAACCAAAACCCATCTTTTATTGAATAATATCTCACCAAGAGAGTTGTACATATAGGAATGCATGAGTAACTCCTCCCAAAAAAGGTGGACAAAGAGCCAATAATAAAAGAGTAACTCCCATACCCAAAATAGATGGTTAAGGGAGTTACTTCCTATTCATTCGATCAAAATGTAACTCCTAATACTCCTAAGCAAGCTTATTCACGAAAGTAGGAAAACTCCAAATGAGGGGAAAAAATCCATAATAAATAAATATAGGAAAAAAGAAAACTCCTACTCTAACACACCCCATAATCATAACTTAGGTGGGTAATGTAAAAAAAAAAAAATTGGTCTCGAAAACTAGACCTGATTAGATACCTAATACAAAATAATCTACCATAACATAGAGAAAAGGAAAAAACCCATATGAGAAATTCCCCCTCAAAAGAGATACATAGAAGAAGTGAAGAGGTTAGAAGCCCCCCTGAAGATGTTGCTGCTATTGATGTAGACCACACCCCAAAAAGAACTTGTATATGAAAAAACTTGCTCTCAATGAAGGGTTTGGTAAAGATATCTACAACCTCCTTTGAAGATTGGAAAAATTTGAAGTCGATGACCTGAACATGAATAAGCTTCTGAATAAAATGAATGTAAATCTCAATGTGTTTGGTATGTTGGTGTTGAAATGGATTCCTATTTATTTATATGGTACTCTAGTTATCACAATAGATAGTGGTGGGTTGTCTGAAAGGAATGCCAAACTCAGATAGAATCCCTTGAAGCCAAATAGCTGCATAGTAGTTGTGTTAATAGCTCCCCTATGCTTTACCTTTAAGGATGATATAACAATAACATTTTGATTCTTGTTAGACCAACTAATAGGACCATAACCCAAATAAAAGTTTTAACCTAAAGTGGACTTGTGATTTTGGGTATCACCAACCCAATCTAAGTCTGTAAAACCAACCAAGTCAACCTCTGTGCCAAATTTATATTGAATCCTAAATTTATATGAGCCCTGAATGTAGTTCAATGTCCTCTTAGTTATTTTCCAATGTAGCTCATGGGGTTATTTCATGAATATGGAGATAAGTTTCACTGCATATGAAATATCAAGCCTAGTATGATTTAGATAAATAAGGCTGCTAATAAGCTGTCAATACTAACTGGTATCAATCAAAGGTGTAGAACAAACAGCCTAAAGTTTGACTCCTGATATAAATGGAGTCGGAGATGAATTATAATCAACCATGCAAAACTGAGATGAAAGATCAAGAGCATATTTGGGCTATGTAAGTGAAATTCTTGAATCAAACTGTGAAATCTTGATGTTAAGGAAGTAATGCAGAATACCTAAGTTAATCATGTCAAATATGTTTTGTAGAGTTGTCTTCACTGTTGCAATAGCCAATGAAGAATTCTTGATGATCAAAAGATCATCAACATAAAGGACTAGTATCAATAAATAATCATTGTGTCGTAAAAAATACACATTGGGGTTTGAATGACACTTGGTGAAACTTGAAGGAGGAAGAAATCCATCTTGGCGTATGAAGCCCAAGGGGCCTGTTTGAGTCCATAAATGGATTTCCTAAGTTTTCAAATTAAATATGAATCATAAACAAAACTAGGTGGCTGCTCCATGTAGATCTCTTCCTCAAGGTCTCTGTGAAAAAAGGCACTCTTCACATCTATATAGTGCACATCTCAACCATGTGTTGCAGCTATAGCTAGTGTGGGTTAGATCGAAGTCATCTTTACAACAAGTGCAAAGGTCTTTGAGTAGTCAATGTTGACTACCTATGAAAAACCTTTGGTGACCAATCGCTCCTTATACTTATCGATTGACCCATTTGTTACAAACTTGGTTTGATACATCTACCTACATCGAACCATCTTTCTTCCCTTAGCAAGTGAATTCAAATCCCAAGTGTGATTTTTTATAAAAGAAAAATATTTTTCTTGCATAACACTATCCTGCTCAGGTGTGCTTGAAGCCTCTCAAAATGTCTATGGATTCAAAACTGAAGTAAAGAAAGCATGTGGACTACTTTGATAATTTGTTGAGTACGTCTATCATCTATTGGATCCCCTACCTAAGTGCCTACACTTTAAAGTGTTTGCCTAGTCCAAAGTGGCCTAGAAGTGGATGAGTCAGGTGCTAACTCCTCGTCCTTTAAAACATGACTAGAGGTGGATGTAGAAGACTCCCCATCACTGCCCCCATTATCATAACTAGAAGAAGAAGACCCTAGCTTAGGAACTTGCTTTAGATAATCCAAGTTAGAAGAAGAATCATCAAGTCTGAGTGAATCCAATAAGAGAGAAGAAGTGTCAAGTGTTGAGTCTTTGGGACTCTCTAGAAAGTGAGAACTTCTCTTTATGAACAACTCATGTGTGGTTGGATGTAGAAGGTGGTGCCCCTTAACACCATCTGGATAACCTACAAAGATGTTAGGCTTGGATTGATGTCATGTCCCCTTTTCAATTGACATGTTCTGAGTTCATGGTTAGCCTATTATGCGACCTTCGTAGGCTAATAAGATGGATAGAGGGTCATAATGGAGCTTGGCTCGACTTTGATTCACAAGATTTCTACATTTGATTTTCATTCAGGGTATTTCAGACACATTTGGCCTGGGCTCCTACTTTTTAGGGATATTTGATATGCAGCGGAGCGCCTTTATTGTGGTATGGTTATGTGCGGAATCACTCCCTGATTCACTAGCTTCGATCGGTTCGTGGATCCGACATGTATTGAGGGAGATATTAATATTTGATTGATTTAATCAAATATTAATTATTTAGCCTATTTTTAATTAGAAACCCTAATTCTAATTTAAGAAACCCTAATTAGGGCAAGCATATCTTTTGAGGGTATAAGGGTTTCTCATGGAGGCCATTGTTGATTATGCTATTGAATATTGATATTGATTTTGAGAATTTCTTCTGTGAAGACTGAGCCTAGGGTTCAAGGATTCCATTTGCATTGGAGAACGTTCCCTCTTCAGTGTGTGCAATTAAGAGGCTGTGGAATATCAGCTGATCTATTGCCAAAGTGAGAGATAGCTTCATCCAGAGGTTATCACAGAATTTCAGGTTTGAGAGATAACTTCACACAGAAGTTATCACAGATATTCCAGGTATTTATTGCTTTATGTTTTGATTCAATAAATTATACAGCTAGAGATCTACTGTGCTAGAGACATATATCTTCAGATCAGGGGTTGAAAATAGGGAAGTTGTGCTTAATTTGCGGCCGTACAGAATCCGTACGGGTTCGTACAGATCAGTGCAGGAACCGACCTCGGCAGACAGAGGGTTTCAGTGACCGACATCGGTCGACTGAAGACCGACGTCGGCAGAAATCCGACCGGCAGAGACCGACGTCGGCGAGATATCGACCGACGACGGCGACTGTGTGTTGACACCGAAGGGCCGAGACTTTCCAGAATTCAATTTGCACTTCCAGATTTGCAAAGCCAGGGTTTTCAAGACTGTATTTCATATTTATATGCATATTAGAGGACTGCAATTGTAATAATTTAGAAGGACAAGTGATACAATCTGTAATTTGTTATTAAGAAACTATATTATTGTGATTATTCTGAATTTATTCAACAACGATTATATCTTGGTTCAGATTTTTTGTGTTGCTATATTTCCTGTTTAGAAGGGGATATTACAGTGGTATCAGAGCTTTTGTGCAGATAAAGGAGCCCCTAAGTAAGGGACATTACAATTGAGGTTCCATAACTTTGCATATCTTATTCAGTATACGTGTCATAGTTAGAGATCTGAAAACCCTGAGGTACTCAACATTGTATTTCCTTCCATGATAAGCTTCAAAGGGTGATATGCCTTTCAAAGCTTTGTGAGGAACCCTGTTCTGGATATAATAAGCATAGTTAATGGCTTTAGTTAATGCTAAGGTGTCAAGGACTTAGAGTGAATCATATAGCTAGTCATCTCTTTCAAGGACATGTTATTGCATTCTGTAACTCTATTAGGTGAAAAATTGTAACTATCCATTGTAAATCAATCCCCTTAGTGATGTAAAATTACTCAAATTTGTTGCTGACATATTCACTTCTATTATCAGTTCAAAGAACCTTGATGGATTTCTCATATTGTTTCTCAACAAGTGCCTTGAAGTCTTGAAAATTTTCAAACACTTCAGACTTTGCTTAAGAAAGTAGACCCATGTGTATCTCAAGAAATCATCAATGAAAGTGAGAATGTACTTAGCCCTTGTAAAAGATAGACTAGGAAAAGACCCATATACATAATTGTGTACTAACTCCAATGGTTATGAATCCCTCCAAGCTTTGCCTTTGTCAAATTTTACTTTGGGACACTTTTCAAGAGGGCAACCCTCACAAAATCCCTTAGAGAAATGGACTTGAGGTAAGCTATGACCATGTCATATTTTCTAAGTTGTTCAATGTAGCAATAGTTAAGGTGGTCAAACCACTCATGTTGTAATTTGCTAACTCTATTTGAATGAGTCATCAATGTTGTCAGAGAAGAATTAGGTGTAAAATGTGAGGTGTATAACCTGGCTTAGTGGTCTACCCTACCCATTGTCACTGTAGAATCACTATGCAACTCCCTAATGATAATTGAATTTGGTAAAAACTCAACCCTTATAGCTTTGCTGATATGAGTGATTTGATATACTAATAGGAAATTGGCTGAAAAAGAAGGGACACTTAGAATGTTATTGGATATTCCTCCTTTCATTTCAATAGATCCTCTCCCTGCAACAGGTACAAAAGTGTCATCACCCAAATTGATAGAAGACATGCTACAAGGCTTTAAAGAAGAAAACTCAACTAATGAAGAGCCCATGCGGTGAGAAGCACCTGAGTCAATGACCCATGAAGAAGTTAAAGTTACAACTGCTACAAGAGCCTTGCCCTTTTGCTTTCTCTTTCCCTTTGCCCTTTGTCTTAGTAGAATCTTGGGTTGATGAATTCTACTTGATGGACTCAAGAACACCTATGTTGTTCTTCTATAAGAGATAAGTTAGGTGATATATTTGCTTCTTCATGCACTTACTTTTATCATGTGCATTTTTCTTACTGTAGGCACACTTAACCTTCTCTTTCTTAGGTTTGCCATCGGAAGAGGAGACTTCAACATTAGTTTTGGTAGAGGTTGATTCTTTCTTCTTCTCTCGATCTTTATTCTTATTCTTCTTTTTGTTTGAAGTCTTTGCCTTCCCATTCCCAATAATTAAGGCTTGAGGTTTTGTGGGCTTCAATGTGCCCATCTAAATCAACTTATCTTGCTTCCTAGTCGAGTTGACAATGAAAGCATCTAAAGAGGGCATTTTCTATGTAGTGCCTAAAGCACTTTTAGTGGCATGAAAAGTAAAGACAAATACTAAATAATCAGGACCTAGTTTAAAGAGTATATAAAGAATAAGTTGGTCATCTTCTTTCTTTATCCCACATTCTTTTAACTGTAATCTCAATGACTTGAACTTAGTGAAGAAATATTGAAGGGTGTTAAAGTTGCAAGGATTTAGGCCAATGAGTTCATTCTCAAGCTTATGACCTCTCATCACATATTGTTCCCCAAATAGTTTACCCAAAATGGTTCATACATCATGAGGTGATTTGGTAGGTTTTAAGTGAAATAAGAGATTAGGTGCTACAAAAAGACATAATAACCCATAGGCTTTATCATTACAGTTATACCACTTAACTATCTTTGCATCTGTGTTAGGTTTAGTTTCATCACCCATGGCTATCTTATACAAACTCTTACTTTTTAGAATGATAGTTATCTTGATTTTCCAGTCATGATAGTTAACGGGAGTTAGTGGGTTGATTGAACTTGAATCCATTAGTGCATAAATGAGTTGTAGTAGTAGTGCAAGTTGAAGTTGTTGTAGAAATAAAAGTGCAAGTAAAATGCAAAGAGTGACCCAAAAAGGCACAATACACACCCCATGAACTATGAAATGGTGAACCCCCCAAATGTTGCAAATGCATGCTCAAAAGATGTTGAACTCAACTGATAGTGCGTCTTGAGTAATTATTGCAATGAGTTAAAATATGAGATTTCAAAGAGGACATCGGACTCAGTCGACAATGTGTCCAAAGAAACAAATACAATATGAGCGAGTGAAATGTTGAATAACATTTTTTTAAAAAATATTGCTCACAATATATTGTTTTATAAAAAACAATAAAAAATATCTATCAACAATGCTAAACTTGACCAATCTTCTTATGTATTACTTGTGCATTAAGATAAAAGTAGCTTATTTTCCCTTATTTTAAATTAAGCTATTAAAAAAAGAATTTGACATACTAAAAATATTAGGGCAAACTTAAATAAACTCAGCTTGTTTTGAAAGAAACTTTCAAGTCTCTGAAACAATATGAGTCTTTTGTGATGCATATTGACTAACTCACGTGTATGGACTGGTAGTTCTGACTAGTTGGTAATGAGAGTAGTCTCAATAGATGAATATATTATAGCCATGAGCTGTTTGGAAGAAATGCAAAACTAGGGTCGAACACACAGAACCAATTAATGCCAAACACATGTCGATACTGAACAAAGGAGACCAGAGCTGATGCTGTATAAAGGCACACATATTTTTATAGGAAAATGCACCCAGGCACACCAAACCCACAGTCACAGAGAAACCACAAAAACTATGGTAATAGCTACCAATGAACTAGTTATGCAAAAAATATGACTCCACCTAAGACGAAAAAACTCCCACAAATGGATTGTGAAAACCATTGTTTATTTATAAATAATAAATCTGAAGATTTCAAATAAAACTAACAGTAATAAAAAAATCAGATAATCGAATTACTAGAGTGGCTCTGATACCATATCATAGTGGATGCTAAGATCTTTAAATCAAGCGAATGCACATGTTTGTGATAGGCACGAGTCAAGCATGTACATAACACAATCGCTGCAAGAAAATGAAATCACATACGAGAATATTGCATAAACAAGATAAGAGCTAAAACCCATATTCCATTAAACAATAGTTCACCAAGAGAGAAGTACATATAAAAGTGCACGAGTAACTCTTCTCAAGAAAGGCAGTCAGAGAGCCAATAACATAAGTGTAACTCCCATACTTGAAATAGCCGATCAAGGAAGTTACTTCTTATTCATCCAGTCAAAATGTAACTCTAAATATACCTAAGCAAGCTTATTTACGAAAGTAAGAAAACTCCAAGTGAGGGAAAAAAACCCATAATAAATAAATATGGGAAAAAAGAAAACCCCTACTCTAACAGAGCTTGAACTCTTTTTAACAAAACAAACACTATGAGCTTTGAAACAAAATCTAGAGGAGAGAGCTTTGCTCTTATTACAAGACAATTAGACTTATGAAGGCTTCATTGCTCTTTTGTGTGTTTTTTATTATGCACCCTCTATATTTATTTATACATCTTTATTCTTTGCCTTGTATGGAGAGTTGTAATACAACTTGAATACAATAGACAGGGATTTTTAACTATACATGACTTAAAGAAAATATTGTGCCAAACTTATTTAAAAAACAACTATTTCAAATGAATTTTAACAAATGTTGTACCTAACCATCTAGAAATACCACTCTTAAAATATGGCATTCCAAAAAAACTATGCCAAAAATAATTTTACCTAACTTTACTATACTATTGAGCAATCAATTTTCAACAAAAACTATACTATAAATTAAAAACATATCGAACAGTCAAAAGAAAAATCGATTGATAGATTGAAAGTATTTGAATTCAATTTGAACTATTTAAATAATCCAAATATCTACATCTTCTTTTTCCTACCCATTCAAAACTTTTCCCATAAAATTTTTGTAACCTCTTCATTTTTAATTTTAAGAGAAGATTCTATAATTCCCTATATTTCTATACCTTTCATGTTGCATGAACCACCCACTCACTAAAAAGAAAGAGCGTCACCCGCCACGCTAAGCTGCAAAGTTTTTTCCTCACCGCTAAGCTGCAAAGATTTTTCCCACCGCTCCGCGGAAAGTTTCTTAATCAGTTTAAAGAAGATTTAACTATTGAGATTTGAAGGCACAACCCCAAAAATTAATCAAAATGATACCCTAAAAAAATTGGGTGCTGTCCTTTGCTTTATTCCGCTCTTGCCTTCCTCCTCCGCTCGTCATTTGAACAACAATGGCAGCAGCAACATCAATAATGAGATCATTCTCATTGCATTCAGATATTGCTAAACTTTCATCTATCCCATCTGCGTTCCAAAACCCCAAATCTTCATCTTTTGCATTATCTATTAAGCATTGTATTTATCCATCAAATATAATACATTTGCAGCACTGCATAGCAGGGGTAGCTGGAACGCGTGCAAGAATGGCCTCAACATCTACCCAAATTGGCCTCATGTCAGTACAAGCCCGAATTTCAGGTCAATATATGAACACCCATTTTTTTAATTTTAAAAATAATGAAAGAAAAAGCTTCTAAACTGTGTTATCAGCTTTAACAAAAATAAATTAAAATTCGGGTTAGGGTTTGGGCTTTAGCAGTTATTAAAATATCATTTTTTTTTCGAAAATAGCGGCCACTGGAGAACTGCACACACGATATTTTACTGATTACAAGTTTTTTTGGCTCGGAACTATTTTAAGTCCTGAGTCTTGATCAACTGGACCAAACATTCTGTTTGGCTTAGATGAAAGGAATACTGGTTTTTTAACTTTTGTGCAGCTTTGATCATGGATCTCAATAACCTGTGAGAATTGCTTATTTTATATATTGTGTTTGTAAATCAGTTGTATGTATTAGATATTCCTGGTGTTTGGAGTGGCGGACTTGTTCAACTCTATATGCACGATGTGGCTATGGCTGAAATTATTGGGTTCATTTGTGGCAGAGTCAAAGCGAGCGCTAATCTCTTTATCAGACAAACGGGACCTAGATCTCCTTGGAAGGGGGCTTCTGAAACTGGGGTTAGTTAATCCTTGTATTTACTAGTATAGATTGCGCATCAAGAATTGGATGCTTTTAGATCATGTGTTTTCTCCCAAAACTCTTAAGATAATTTGTTTTCCTATCTGTTTGTTGAGTTGCTCTTTCTGATATTTGTCCTTGGATCTACTTGCAATTTATGTTTCAAGAGGCTACCTGGAATAGGGAGATTATTTAGTAGGCAGGACAAGGAAAGAAGGTCATAAAAGCTATGCTCCTCGGGGATGCATCCAGACCAACCCCACACCATTTTAATATTTAAATATCATTTATAGGTTTGGAGGGGTACTTCCAGATGTCTACTTTTTGCATTTCCCTTTTTCCCCATTCCCCTCCAAAAGGGGAGTGTGTGGAACATACCATAAAAGCAAGTGTTTTTTTTTTGATGAGCAGTGGATAATGTATTTGTTTTTGCCCTGGCATGTGGCTACATATTTATATAAGCTGATAAACATTGCAAATTTTAACTTTAAAACATTTGTAAAACTCTCTTCTTATTTTGTTCTATCAAATAAAAGCTCTTCAACTGTGTTTTGCGTTAAGAAATGATATCCAATAAGATTTTAAATTGTTCTGTAGTCATTCTCATAGAGAGAGTTCATTATAAAAAAAGGTCCTAATGTCATAGCAAAGATTTTAGTAGTAGGAGGAAGAAAGAGATACCAGAATTCAACATAAACAGAAAGGGATATGCTCAAGACAGAAAAAAGTCAAATTAGAGCAGAAAATGATAGGATCACGGCCTAAGGGGAGATGCACTGGCTTCTCTTTACATGAATGGAAAAGCCAGGATTCTCTTTACCTACCAAATCTTTGCACCAATGCCCCATCCAGTAGCTCTATATGCAAGGGGCGATATCGAGCTTTCATTGATAGGAATACATGTTAGAAAAATACATAGACCTTCTGTAAATATAGTTTTTGTCATGACATTTTAGGATATATTGCTGACATGAGTCTCAGCATAGGTTCATGGATTTTGCCAAAGGGCAATTGCTTCTCTCAGAAGCATGCAATGAGAAGTGCAGCTAGTGAAACAGAGCAGTATATGTTGATGTTGTAGGAGTTTAAAACTAAGAATCTTATTGTCCATTACCTGGCCTAGAGACAAATTGATAGTATGTTTTGCTAGGCCAGGCAGTGGTGATGTTTTGCACATATCTCCAAGAGGGGCCTAACTGTATGGACACATAGTTAATTTAATTTCACTTGATATACTGTCAGGTTTCTATTTTTTTCTGCCTTAAATATTCAATTTTATTGTTTATGCAGCTTCTCTGTACATTTGTTTTTCTTTTCTCATATTTGTCATCTCTTATTGAACTGCAGCTATACTATTATTTCAACTGGTGGCACAGCATCTGCACTTGAACAGGCTGGAATACCTGTCACCAAAGTGGAGCAACTCACTTCTTTTCCGGAGATGGTAAGTCTGTTCTCAAGGGAGCAGATGCATTGTGGTTTAAGGATTATTTGTAATTTCCTAAGTAAGCCCAATTATTGGAAATTCAATGCAAATCTTAAACAATGCTGTCTGCTACTGTTTGAATTAACTCCAAATTGCAGTGAAATAGAATGCACGATAGACTAATGGACAGTGATTTTATTGCTCAAAATAAATGAGAACAGATGCAGCTCAAAAGAAAAAAGTGAACACAACACAAAACATTTTACATTGGGAATCCTGATTGGGGAAAAGAGACTTAGTGGTCCATAAACTAGGTGGATATTTGACACAAAACTTCACCAACACGGATCCTATTAACCTACTAACATAACATGATTGAAAGACTACTGTTCTAAGATAGTTTTACTTGTTAAAATAGAGGTATGAAGTGCTGGGATTTAAAATACAGCCTACTATAATGAATAGAAGGAAAACATGAGACGACACAAAGCACATAGAACAGAAGATATGACTTAGAGAAAATCGGATGTGGGAAAAACTCCAGTGGGTGAGTCAACTGAACTCCCCTTTCCACTATGTTTCTGAACATGTACAAGTTACTGCCGCTTCTTGGCCTTCATGGACAGAACTTTCATTACTACACTTTCCAAAGCTTGCACACAAATACTTTGCACTCTTACAACATGTCACTAAACAGTCCCAAAATTGAACAACCACTAATAGCTAGGAGAACAATGAGTTATCTTAAACAAAGAGCCAAACTTGCAACTCCACAATGTGGATCCAATTCCAAGATTTCTCATTGATGTGCTCATGTCCTTTGCCTTCAATAGAGGTTGTATTTATGCCCTCTCACTTGGGAACTCGCCAAATAATTCAAACGAAACCGTCGTGAGGAAGTGGAAATGTTTGCAACCCATTCCCATTCTTGTGTTTTGGTCAGTGGCGAAATTGCTGTAGTATGAAATCTGGCGGTTACGAAACTGTCAGGGCGGTTTGCACAACCACTGTGGCGGTTATGCAATTGCTGCATGCAAATACCAACGGTTACGCAACTGCCACCTACACAAATCAGTGGTTATGTCATCTATTACAAACCCTTAATTTCAAGAGCTGCAAATTGTTGACTTCACCATTGTGAAGATGTCTGGATCATCTTCACACTGATTTTGTCACTTCCAACTTATGTGAATTGATGTTTTAACATGAAGTATCTTACAATAGTGTCTTACAAGCATGAATTACATAAATTGCAAATAGTGGAAATATCTGTATCTAGCAAACATATATAGTACATTGGGATCCATATTTAGATCACTTAGTCTTGTTGACTGACCACCACTTCCTCTCCATCAACAATTGAGAAAACTACAAAGAGCACAAATGGAGAGTGTAATCAGCAATACGGTATTGCTAATTACACTTCTGTAACTCTCAGAGACCTCTAGTTGTAACTCACACTTCCTATGCTTCTAGACAACTATATACATCACTCAATTTACAACACTTACTCTTACATTCACTCGCGTCTTAGCCCATACTCCATACCTCTTATCTATTCAAATCTTAGAGTTGTCCTTCTGTGAACTAAATGAGCCCCGACCATCATGGAACTAAAGAGACTTCAAACTGCAGCAGTTATTAACCTGTATTGTTATATGGGGTAGGAGTGCTACTTGTTCGAGCAAAATTGCCATTGTTAATTTCAATATTGTCATTTTGGAATTTGCAACAACTAGTAACATGTAGGATCATAGTTGTCAAATGCAGGACCACTAGTGTCAATCGATTGAGTTAGAATTTAGTCGTCATTTTGCAGAGTGTGATTGTTTCAAGTCATCTATGGACATGACTAACTTGCTTTTTTTTTAATAGCTTGCTTACTTGCTTTCCATACCGCTTCTACAAGAAACTCTAGGTTTTCTGCACGTTTATTACTCTCGGTGCACTGCCCTTTGGGTGGGCTACCCTTATTTAATGGTCTCCACACTCTTGGCTGTAGCAGTTGTTGCAGGGGGTGAGAAGAATGGCACCCAAGCTAGCTAAGAAGTTTGTCGTGAAGGTGTACGACGAGTTAACCCTTCTGACCTTCCCTCTCAGCTTGAGGTATGTTTGCAACTAAATGTTGATAATGCATGTAAATGGTATGATAATTATTCTGTTATTGCATATTTTGTTGGCTATATCCCCTGGAAGACTCTCTTAACAACTGGTTTCTTCACCAATGGGAGCCCTCAGGCATCCATGTCACTGGGGTTCAAAACCTTACCAAAGGGTTTTTTTCTTTTTTTGTTCAAAGGGCGGTCTAAAGTTCAATCCCTGTTTGCCAAATCAAGATACTGGTTTCTCATAAACATGCCCTTGATTTATCCATTGAACTAGAGATTTCAAAGTCATTGACTAGGCCTCCCTTAGAGTGTCTGGATTGAACTACTAGGCCTGCTGATTTCGCTATGGTCGTTTCTTGACCAAATTGTCCAATGCATTAGGCGAGTATTATTCCATGAACAACCCAAGTTCTATTCCTCATGCCCTAACAAGCGAGTTTGCGTTGAGGTTGATTTATCCAAGGAGTTAAAGGAGTTTATAGATATCCAAGTTGGCAATAACCGTTGGCCGTAGAAAATTGTATATTTCAATCTACTCAATAGTGGTTTTCGATGTCAAGCTCGTGATTATGGCATCAAAGATTGTCCCCTTATGGGTCGCTCGAAACCCTCCTCAAACCCTTTGCAAATTGAGAAGCCCAAGATGGCGGATAAAGGTGACGGTTGGACTTTGTTTACCACAAAAAAATTGCAGTCAGGGCCGAAACCCTTCCCTTTTCACTTCTCCAATAACCAAGGCCTCCTTGGAGGTTCCCACCTCTCCTTCCCATCCTGTCAAATCCCTGCAGGCCCAACAGAGCATTGTTTCTCAAAGTTCACATCCTCAAAAAGGCTCTTCTTTTGTCGGGATATCCTTAGCAAGTGGCTCCTCCTCTAGGCGATCGTGCAACCTACCCCGTGGTGGTGGTGATTCTCCTCGAGAGGAAAATGGGGCCAAACGTTGCTCCATTGTGCTTTAGGAATTTCTTTTCCAAACTAGCATAATAGTTTTTTAGTGCTTGAAGATATAGAGGATGGCTAGGGAGAGCTCTAAATGGTTAACATTTTCCAATGAATATTCTCTCCTGGAATGTTTGAGGTCTCATAGTCCTTTCGCAAATTCTCTATGTGCGCTGCTTGCCAACATATTGGTTCATTAGATTTTGTTAGTTTGCAAGAAGTTAAAATTTTTGGATTTCTTTTGCAGACTAATCTGAAGTGTATTCAACTTGATGCCACCCAATTCTCTACTCTGCATGAAGAAAGATGTGGTGGCGCCAACATATTGGTGGCGCCAACATATTGGTGTCACCAAAATTTTCCCCATTAATTCTTGCCATGGGTGAAGCCCTGTCACATAAAGCGATTTGGCTGCTTTTGGATATTGATGGTCATTCATTAGGAGTTTTCAACATTTATGCTCCAAATAATGGCCCCAACAGATCTTTTTTATGGTGATAGCTGGCTGACAATTTACCCCTTGCCTTGTGGCTCGTGTGCGGGGATTTTAATATGGTTGAAAACCCCAATGACAAAGTTGGTGCCTTACCCATGAGAGGGTACATGGGAGAACGTGAAGCATGGTATTATTTCAAGAATAGGTGGGGTCTTGTCGACCCTCTCCTTTGGCGGCACACATTAAATATTACACCTTGATTTACATGGTCCAATTGCCGTACTGGCATTGATTGCGTCCTCAAAAGGCTTGATTGTTACATGTCAGAACAAAATATTTTCTCTTTCTCCAACATTTAATGGCCAACTTGTCAATGATCATTCTGAATATGTTCTCTCAGACCATGCCCCCATCTAAATATGTTCTCTCAGACCATGCCCCCATCTCTTGTAGAGTGGACTGGATCACAGGTCAATTCAAAGGGCCACGTAATCATTTCATTCTCAACACATCTCTCTTGAGCCACGTAGGCACCATCCATCTTATTGCCCGGGTTTGGAACCTAGCACCCTGCTTGCCTTATGTTGCCAGTTGGATTGAGTGGTGGAATGAGGCTATTCTGCTCACCACCATCTTTTTTTGCTGCTATGGGAAGCAAATCACCTGTGTTAGAAAACAGGGCGATGAATTTGTGCTTAAGGAGTTTTAGAGAGTTTCCTTGCTCCTCGAACGCAATCCCTTTGGTCACCACTTATAGAGCTTGGCTACCTCGCTCAAACACCAAATCAAGGTGGTGGATGGTCATGATGCCAGACAGGCACAACTTCGTGCTTGCTTTTATTGGCTGAAAATTGGAGACAAGGCTTCAAAGGATTTTTTTCAAATCCCTCATGGCCAAACAAGCCCGAGACCAGATCAAGGCTATCAAGTCAGCTCAAGCAAGACTCACCTCTCTTCTTGACATCTCCTTTGCTTTTCTGGATCATTATAAATTAGTGTTTCAAGCTGACGAAGAAACAACGGAAAGAACCCAAGTTTTGTAGAAATGCCTCGATATGGTTCCCTACAAGCTAAAGCTTGCAGACCAACGACTTTGTGAGGCACCTTTGACTCTCCATGAACTCACAAAGGCTCTTCACAGCATGAGTAATGATAAAGCCCTTGGCTTTGACGGCTTTCCTTGCGAATTTTACAAAGTCACATGGGAATTTAGTAGGCCTCATTTGCTTCAAGTTTATAAAGAAGCTTTGGAAAAGCAATCCTTGGGTTCCATAATCAATTAAGGTAATATCAAGTTCATACCCAAAGCCAGTGACCTAGAGCTCATTATCAGTTGGTAGCCTATCACTTTGTTAAATATTTCATATAAGATCCTTGCTAAAGCTCTTGTCAACTGTCTCCGTCCCATTCTTCTTTATATTGCTAGACCATAGTAAACATGACTTATTAAAAGTAGATATGTCCTTGATAATTTTTATTGCTATTTGGGAAGGTATGGAATGGGCTAGGGCTTCATGTCAGAGAACCATTTTTCTCAAATTGGATTTTGAAAAAGTCTGACACAATTGAATGGCCTTTTATCTTAGCTATGTTAAAGTTTCTTGGTTTTGACCAGTTCTTTATTTGGTTAGTCCAAGCTTTATTGACAGATGCCCCTACCTACCTCACTATTAATTGGTCTTAAATCTAACAATATTTGCCTCCAACGTTCCATCTGCCAAGGTTGCCCTCTTGCTTCAACTTTGTATGTTCTTTCTATAGAAGCTTTAGGTTATTTTCTTGTTTCTAAAGCTGAGCGGGGTCTTGTTTGGGGTATTGTTTTATCTGATTGGTCTTCTTAACTCATTAATGGTCACTTTGTTGATGATGCTTTCCTCACCCTTGAAGAGTAGGAAAAAACCTTTTCAAAAGCCAAGAAGTGTCTTTGTATTTTTTGTTTAGCCTTTGGGTCTAGTTTGCAATGGAGTAAAACTCAACGTTTCAGATAAAGCTTGATTTTCCTATGCGTGAGTGGCTTCTCCATTTCAAGTGGAAATGGATCAATAGAGGAGAACAATTCAAATTTCTAGGCATCTCCTTTGCCTTCGATAGTTTTCTTGCAGAGCTTTGGCAATATGTCATTAACCATGTTGGAAAGAAGGTTGAATACTAGGTTACCAAACCACTCTCCTTAGCAGGGAAATTCCAAGTTTGCACTAGTGGCTACCCATGTTTACTATTATTCATGTTGGGCTCCTTCTAAGGCTTCCTATGATAATTTGGCTAAAATTTTGAGTGATTTCCTCTGTTCTAATGCCAAACAAACGAGGGGATTTCATCGAGTTGTTTAGGACATCTGTTGCGTCCCTCTCGATAACGGATGTATGGGAATCATTGATATTTACAAGAAGAGCATTGCTTTGTGTGATAAATGGGTTGTTAGAGCCATTTAAGGCAATGAATCCTAGAGGATATTGCTAAGACATCGTATATCCTCTGGATCCCCCTATGGCAAACCCAATTGGAAAAATATTGGCTTCCACACCCTTCTCATCATGTCGGCTCCAGTTAAAATTGAAGGTTCATTTGTGGCAAAAAGCATATGGAAGGTTTTCGAGGCTATCAAGCCCCATCTGAGATGGATTGGTGATGGTTTTTGCACTGGTTTATCTTTTAATGATCATAATATATGGTGGTCTCTCATTATGACCAATTCCAATGATCTGTTGGTAGAGTTGTTTGGGATCAAATCATTAAGGCTCTTCAGGAAAGGAATTCATACCATTCGAGATTTCGTCTTTGCTAGGGATTGGACTCCTTAGCCGGATTTGAAAACAAGATTTCATGTGAATAATTTAGTCTTACCTTATGTTCTTCGCATTCAAGAGCTAATGCTGGATGTAATGTTGCAGAAGTTGGGCTTGCAACTGCCTTGCTCATGGTGGAAGGACCAGAGGTGGAATTGTGACACCCATTTAAAAACTATTCCTCGGGAGTCCTCTATAAAGTTGTATCTTTTCTTCTACTCTCAACAAGCTCAATAGGTGATGGGGTCTTAATTCTTCCCCCAGGACGTGACTTGCTTGTCTAGAACTTGAGTTGGCTCACTTCCTCTGGTGGTTGGTCTACCATGGTCTTTCGCTCAGGGAGTGGCTCTTCCATATTGGAATTGCTCAACCCAAGTGTCCCGCCTACAAGCGCCCATAATTTTTCAAACATCTCTTCTGGTTTGGGCTTAGAGCTCAGTCCACCTAAAGATGGATTCATAGCCTCTTTCAACCTTATCTCCCTGAGCTTTTCTCTTGGTGTCTTGCCTTCTTTTGGGGATTCCGCCAACTAGCCTGCTGTTATTGCTTTTCTATGGAATTTTTTCAGAGTTGTGATTCTTTTCCAATTATGGAAGGCCAAAAATAATGTTGTATTTAACAGTGCTGAATACTCATCTCTTTTCTGTTAATGACAAGGATTCTGTTATATCTTCGGCGCACTTGCAGATTCAAGTCCAAATTGAGAGGGTTGCCATGGAGGTCTATCATCTACAGGGGTCGCTGGACCAGTGGGGGAGTGCTCTCTGCACAGTGAGCCCCATCTTGCCTAATGGCTCGCCCCAAGGTCTGCTGCCACCACCTCTCTGGGAGGCATAGAAGTCGTTCCCACAGTCACAACCTCTTCTCCCCTTGCTTTCAACAGGGGGATGGAGGTCGGCCACCACGTGGCAAATTTGGCACACCTCACTCTTGGAGGGTTCCCCTGTTGGCACTCCTACTTAGACTCAACCCATTGATGGATGGGCGATAGATATGATGTTGGACTCCTTAGATGGTTGGGTCGCCCCAGATCCTCCTTTTGCAGAGCCTTCCGCTTAGACTACTCTGCCACCCAAGGATGATCCTCCATCTCCTCCCTTGGGTGCTGTGCCCTGTGCTTAATTCTCTTTTGGGTTGTAACTTGATTTTGAGGGCCGTTTGCTCATGTAATGTGATTTTGAGCGTTGTTTGCTGATGTAATGTGGTTTTGAGCATCATCTCTTGTTCGATTTTGTTTTTTCTTTCCTAATTTTTGGGTGTTGTGTTGTGAGCTAACGTTTTGTCCATTGGCATGGAGTTTGAGCCGTGAATACCAATTGGCTACGTTGCTATGTAACCTTATGTACTTTTATTATTTTGTATAATAAAGTTATATTGAAGTGTTTCAATAACAAATCATCTATGGACCATACTTTCCTTTATTAGGAGGCTTTTGGTCGCACAAAACCATAGTTTTTCATGAGATGTAGGAAGTTTTCTCCCTTTCTTATTGGCAAACCATTTTGCTTGTCTTTTTGTTTTTTTGTTTGTCTTCTACAATACAATGGCTTCTAACTCCCAATGTGCATCAAAAGTAACATCTTTAATAGAAGGTAGAAATTGCCCTTCCTCTTCATGTGACATGGAAGGCTCATAAAGATGCGTGTTTTCACAATTTGCAATAGAATATATTATCATAAAAGAAGGTAAATCAAACTCGAAAGCATTTTCTCTAACCCACTTTCAGATGGAAAATGGTCCACATCTCAATAGCTTAAGCTTTACTGCTTGTCCTTGAAGCCTTTCTTTGCTCAAGTAGAGCTATATGTTATCACCCACCTTATTCCTATCTTTGTAAGTGGCTCAAGCCTTCTTTAGTTGTCCCTAAACCTTGAGATGGATTTGCATAACCCTCTCACTAAACATGGCTGCCCTTGTCACTTACAAGTCTTTTTCTTTTCCATCATTTTGCTGCACATATGCAACATCAAGTGGATTAGTAGGGAAATAATCCAAACATGCTTCGAAAGGTAACTTATTAGTCGATGTTCGAATTGGCCTATGGTAGCAATGTTGAATATATATTAAGGATTCATCCCATGTTTTTATATGCTGCTTGTTGTACCCTCTTACGAGTTGTACCAAGGTTCTATTGACAACCTATGTTTGCCAATAGGTTTAAGGATGAAAAAAGGTGCTTTTCTTCAAGTTGTTGCCCATATCATGCCACAAGGTGGTCCAAAACATTACCAAAAATATGTATTCTCTATTTGAAACGATAGACTTAGGCAAACCAAATTGCACCCAAACATTAATGAATGATATTTAATGATGGTGTTTTGACCTGTAATTAGTACACACAAATTGTGAAATCTATCATCAACCCCAAAGATAATCATATCCATGTTTAGACATAGGTAAATCCCCCACAAAATCCATAGAAATGCTTTCCCATGGTATTATAAGAATAGGTAGAGGCAAGTACAATCATTCATGTGGCTTACTTGTACACCATAGCATACATTTGTTAATGAACATGGGAACTTTTTGCATTTTAGGTCACAATACACACTCTCTTTCAAGCTGTCCATTGTTTTGCCAGCTCCAAAGTGACCTTGAACTTTAGAAGTATGTGCCTTCCTTAGGAGTAAAATGTTGGGTCAAGTGATACAAGCATAATTGCTAGGAGACGGGTACAGGGACGGGGAGACTAGGATGGGTACCGTCGCACCATTTAAAAGAAAAATTAGGGAATGGATATAGGGAGATGGCAATATATATATATATATATATATAATATATATACTTGTTTTTAGAGACATGGTACTTTAAAAAGTAATATGAAAAAATATTGTATGTATATAAAAAGCTAATAATTGTGAAAAATATTAAATTAATAATAAATATTAATTTATTAAATCTTAAAATTAAAAAACAAGACTATTAAAATTAAAAAATATATGTATCAAACCAAAAATATTTCCTTCACTTTAAATCCTAAAGATACCTACTTCTAGATTAAAATATATTGCTTTCAATCTTAAAATTATCGATATTGATTTTTTTAAAGGTAAGACAACCACGATCCATTAAAGAATGCAAAGCTCGTAATTTTTATGATATTGTTTGTCTCGTGACTATTTATAGGGTGTCGACATCTCACCAACAAGACAACAAAACATCGGTAATCCATTATTTTAAGAATGTATAACATTTTTTTATTATAGGAGTAGGTGATTCACAAGTGTTAGATGCCGAATTTTGACCAATTGTAATTATTTAAATTTTATTGAGGACAGTCCCTATTAAAGCTATAAACATTCGCAAATTTTAAACATTTTTTGTTTCTAAAAATTATTGTTCATGGCAGTACAAACCATTGCCGTTCACAACCTATTGTATGTTTACCAACAGGTTTGAGGATGAAATAAGGTGCATTTTTTCAAGTTGTTGCCCATATCATGCCACAAGGTGGTCCAAAACATTACCAAAAATATGTATTCTCTATTTGAAACAATAGACTTAGGCAAACCAAATTGCACCCAAACATTAATGAAGGATATTTAATGATGGTCTTTTGACCTGTAATTAGTACATACAAATTGTGAAATCTATCATCAGCCCCAAAGATAATCATATCCATGTTTAGACATAGGTAAATCCCCCACAAAATCTTTCGCATGGTCTTATACGAATAGGTAGAGGCATATACACTCATTCCTATGGCTTACTTGTACACCATAGCATACATTTGTTAATGAACATGGGGACTGTTTGCATTTTAGGTCACAATACACACTCTCTTGCAAGCTGTCCACTATTTTGCCAGCTCCAAAGTGACCTTGAACTTTAGAAGTATGTGCCTTCCTTAGGGGTAAAATGTTGGGTTAAGTGATACAAGCATAATTGCTGGGAGACGAGTATATGTACGGGGAGATGAGGATGGGTATCGTTGTGCCATTTAAAAAAAAAAGGGAATGCATATAGGGAGATGGCAATATATATATATAATTGTTTTTAGAGACATGGTACTTTAAAAAGTAATATAAAAAATATTTTATGTATATAAAAAGCTAATAATTGTAAAAAATATTAAATTAATAATAAATATTAATTTATTAAATATTAAAATTAAAAAGCAAGACTATTAAAATTAGAAAAATTACTTATCAAACCAAATTTTTTTCCTTCACTTTAAAAACTAAACATACCTACTAGATTAAAATATATTGCTTGCAATCTTAAAATTATCGATATTAATTTTTTTTTGAAGGTAAGACAAGTATGATCCATTAAAGAATGTAAAGCTTGTAATTTTTATGATATCGTTTGTCTCTCGTGACTATTTATAGGGTGTCGGCATCTCACCAACAAGACAAAACAAGAACAACAACAATCCATTATTGAAAGAATGTATACCATTTTTTTATAATAGTAGTAGGTGATTCACAAGTGTTAGATGCCAAATTTTGACCAGTTGAAATTATTTAAATTTTATTGAGGACAGTGCCTATTAAAGCTATAAACATTCACAAATTTTAAACATTTTTTATTTCTAAAAATTATTGCAGTTCATGGCAGTGCAAACCATTACCATTCACGGTAGTGCCTACTTTTGCCGTGAATGGCAAAACCAAATAATATATATTAAAAAAATATCTCGACATTGATTGGTCATTCAAAACAAATAGGGTTTCAATAGTTTTTTTTGCCCTACATTGGATTACTAGGCGACAATGACCTAAATCTTGATTGAAAAACCCATATTTTTAGGGTAAGCTTTTTTTGGTTGGGAAATGGTTGGGAGATGTCATACGTCTTCGACAAACGTCTCCGTACTCATTTCTTGTACTCGAGATGTGTCCCGGTACTTGAGACGTGTCCTACGGGGTGGAGGATGCGTCTCCATTCAACATTGGATACAAGGTTTATATTATATATGAGTTGTTAGTATTATGTATTATAGTATTATGTACGGGGCATGTATCTCCTATTGAAACACCTTTAGTGTGATTAAGGTTTATTAATGTTTATTAGTGTGGGGGTGGTTGGTGTTGTGTAACTTATGCTTAGCTAGTATTTATAGACAGTTTTGTTTATATTATTTAACGTTATATGGTACAAACCATAGTAGCAAAAATAATTTGGTGAAAAAATTATATTTTCAAAGTGCAAGTGTTTTTAAAAAAATCGTGATTAAGTGGGAAAAAGTCAGAAAAGCATAAACTGTCGAAAAAATGTGAAAAAAGAGAAATTACTATTTTTTATAAAAATTTAAAAGCATAGAGATGCATATTAGGCATTTCAATTTCCTAGAGAATAGATACAGATTATGAGAGGAAGCTAAATGAGATTGTATGCCATCAAAATCAACCAACTGTTTTCTTTCATTAGGTTTTAGAGTATTTAATTTGCATTACATTTGCATTTCAAAATGCATACTATTGTCGTTTACAAATGGGAGGGAGCCAATGGCAACGATGTAGACTAGGAATCAACAGGTGTAGATGTTGAAGCTCTAGGGTTAGAGCCTCACCTAATTTGAGAGACAATCTCAGTGTCATATCCAATTTTCTCCAACAAGTCAAAGTCATCTTCATCATAAATAGGGTCATCATTATTTTCGAGCCATTCAGATTTTGGATTGATTTTGTCAAATTCAATCGACTAATCTTCTTCGAGGGTACCTAACATTATTAAATAGAATGCATATATTAGTGATTTGAGGAATAATACTTTAGAAAAATATAAATCAACTTTTCATATGAATAGAGAATTATAAATGCAACATTTCTTCACTTTGAGTTTTTTCATCTTCAGGGAAAGATTGTGGTGGACAAACACCAAATCATTCATCCATTCTTGAGTGCATCGATTGTATTTTTTTGAATATATATGTTCGAACATACTCCAACTACACTCACAAGTGAGTGAACTGCATGGTTGGCTTAAAATGTGCATTGCCATCCATTGAAGGTGTTTGGTTTCTTTGCCAAAGGAATCTCACTATTGTGTTGTAAATACATATTTTTTCAACATTGTAACATGGACAATTCAATTAAAATTTAACATTTTTACCGTACGTATGTAGAAAAATTGTTTGTCTGGTTTGAAAGTCTTCTTCTTTGTGATGACTGTCTTACTAAAGAAGAAACCCCTTCACTACTTGTACATTGGAAACTCTCTCATAGTTGTCTCAAAAGATCCCTAGGAAATATTCTCTTAATGCATTTAAATAGGCCCTCTATGACTTCTACATCATTTTGAAATTAACTGCTAAAGACCAACGTTGGATTCAAGAAATATCCAGCTGCATGGAGGGCATGATGCATCTATTGATCCCATCTTTTATCAACTATTTCTCATAATGGCTTGGATTTGGCCCTGTTATTCTCCATTTTGCTCCTAATAGTGCTTTTGGCCCTACTATTCTCCAATTTGCTCCTAAAAGCTCCTTTGGGCCTATTATTCTCCAATTTGCTCCTAATAGCACCTTTGGTCCTATCAATTGCCTAATATAGATAACACATGGGGGTTTATCTCTATCGATAAGTTTCAAAATTTTAACTAGAGGCTCAGAGAATAACAAAATTTTTATCTACTTTTTCCTAGAAAGATAGTGATAAAACATAGTCAACCACCATTTTGCCTTCCATATGTTTCACAAAAGAAGATTCCATCCACTCAGTTGAAATGAACATTCATATTAAATTCATTTGTTGTTAAAAAACAGTTTGCAATGCAAGGAAGTGGGTTGTAAACCTTGTCACTCCTTGCTGAAGAAGTTTCTTGCCATCTATGATTGTGTGCATTATATTAAACACCTTTTTGTGGTTTTTTTGCAAATTTTTTTTCACCTTTGGAATTTTGATTGTCATCCAAGGTCAAATTAAGACAATGTGTCACATATGGAGTCCAAAACATAGTTGCATATTTGTCTATAAGAAGCGTCCCAACAACGTCACAAACAACATTATATGTAATGAATTGGATCACATTTTGTGGCCCCACCTCAGTCACAACCTCATCAAATAGATGAAAGAGTCTTTTCCCTGATTTTATCATCTTAGATTTATCGACACTCTTAATAAAAATTGTGCCAATGTCACATGACACAAGTAAGTTGATAAGTGTGTAGCTTCATCTATCCATCCATTTGACATTATAATGTAATCTGATTTTTTTTCATTTTTTACGATGTTTTGCAAGAAGATCGTTCACAACTTGTACAACATCCTTCAACAAATCAGTGTGTAAAGCTTCGTATGACGGGGCAATGAACCTAAAACTTGCAACTGCAATTGCATCTGTCATACGCTAGAGTTGTACCAAAATTTGGAGATTACCTTCTTTGCTTGCTCGTGAACAATATTTTTGCAACTTATACTCTCTAGTGTGGTTTGCACTCCATGTGGAGTGCGATAGCTAAAGAAGGCATGAATGTTTCCTCTACTTACATCTGGCCCACGAGGTACTAATCCAAGGGTAGATTATTAAAAAGTTATAATGAGAAATATTTCACCATATTTCACAGCTAAAAATATTAAATATGTTCAAATGAATGTCAAATATAATATCTATCATAGAGGAGGGTTAAGTTTATTGGTTAGGGTTAGGTTTTAGTATTTTTAAAGTTTTGGGTGTATTTAAGTTTTTTCAACTTTAGACAACATTTCAAATTGCCCCATCATACAAGGCTTGATGAATTGATTTACTGAAAAAAAAGGTCAAAAAATCGGGTTGAAAAAAGTGTTTTGGACCAAGTATAAGAATTAATCACGTTTAAATTGCACGTTCTGCTACTATGGTACAAACTATTTCTGGATATTATAGTATTGTCCATTTCCCATCATAAAAGTTTCTCTCCCTATGGCACACACAATTTGTTTAACTTGTAGAGTAGCACACTCTTGAGGTAGAAATCAGTCTTGTTCTCTAAATCTGAATACTGACTTCAATTGTTGGTATATCTCTCCAATATCCACGTATTTGACATATGCATCCTCAAGTTGTGGCCAAAGCTGAAACATGTTTTACAATGGGTGACCTAGATAGAATATCCACCACCACATTTGTGCTCCTTTTCTTGTAGTTGATCATTAAATGAAATTGTTGGAAAAATCCCATGCATTTGTAGTGCCTTGCATGTTGCAACTTATTTTGTGCTTGTGAGCATCGAAGTGCTTTGTGGTTGGTATGAACAGTAGTTTCTTTTCCCAACAAATAATGCTTCCATTTCTTAATGGATTGAACAAGTGCATACTTTTCTCTATCTTACATGTGATAATCTTTCACAGTTTTAGAAAATATTTGTGAATGATAACAAACCGATTTACCTCCTTGCAAAAACACTGCCCCCATAGCATTTTCACTTGCATCCATTTTAACTTAGAATGATTGTTGCAAGTTAGGAAGATTAAGAACTGGTGAATGGATGATTTTATATTTAAAAATGTCAAGAGCACTATGATGTTCTTTACCTCAAAGGAAACTCTTATCCCTTGTTGTGATGCCATGCAAAAGTGCTATTATTGTGGAGAATTAGGAAATAAATATCCTCATGTATTAGACCTGCCAAAAAAGCTCCTTATTTTTGTTGCATTCTAGTGGGTGCCAATTTGTGATGGCCTCAAATTTTGTTGGATCCATTCTCAATCTTTTTCCAACCACATGCTTCAAGTAGACAAGTGATTGCGTTTCAATCTAACATTTCTTCATGCTATTCAAAAGCTGATTTTCCGTCAACATTTGTAATTTTTTTTGAAATAGGTTAGATGTTCATCCCATGTATTGAAAACTAATATGTCTTCTAGATGCAGTATAATATTTTTATCCATGTTTGGCCCATTCATTAATCTCATAAAGTAAGCCGGTGCATTACACAAGCCAAAAGGAAGAACTAACCACTCATACAAGCCTTGTTTTGTGTTGAATTTCGTCTTCTCTATATCCTCCTCCAAGTGAATTTGACGGTAGTCAAATTTGAGATCTAACTTGGTGAAGTACTTAGCATGCTTTGGCTGATCCAACAAGTCATCTATTCTTGGGAGCGTATACTTGTTTTTGATGGTGATCATGTTTAAAGCTCTATAGTCAAATGTACATCCTCCAAGAGCCATCTTTTTTAGCATTGTGATTGTGAGAGATCCACATGGCGAAGTACTAGGACAAATGATCCTTTGTTATAACAACTCTTGGAGTTCCCTTTTCATCTCATTTCTTTTCAAGAGGGATTGCATATATAAGTCAATATTGGTTCGAGGAGGTTCATTCAACAAATGAATCTCATGCTCTAGCTCTTTTTTGGGTGGCATCCCTTTTGGGGTTTGGAATGCTTCACAGAAATAATGCAACAACTCATCCAAAATTTTCAACCCTTTGTTAGAACAATCACTTTAAGAAATATCTAACCCATCCTCTTGATTGTTTTTTAAAAGAAGTAAACGAAATATTTATTTGATTGCACGAGGCTTTTGGGATGGTTGAGATTTACCATGGCAAGCTTGGGCTTGCTTCTGTGTGCCTTGATGATATAGTTGTTGTCAACTTGGAGTTGCACTCTGATTGAAGACGTGTTGAAATGGCTAATCTTCGCTCCAGTTGAAACAATGGGATCTTCTCACGAGGGTGGGTACCTCAATGATGAGAAAAACCTCCAGAGAAGGTTGGTTCCTGTAAGATGTATTTATGAGAATCTCAACTTCTATGCTAAAAATTGTATGGGAAAAAAGGGAGAAAGAACTTGAAAAAAAGTCCTAGTTAAAACGGTGATACACCTAATTTGCTTGATCCAATCAAATCGAGCTTCTAAGAACACTGATTCAGACAAGGAAGAGGCAAAACTTCAACTCTAATTGATCAATACACAAGTATTTCACGAAAAAGTTGTCTAATGATCTAAGCTTGAGGGAAACGTAGAAATAGCCCTGATGAAAGGCACTAAACAACCACTAATATCCATTGTAAACTTAGCAAAAGACATTCAAACATAGAACATGATTTGCATAAATGACCAGCTAGTAACTAGGTACAAATCCAGATTTGACAAGGAAGAAAGAAAATCTATCACTTAGACAAATCTATAACAATAGTACACTATACCAGCTGTTGGAAATTGAAAAAACACAGTCTTCTCATTGATTTTGAAAAAGGTTATAGCACAATCTTTGGAAGAATTTTTTTTTGCCAAAAGAGGGATGTAATCTTTTTCAGAATCAATGAGAAGAGGACTATGTTTTTTCAATTTTCAGTCGCTGGTATAGTGTACTATTGTTATAGATTTGCCTAAGTGATATATTTTCTTCTTTGTCAAATTTGGATTCGTACCTAGTTACTAGTTGGTCATTTATGCAGGGCTCGTTCTGTGTTTGAATGTCTTTTGCTAAGTTTATAGTGGATATTAGTGGGTGTTTAGTGCCTTTCGTCAGGCCTATTTCTACGTTTCCCTCAAGCTTAGATCATTAAACATAACCTCTTCATGAAATACTTATGTGTATTGATCAATTGGAGTTGAAGTTCTGCCTCTTTCTTGTTTGAATCGGTGTTCTTAAAAGTTTGATTTAAGTGGATCAAACAAATTAGGTGTATCACCGTTTTAGCTAGGACTTTCTTTCAAGTTTTTTCTCCCCTTTTTCTCAAGGAGTTTGTAGTGTAGAAGTTGAGATCCTCATAGATACATCTTACAGGAACCAACATTCTCTGGAGGTTCTTCTCATCATTGAGGTACCCACCCTCGTGGGAAGATCCCATTGTTTCAACTGGTGCAAGGATTTAGCCATTTCAGCACGTCTTCGATCAAAGGTGCAACTCCAAGTTGACAACAATAGCTAATTCTTTTATTTATCCACTATTATTTGTTTGCCCGTCTCATTTAGATAGCATCCCTAAGATACAAGTAAGGACTTTTAAACACAAGATTGAATGCATCAAATGGAATCACATTTTCTTCCATTTTATTGACATAATCTGAATTCACATTGTTTTGTTTCTTTATTTCTACCTTATTTTTCATCCTCTATAGAGGTAAAGTGCACAATGTAAAATACGCTAAACCTCTATAAACAAAATTCTTATTTGATTGCACGAGTCTTTTGGGATTGTTGAGATTTACCATGGCAAGCTTGGGCTTGCTTCTATTTGCCTTGATGATATAGCTAATTCCATCATTGATCCATTGTTATTTGTTTGACCTCATTAAGATGCACCCCTAAGATAAGGTAAGGACTTCTAAGCACAAGATCGAATGCATCAAATGGAATCACATTTGCTTCTGTTTCATTGACATAATCTGAATTGACACCAAATCTGAATTTATATTGTTTTGTTACTTTATTTCTACCCTCTTTTTCATCATGTAAACATGTAAAGTGCATAATGTGGTTTGAGGTTAACAAAAGCACACTAAACCTATATAAACATGCACACAAGACAAGTCTGAATTAAATACAACAATATAGCAACAAGAACAGTTTTGAAATGTGCAAAGTCAGGTTTTGAAATGAATTAAAATGACAGAGTTCTTTGAGAAATACTTGAATTGTGACCTAATTTTCTGCTGTTGAAGGCTGAAATCAGGTGGAAACAGATCCAAAAATAGTCACGGAGGAACTTAGAAAATGCTGCCGATATGAAATAGTGCAGAAAACAGCCAGTAGCTTAGAGGTCCGATCTTGGTCATAGACCAAGAGCATAGTGGTCCGATCTTGGCAGGTTGATTACGCTTCTGGTCACTGTCCGATTTTGGTAAAATTATGTTAGATTTTGATGACATTTTGCAAGTGCCTTTGTTTGATTCTGCTCTCCAAAAACATCTCTCAGTTTGTCGAATTGAGCTATGGAGTTCTGTGAATTGCTTCTCCTTCTTCACAACCCTAATTAGTCGAGTGCCAGATAGATAGATATAGTACGACTGTCCATCGAGTCTAATCACCTTGCAAGACCATAAAAAAGGTAGCAGTTATAAGGGGCTTGCCTCAATTAGACCCCCGTTCTTTGGCAGGTTGGCAATCACTACTCTTGTAGTCCTCAATCAGACCCCCGTTCTTTGGCAGGTTGGCAATCACTACTCTTGTAGTCCAGCAAGCAATTTAGTGTAATGTGAATATCTCAATCCTTATCTCTATATATGAGATGCAAGCAACTAGTATGGACTAAATGCTCTTTCACTAATTCTTCAGTTTTGCTTTTGGTATAGACGTGCTGCCCTAACTATGCAATTCTGCTTTACACTTGAACTGATGGCATAACAATAGAAATCGATGTGTAGCTCCCCTTAAATGCATCAATGCATTCGTGTACTTATAGACTTATTGAATTCAAATTAAGACCTTATTGGTGTGCACACTGATACACGGGGGCGCGAAAGGTCACAAAAATCAACAAACAAAAGCAAGGCCAAGGGGCCCAACCAAGAGCATAGTGGTATGCTCATGGTTAGGACTAGTAACCCTAAAACAATGTTTCAACATTATGTAAGCATGCAAGGTCGTCCCTGTTGGTAGAAATGTTGGTCACTTTGGTTTTATAACTCGCCCAATGGGAAGCGACACAAATTTATCAACAATGGGAGAAATCACAGTTGAGATATTGATTTTCCTTTGCGTTTGAGAGGGGCAACTCTCGTATGATATGTGTATTTTTTGGGGTTTTGTGTACTTTTAACCAGAAAGCACAATTTTTTTTTTTTTGAGAAATGATGGAAGGAGAAAGGAGGATGAAGGAGAAGCCTGGCCGAATAAATGTAGAGAACTATTAGAATAACTCAGATTTAAATGAAAGAGCTGGAAATTTTCTCTCACACAAAAATGGACATAAGATTAGTAGATGTAATGGGAACATAAGGCTTGTTTAGAAGCACAAATTCTCCTCAAAACTTGGGTTGGGTACATTTGGCACAAATCCCATACACGAGGTTTTCAACACGAAGATTGGAAACAATGTGAGTTGCACACAATTTTAATGGATTCTCCATCTATGAATAGAAGTATAGAGTTCACAAACATAGAACATCGAAACCCACAAAGCCAAAGATTGATATCATCTGCTTGCTTGCATTCCATTGCTCAAAATTAGAAACTTACATAGCCCACACACAAAGTTGTAATCAACGCTTACCCAATAGCTTGAAATAAAGAACCCCTTTACAATTTTCATTTCTCCTATTTATAGAGCGTGGGAATGGGCTGACCCTTCGTATACTCATTTTGACCTTTCGTATTCCACTGTGACTCTTGGCATTCAAACTTTTGTAAAAACAAGATTTTACAATTCCTTTTTACCACGTGATAGATCATGTAGGGTTTATGAATCTCATCAGGAACATGGGGTAAGTGAAACGTTGGGAAAAATTCATTTTTACGTGTTTTGTAGATCTCGTTGGCCTTGTTCGATCCATTGGGTACTTCGGGTACTGGTGGTACTTTGTGTCCTTTGACCTGGTCGGGTCCATTGGTGTTGGAAGGCACTTGTGATACCACACAGGATTAAATATCTTTCCTTGTCAAGCTTGTTGGGCCCATCAGGTACCCATGTTGCTTGTGGAACTATGACCCTCTCGGGTCCATCGACGTCTTGTTGAAACTCGAGCATCATGTTGACTTTTGCAGACCTTGTTGGGCCTATCGGGCTTATGTGGCACCTATGGAACTAGACTCTGTCAGCGCTATCGGCGATTCACTGCATCGTGAGAACCTTAGACCTAATTGGGGATATATTGGTCCTCCGCAACACCTCGAGAACCAAGACCAAATTGGGTCCATCGACGATTAGTGGCACCTAGGCCCCAATACCAAATTGGGTCTCTCGACAATGAACGACACCTCTAGAACCAAGACCAAATCAGGGTTTTTCCTTTTAATGAGAATCAAAATTTTGAGGTACAAAACTAACTTTTCTCATCAAGTGTTTATAATGAAAATTGATTGGATTGACTTGGTCTACGCAATGGAATAAAAATTGAGAGCTTATGACGACATCAAAATTTTGGCAAAACTTAGAGGAGCTATGAATGAGTTTGCCAAGCCTTGTCCATTGGGCTATGGAGTCATGTAGAACATCACAAAAAGTGAAACAATTAGCAAAATGACAAAGGGGTTGTGAAATTTGGATGGCTCAATTTTGTTACAACAGTACCAGGGCAAACAAATAGTCAATATGTAGGTTTTTAAACATTTCGAATTGAATGTTGGTATTATATTGACACAAAGTGAACAAATAGTAAAATTGTAAGCACAATGCAAAACAAGACAAGTGAATATGGGGCCCAACACAAGGAAAAATGCACTAATAAGAGATTAATTTGAGCCAATGATCCATAAGCATATAAACACACTAATACTGTAGCAAATAGCTAATCCTGTACCAAAATTAGGTGTCTACTTATCCCATCTCAATGAGTATGGATGTGGACGATCAAAAGTTTTAAAACCAACCTTTCAACAAGCTCATTTGAAATCAAATGAGATTGTGAACTGGTGGTGTCAACAAGAGCGCTTAGCTTTGTCTTCTTGATTTGGATTTTTATTTGGAAAAACTTGCTCCTTTCTCTCCTTTCTTGCTCCTTGTTGGCTACATTAGTAGTGGGGCACCCAACTTTTCATCTACAACCGAGTTGTCCTCTACCTCCGCCTCCTACCCTTTTTTCAACAATTCCATGGACCTCTTGGAGGGCCCTCTGGTGGTGGTTCTTGGGATGAAATTATGGTTGCAACTTCCAGTACTCTGCGTCGGTATACTCATTTGTAACACAATGTTTACAATGATTCTTTGGGTGTTTGTAAACATGTAAAGTTGTGGCAATTTTCTAACCTTTCCACTTAACTTGTAGAATTTGCACGGCCAATTTCATTTTCTTTGTGGTTGATTTTGTTTTGAAGAATCTTCAACACCTTGCTTTTTTCCTCCTCAATGGAGGTTGAACAGACACGCTTCATCATGGTCTTGTGGGTTGCTAAACATGACTCATCTCCTTGTGTTTTAATGGAGATCTCCAAGATATTTAGTCAAGATACCCTCTTCATCCAATTCCAAGCCCTTTTGCATAGCTTGTTTTCGGAATTGTGTAGCATATGCCTGTACACTCTGATCATAGCCTTGTCTTAAATATTGACACTTAATTAGTCTATCAATCTCATGTTTAATTGAGTAGAATTGTTTTATCTAACATTTTTTTTGGAATCATCTCATCTAGCAAACATTGGTTTCCTTTTCTTTCTAAAAGAGGCTAAATAACTTTTACCATTAAACTAGAGCATGGCCCTCTTTTTTGAGATGTGCAAAAGAAATCTTTTGTGCCTCACTAATTTCATTATAGTACACTTGTAGTCACGTCAACCATTTATCTATCATCTCAGAATTTACCTCTTTAAAAGAATTAATTTATACTTTTGTTTCAACTTTGAAAGAGGAATGGTCCAAGACTTTTACCATACCTTTGCCTCTATGTTTTTTTGCTGCTCCTTTTCATCCATGAATTCTTCTTTCTTCTCTTCTTCATGGGGTTGCTCTCCTCCTCCAAATTTATTGTAAAGAGCACGGACCACCACATCCATGGTTGCTTGTTGCTTGGCCATGTTTTGGCTACCCCCAAACTCTGGGAATATTTTTACCGTTTTGGAACTTCATCTCCCTGTCTCAGAAACTCGGAGAACATAGGATTTAACTGCTTTGGTATAAGATATGATTTATAATTTCCAAAACAAATTTATTGGAAATTCAATGTAGATCTTAAACAATATTTGCTTATACCACTTGAATTAACTTCAAATAGCAGTGAAATAGAATGCACAAAAAAGTAATTGACTGTGATTTTGTTGCTTAAATAAAAAAAGAACAAAAACAACTTAAAGGAAACAAGCAAGCACAACACAAAAACAAAGTATTTTACCCTGGAAGCACCAATTTGGGGAAAACCAGCTTGGTAGTGTCAACTGATCACCACCTCCTTTTCTTCAACAATTGAGCAAATTACAAAGAGCAAAAATGGATTCAAAACACTCACTCATGTCATAGCCCATATCCCATATCCCATGCCTTTCATTTATGCAAGTGCTGGAGGTGTTGTTTTGTGCATTAAAGGACCCCCAACTGTCATGAATTCGAAGAGACAGTGAACTGCAGTCGTTACTGATATGTGTTGGTACACAGGGCAAGACTGCCACTTGTTAGGCTAGAGCTGTGGGTGCCGATTGCAGGACATTCGGTGTTGAATGCACAATCTCTCATAACATGTAGGGCTGTTGCTGTCAAATGCCAGCCGCTGGTAATTTTTGTGAACGTTGCTATTGAATGCACAATTGCTGGTGTCAATTGCAGGCCTGCCGGTGGCGGTCCTGTCATTATACTGACAAGTAAGCACACCACAACACAAAGTATTTTACCCCGGAAACTCTAATTTGGGGAGAACCAACTTCATAGTGTCAAATGTTCCCCATCTCCTTTCCTTCAACAATGCGGAAAATTACAAACAACAAAAATGGAGTATGAAACCAACAATACAATACTGCTAGTTGCATCTCTTCTTTCCTGGCATTGTATTGACAAGAAAGCACACTGAAACACACAGTATTTTACCTTAGAAACCTCAACTTGTGGGAAAAACCAACTTGGTAGTGTCAACTTATCACCACCTCCTTTCCTTTGGCAATTGGGAAAATTACAAAGTGCAAACATAGAGTATGAAACGAACAATACAAAACTGATGGTTGTATTTCTTTCAACTCTTTGCTACCTCTAGATGTGACTCACACTTCCTCTGTTACTCGACAATTGAATACATTACTCAATTCAGAATACTCACTCTTACATTCACTCATGTCTTAGTGCCTACCCCATGCCTCTCATTTATATAAGTGCCAGTGGTGTTCTTTTATGGACCAAAGGACCCCCAACTGTCATGGATTGGAAGAGACATTGAATTGCAGTTGTTATCGATCTATGTTGGTACACAAGGCAAGATTGCTGCTTGTTTGGGTAGGGCTGTTGGTGTTAATTGCAGGACCACTGGTGTTGAATGCACAATCGCTAATAACATGCAGGATCCCCAATGCCGAATGCACAACTGCTAGTAACATGTGAGAACGCCACTGTCGAATGTGCAATTGATGGTGTCAATTGCTGAACGGAAAACTCCTTGTGAATTAGAAATTTGTTGTCTTTTTGCAGAGTGTGATTGTTTCTGATCCTCTAGGGAGCAAAGGACTATAAATTTTTATTGTGTTACGTGTATCTTATGCATGCAAAAACATTAGCATGTGAGTTTTTATAAGAAGATTGTTGGTATCAATTAGCCTTTCATTGTAGCATAGAACAACTCCAAATATGCGGTTAACGACGTAGTTGATACTAGTAAATGATTTTTTATAAAAAGATTGTTTGTATCAACTGGCTCCCCAAAAGCCCTTAACTCAGGTTTGGTCTGCATATTTATCTCTATTGTTCTCCATTGTATGTCACTAGAAGGAAGAATAAATGAGAGAAAGATGAACAATTCACCTGCCTGCCTCTACAAAAATAAATCCTTTCATGTGAAAACAAGAGATGTTTATTCTGTAGAACATTGAAAGCTTGCACATTCATAATTCAGTTGAAGAGCAAGCTGTTGAAAGCCCTAACATTTCCTTTTACTTCTGCAGCGCCTTCACCTTCTATATCACTTTCAAATCTGCCGTTGATTTGAACTGCTATCCAACATCTCATATGATGTTTCAATGTTAGTTAAGCTTTCGAAGCCGTAATTAGCTTAAAGGCCTCAAAATGAAATCCCAGATGTTTGATCAAGACGATCTATGACTTTCAAGATTCTTTGGAACCATCAAGTCCTTAAAGCCTTTGTTTGGTTTTTGTTAGGAATATTGGCTAGTACTCACATTAATAGGTGAGTATATTTGTTAAATTATATGAGAATAAAATAAAGTGAGTTGTACGGTCGTTGAACCAACGCATGTTATTAAGCTTTGTTGAGATTTATTAGGATAAAGGATAGCGAGTAGAGAGATTTGTGGGGTGAGTAGTTGAAGCAACTCCTTGTTTTTAGGAGTATTATCACCTATATTTATGTAATGTGTTTTGTTAAATTAAAGTTTATCGTGTTTAATTTGTATTATCATTTTTGTAAGCTGTGTGTTTATTGTGTTTGCTCTGTTCAAATCTGTGACCAAAATTACTTTTGGTATCAGAGTGGGTATGGGATTTTGAGTAATAATATGGGGCACAGCCACTGTAATTAGTGTTGCCCCTCAGGATGAAAAAGATTTGTTGTGAAAGCATGTTTTTTTTGCATGACATACTTTTAGGTTATTAGGAGTGTGCATTGATTATTCCTAGAGTTTAAGGTATTTTGAAGATGTTAAGATACTTTGGCTATGGCTCTACCAATATGTTGTATTTTTGTTCCTAGGTCCAGATCCATGCTTTACCAATTAGCAATCCTGCAAGGCTTGTGCAATCAGACTTCCGTGTAGTGGTAGTCACATTCACAGCTGTCATACCTGACAACAATTCCAGCATTCATTCCTTGTCCTCAGTCAATGCCTCTTCTGCCAGGTCTGATGCATTCTTTCATTTCCATTTTACCGTAGTCTTGTCATGCATTAATCTTCTGCTGGCAGCTATTCGCTGTTCCATTCAGCTCCATGCTTGCCAGACCCATGCTCCTAGTGTGCTTCCTTTGAAAGCACAATGTCTTTGTGTAGATCTGATCGTCACTTTTGCATTGAATGTTCTGTCAAGCACCTGCACCTTCTGTTCGTGCAGCCATCTCATCAGCTGCATACTTATTGGGGTTCTTTATCACAGGATTCAGAGATTGACAACAGTAACGTGCCCTTTACTGTGTTCAAATCTACCATTTCCGATCTTCATTCTGCCATGTCGATCAATAAACCTGTGACACTATGCATGCATCCAATTCTCCTTCAGTGCCATGTCAAGCTACATAAGAAATTTTTAGTTTGTTATTGTCATGTCAAAATAGTTGAAGAATAGTTGATTAGTCTTACACTTAATTAAGTTTATTTTTATGTCCACGTGGGTCTTAATGTCATGTTTATGTTTTAGGTTTGTAACAATTTGCATATTGTTTTTTAATATGTGGCTTAGATTTAGGTTACTTTGTTTTTTAATTGAAAAAGTCATGTTAAGTTGTTATATTAAGTACTAATAAAAGTATTTGAAGTGCTGAATATGAATCAAGTCAATTTTTTTGTTAATAGGTTTAGTGGTAAGGTTAATAATTGGTGTTTTTATCAGTTGAAATTCTAATATAGCTAAAAAGCTATGACTAGAATTTAATAAGTTGTTTATGGTTTTCAAGGTGTGTAAATTGTTTATAGTAGATGTTGTTTTAAAGGCTCTAGTGTTGTCAGTCCAATAAAGCATGTACGCTAATCGTCAAAGTCAAGTCAGTGTCAACTGTCCCCCCCCAAAAAATACCTCCTTTTGTAATGGATGCACTTTCGGGCAACCCCGACATCCAGTTTGGAGAGGGTATCTTGTCAGCCGCTAATGACGGGGCCGCACATCACATTAGTGGCATCAATGTTTGTGTTAAACTGGCTAAAGCCAAAGGCAATTTTCAGTGGTAGTGGAATCACCTTTGCTGTTGCGATCGAGTGGCAGGGATTGTATGCAGTAGCTACAAAAGATGACAATGAGGACGTAGTCCCCAATTTTATTTATTTTTCAGTTTGTGTGTGGTGTGCTATATATTGTATTAGTGAGAAACCTATAAAATGTATGTGGGTGTAACAGTTCCTATCTTTCTAGGTGTTGTACTCAAGTGTGAATTAATGTGCCTACTTAACATAGGTGTGGGGGATGAACAAAGTTGTGGTTTTGTTCATACCTGGTTGGTTGATGTATCCATCCATGAAAGCCATCTGTGACAGATATGGAAGATGAACAGACATGTGTGTCCCTGTCCATATTAAATTCCTATTCAGAATCTACGGTTGATGTGTTCCCATGTAAATGGTTGATAAGAAGTTGATATGTTCCCTCTTTACCTTCATTCTGTGCATAGCCATATATTCTAATGTTAGTACTAGGGAGGGACTGTTAGGAATATTGGTTAGTACTCAGATTAGTAGGTGAGTATATTTTGTAGACTATATATATATTATGTGAGAATAAAATAAGGTGAGTTATATGGTCCTTGAACCAACTCCCATTATTAGGCTTTGTTGAGATTTAGTAGGGATAGTGAGTAGAGAGATTTGTGGGTTGAGTAGTTGAAGCAACTCCTTGAGTAGAGAGATTTGTGGGTTGAGTAGTTGAAGCAACTCCTTGTTTATAGGAGTAATATCACCTATATTTATGTAACGTGTTTTGTTTAATGAAAGTTTATTGTGTTTAATTTGTATTATCATTTTTGTAAGCTGTGTGTTTATCATGTTTGCTCTGTTTAACGGAGTGGATAAAACCATAGCTGCCCCAACTCCGCTCAGCTGAAGATGAGCTTGCAACCTATTGAAGCCACAAAATGAATTAAAATTTATAAAAAATTCAAAGACTAAAAACTTAAAACAAAACATCGAAAAGGTCAAAAGAAGGGTAGCGTAAAAAAATTAAAATCTTACTTGTGATAGAACTTTTATTGCAAGTGGTTGAAGGTGGGTGGATGCTTGTCCATGGAGGTACCACCAAAAGTGAGCTTCCATCTTGTATTTGTCACGGATAGCGCCAAGGGAATGACCCACCGAGGATATGAAATGCACAAACTCTTCTCTGACTTGGTCTTCTACCTCTGGATCGGGAAAGATTTTAGAGAATGCTGCCTTATATCCCTCGGCAACCTCAACATCCCTATATGGTGCGACCCTCCTGGGCAAAGAAAGATTCTCTGTACTATAATATTTGGGTGTCAAGGCAAAAGCAAGAAGATGTAATGGGGTGGTCATTTTGTTCCACTTTTCAATGAGATGCGACTGCACTTCTTTGAAGAACCTCTCTGTGGGATCTTGCTCTTTGGCATTTATAATGGATTTAATGTTTTCAATCATCGAGTCAATTCCATCATAAATCTCACCCAAACATGGATGATCCATGTCCACATATCTCAACATGCTGACAATAGGATTAGTAAAACTCAGCAAGTACTCCACACGTTCCCACCAAGCATCATCAAGAATCCACCCTTTCACTTTTGTGGCCCTCTCACTGTTTGCCTGCCTCCATACACCCCAAAGGTTGTTGATGACCATGCTACTCAATGCTTCACGCACCTTAACAAGTCGTCTCAAGACGATGGTGTGTGAGGCAAATCGAGTCTCAGCAACCTAATACAATTATACAAAATTAAAACAAATAATTAATAAACTTAAAATTGTTCAAAAAAAAAAACACTACAAATTACAAACTTATAAAATTAAATTAAGAGTTACCTTCAACAATTGTAATTTTGAGAAAGTCCTAAAGATGGCTTGGGACATGTGATGGTTAGTTATGAACATTTGGATCTCATTCGCCTCCTCATAGACTTGTTTAATCCAATCAATTTTTGTCCCCAACTTTTGCAACATAAGATTGAGGGAATGAACAGCACAAGGTGTCCAAAATATATGTCCGTACCTTGCCTCAATCAACATGCCTGCAGCCCTGCAATTTTTAGCATTGTCCGTTACAACTTGAACAACGTTTTGAGGCCCCACTGCCTCAATGGACTCTATCAAAATGTTAGCAATGAATTGTGCATCTTTCACTTGCCCCTCACAATCAACGGCCTTCAAAAACATTGCCCCTTTAGGGCTCACTGCAATCACATTAATCAATCGCTTATTTGCCGTATCTTTCCATCCATCAGAAATAATAGACAACCCTGTTTCGATCCATGAATCCCTGATAGGCTGCAATGCATCTTCAATGTGTTTTCTTTCTTTTGTCAACAAGGTGGTGCGCAACTTTTCATACCCTGGAGTGGTAAACCCTTTAGGGGCAGCATTGATAGATTTCACCATTTCCTGCCAGTATGGTGATCTAACAGTATTAAATGACAACCCACATGCGTAAATACAACGTGCGATGCTCTGCTCTGCTATCTCTCTAGATTCATTTTGGAATGCCCTCTCCAATGGGCCTGTATCTTTTGTTCTCTTTCAACCAAGAGGTGAATCCTCTTCCTCTTCGGCCGCAATGGGTGCAGCAAGAAATGGGTGTGATGGGGTCACCACATTAACACAAGATGGAGCAACAGGGGGTGATCCTTTCTTTCTCAAAGGATGTTTTGATCTTTGACCCATAACGGCATCTGCGTCTTCTTGCTCTTTGATGAATGCAAGAATCTTTCTTTGTGGCAAGCCCTTCCCAGGCCTTCCACCTATGCTTGGCCCACTACAAACTCTGATGCCAGTGCTAGAAATCGCACATAAATGAGCTTTCACTCGACTATACGAGCTCTTGAAATGACCGTTACACTCTGAACAAACCCAATGAAAACACCCTCCACCAGGTAACTGTTCTAATATTTTCACATATTTCCAAAGAGGTGCTCGCAAATCATATTTGGGGCTAATCCCTTGCCCCACTGAACTGACACTTGCACCTTGAGACATTCTAATTTTTAACAGATCGCTGTAACACAAAAAATCGCTATTAAAATTTAATTATAAATATAAATTTTAAATTTTTAAATTAATTAATATTTAATAATTTAAAATTTAATACTATATATTGAAAAATTTAAACTAATGAATAATTTAAAATTAAATACTAATAAAAATTAAAACATTAACACAAAAATTTAATAGTATATATTATAAATTATAATATATAGTATTAAATTTAATTTTAAACTAATGAATAATTTATAATTAAATAGTAAATACTAATAAAAATTAAAAGTAAAATGTTAAACTTAAAATAAATAAATAAAAATTAAATAAATAAACATAGTATATTCTATAAGACTATAACGTTAAACTTTAAAAAAACTTAGAAATTCCTGTCCTCAGCCGCGCAGTCGCGCGGGCGAGCTGGCGCGGGGGCGCGGGGGAGGGACGAGGGCGCGGGGGCGCGGAGGAGGGACGAGGGCGCGGAGGCGCGGAGGGACGAGGGCGCGGAGGCGCGCAGGCTGCAAATGGCAGGTCGCGGGGAGGCGCAGAGGTTGCAAGTCGTTGGGAGGCGCGGCGAACGGAAGGCGGAGTCGCAGAAATAAACGGGTCAAAGCAAAAAACGATTAGGGTTTTTACTTTATGATTTTGTTATAAAGTTAAAAAAATTAAAAAAATATTATTTTATTCCGCTGATACGCCCGGATACGGCCAGGGTTCGGCGTGTCCCCTGCGGATACGGACGGATATGTCCATGGACGTATCCGGCCGTATCCGCAGGGGGCACGCCGTACCCTGGCCGTACCCCCCGAGGATCCCCGCGCTCCCGTACCGGACCGCCGTATGCCCGCGCTCCCAGGGCCTGCTAGGGGCGAATCTGGTAACGTAGGTTTTATCACCATCCACCTGATCCAACGATGACTGTGGATCTGAATCCACGCATCTTTCTTTTATGAGAAAAGGGATTCCAAAGCTCTATGAATCCTTGGATACCTGAAGGCCGTTGATCAGGATTGACCAACCGGCTTTCAAGCTGCTTTGTTATCAAATGGAGTCCAAAACTTAGTATAATAATTAAACCCTGAAATCCTTCTCTGTCATGGGTAAAAAACTGATTTGATGGTAGCTTAATATATTGTTGCAAAGCCCAAAAGGTTTCTCTTGCAGTTGATCATTTCTAAACGAATGGTTTGATAAGAGATCTATACCGTTAGATTCTGAAGATTATGTTGCTTTGGCCACACTGCACCCCAAATTATGCAGGATAATTTCTCTTGCTAGGGATGCCCATGCATCAGCCAGGGAAGGTTAAGAGGTTATTTAAGTCACGCATACATATCTAAATACATGTAATGTGCATTTCAAGTATATATATCACCAAATCAAGTCTGGTTGTTCCTAAAAGGATGATATCTTTTTGCTTGAAAAACCTGTGTGGTGGCAATAATGACTTGGAATTTTTTAGTTAGATCAATGATGCATTCATTATTTTAACTGTTCCACTGTGATTTTCTAGAGTTATTCTCATTGGACCCTAACACCAGGTAATTTGGGTATTGGTCAATCCTTTTTGTATCTTCTCGTCAAATGTTAATGTTGAATGCCATATTGGAACTTGGGACTGAGTTTTTATGATTCAGGAAGTTATGTGTAATAGGTTGATATCTTTTTGCTTGAAAAACCTGTGTGATGGTAATAATCACTTGGAATTTTTTAGTTAGATCAATGATGCATTCATCATTTTAACTGATCCACTGTGATTTTCTAGAGTTATTCTCATTGGAACCTAACACCAGGTAATTTGGGTGTTGGTCAATCCTTTTTGAATCTTCTCGTCAAATGTTAATGTTGAATGCCATATTGGAACTTGGCACTGAGTTTTTATGATTCAGGAAGTTGTGTAATTTTTGGGACAATTATATAAATATCATTTTCATGAATCTACTATGCACTATAAAGCAATGCCTAAACTAATTTGCACAATCTCGAGATTTGAAACCAATGGCAAAGGATCCATCAAATAAGTTCCCTTATAATGTTTTAAAGAACTCCAAATAAACATTCAGACTAGGTTTGTTTTGCAGTAGAAGAGTCTGATTTGGCTTGTTCTTATTCATCAAAGAAGGATCTATCTAGCTAGTTTGACGCTATGGCAAATTTCATTTGACTAAGGGCTTTCTTTCCTGTGTGAAGCTTGATGGTCGTGTCAAAACCTTGCATCCTGCTGTGCATGGAGGTATTCTTGCAAGAAGGGATCAACAACGTCACATGGATGATCTGAAGAATCATGGAATTGGTGAGAGCTTCAGTTTTGGTTTTAAATATTGGGTTTTAGCCTGTGTACCAATATGAGAGTTGTTTTCCTACGAGTGTTATCTGTTCATTTGATAATTTATTATCATGCTATATGAAGTATGCTTTCATTTGCTCTCATGGGTTTTGGAGGATCATTGTGATCTTGTGTCAATTTGTATTGTCCCATTTTTACCAAATGCCGGCTTCTGATTTGTTAGGCTATTGTTTTGGTAGAAATTGCAACTTTCCATGGGTCACATTGTGGTTTTTTTACAGTGAACTGGGCAGTGAGCATATGTGGTCTAGATTCAATACAATGACATAGATTATGATAATGAAGATAAGACATGGTACAAAATATCCGTCCATACTTGAACTTCATATTATTTTGCAATGTAGAGATAGCCGTGTTTGTTGTTAGAATGTGAATACCATGTTTATTAACTTTTCATCTCCAGAAGACATGCACAAGGACTCTTATCTGGTCAAATTCAGTTTGTTGCTTCCCCTGACTTCATTTGCCATTTTGTAATTATTTTGCTTGCATTTATGTTACTGAAGTTTTGAGTGAGTTTGGTCCAGGATAATATAAACCTACAGTCTACATGTTATCCTGCCTACTGTAGAAACCTGTTCCAGGGTTCAAAATATGAGTTTTCTTTCCTTCTATATGCTTAGTCAACGAATTGTATTAAAAATATTTCCCCCTTTCCAACCTAAAATAGAGAATTAAATATATGTCTCATGCCTATGTATCATTGTCTAATGGGTTTTCAATTTAACCTGTGAGATTCAGGGACATTTGATGTGGTTGTGGTAAACCTTTATCCGTTTTATCAGAAGGTTTCTTCATCCAGTGGGATATCATTTGAAGATGGAGTTGAGAACATTGATATTGGTGGGCCAGCAATGATCAGGGCAGCTGCAAAAGTATGCCTTGATCTGATAAGAGCATTTTTGCATCAAGATCTTGCAGGACACATTGACTAATATTATATCTATGCGTATTGTAAAATCTTGTGCAGAACCATAAGGATGTCCTGGTGGTGGTTGATTTTACAGACTATCCTGCTCTTTTAGGTTACTTGCAAGGTGAAGGAAATGATGGAGAGGATATCCGAAGAAAGTTTGCTTGGAAAGCCTTCCAGCATGTTGCTTCATATGACTCAGCTGTAGCAGAGTGGTTCTGGAAGCAGCTTGGTAGAGGTATTTATTGAATCAACTAAAAGCTTCTTTAAATTTATGTGATCTGAAAAGGGCAACAAAATTTTATTCATTTAATTGGCGGCAGAATTCTTTTTATGAGCAGAGGAATTTCCGCCAAGCTTAACTGTCCCACTTTCAATCAAGTCCCCTCTTAGATATGGGGAAAATCCTCATCAGAAAGCTGCTTTTTATGCTGATGAGTCCCTATGCGAGGTGGATGCTGGAGGCATTGCAACTGCTGTGCAACATCATGGAAAGGTAAGCACGAAAATGTCTGGCTGTCTTATAATCTTGATTTTATCTTTAGAGAAATGCATATGCCTCACAGATTGTGTATGGCATAAGTGAATGGTTATTAAAGGGACAATCATTAGCTTAAAATCTGGTCTTGTAAATCAGGACGCAATAGATACCAAGCATAAATAGTTGGAAATTCATAAATCATGATAAAATCCAATGCTCAAGTTTTTTTTCTTGGACTACAACTGTGTGCAAAGGACTGAGCAATCATAGTAGATCAGCTTACTTCACAATGGATCACGACTAGATAATAGTTATAAAGTATGTCAAGCAAAGCAAGGTCAAAGGCCAGGCTTGATGGGATACTGCTAATGTTTAAAGAAGATGATCGTGCAAGACTCAAATTTGGACTGAAGTGGATACTAAGCATAAGTAGTTGGAAAGTCATAAATCATGATAAAATCCAATGCTCAAAATTTGAATATAGTCCAAGAAAAAAAATTTGAGCATTGGATTTTATCATGATTTATGACTTTCCAACTACTTATGTTTAGTATCCACGTCAGTCCGAATTTGAGTCTTGCACGATCATCTTCTTTCAACATTAGCAGTATCCCATCAAGCCTGGCCTTTGACCTTGCTTTGCTTGACATACTTTATAACTATTCTCTAGTCGTGATCCATTGTGAAGTAAGCTGATCTACTATGATTGCTCAGTCCTTTGCACACAGTCGAGGAAGAAATTCGTTGATCTTATTGTTAGTTTTGTTTTGCTCATAACCAGAAAATTTTACTTATGGGCAGTGTGTGGTCTGGGTTCTGCATTTACTTTTAGGGTGGCTTGGAATGGTCAAAGATTGATGATCAGGATCTTGGGAGTATATGAAGGGCAACAGTTTAAATTAATGGAACTTGTAAGGTTAACACAAGCAGAATCTAATAAATAAAATTGTCGAGCTGAGCTGGAAATGAATGAACTAAAAATACTACACAAGCTAAGTCACAAGGTTCGAGTTCGAGTTCAACAAGGATAAAATTTGGTTCAAGTTTGGCAATAGATAAAGTTCGAAAAAAATTCGTCTTTAAGTTCGAATTCAAAAAAAAATAAAAAAATATTAAAACTAATTGAAAATTAAAATAAAAGCTAATATTTTTTTTTAAAGATTATAAAAAATAAAATAAGAAATAAATTAAAAAATAAATAAAAATAATAATAAAAATAAATTATATATTTTTAAAGATTATAAAATAAAAAATATTTAATTTTGTTTAAAAATTATATATAAATAAAAATAAATGAAAAAAATAACCATAAAAAAAATTGTAAATAAATTTGAAAAATAAAATATTAAAAACAAAATAAAAAGTAAAATGATTAAAAATTAGTGTAATAAATAAAATAAAAATAAATACAAAACAAAATAAAAAAATAAAAGAAATTAAAAAATTGTATAAATTAAAAAAATGAATTGAAAAAAAAACCCTAAAATGAAACTAAGTTTAATGGTTTAATGTTTTTTAAAAACAAATTCATTAAACAAAAAATCTCGTCTCCTTCGCATTGGGTCGCCGGTTGGTAGGCTTTCCTTGGTCCTCCACACAGGGTCACGTATGATAATGCCGTCCACATAGCACTCCATGGCAGGGGCACCAAAAAACTCTCCACGACAGGGCCTCCACATAGGCTCCATGTAGCACAGTGGAAAATGCAAATATCATCTCCTCTGTGGCACGTAGAGCAAAAACACAGACCTCGGCCCCCCTTCTCTGTATTTTCCCTGTTGACTATTTTTAACTAAAAGTTTGGTGAACCTAATGAATTTAACTGAATTTTTTGGGAAGGGCATAATATTTGTCGAACTCCAAACTTTTACCTAAAAGTTCAGTGAACCTTGTGACTTAGTACACTAGAATAGAGAGCAGATTATGTATATATAATTTGTATTAGATTAATTCCTAACATGAGAGTACTTAATACCACATCTTGCTATGCATGCACCATTGGATGTTGTGGGATCTCTGTGTTCAGCTGTTAGGATGTGCTTCAAGGGTTATATGTGGCCTCCTTGAACAAGTGAATTGGCTGCATATGTGATGCCATGTTGTGTATTTATATCTCAGGGGGTGACAAGAAAGAAAGAAATTATATTAATGTCCATGACCAACCAAAAGAAAGTCGATGGGACTCGAGAATACATCCAATTATGATAGAAAGTGCTAGGGTAGAAGGACCTTAGGATCAATGACTAACTAAATAAAAGAACAAAAGCACTGAAAATAAGTGGGGTAAAAGCAATGCATTAAAACCTCCAACCCTTGTGGTTAGAGTACCAATACAAATAGCCATGGAAGTCAAAAGAGGATGAAGTTACCATTATGGAAGATGAAACAATTGATGTGGTTAGAGTACCAATACGCGACTCTTTGTGTTCCAGTGGTTATATATTAGAGATGTCAAAAGCTTTGTGGGTCTGGCGAGTTATAGGGACACTTTGTGCCTTTAGGAAGGGGCAAAGATGCTAGATGGTGAGGGATGTGTTTTGATGAAATTGTGCATTAGGGATACTACACTAAGTAAAAGTACACTAATCATCAAATAAGGGGAAATCGATTAGATCTAAGATAAATACAGTAAAATACTACATAAAGGCTTGCCTATGCACCTATTTAAGGAGAGTATAAAATGAAAGTACCTTGAGCAATTGATAATTGACAAAGGGGGTTTAGAGATGCGTACCTAATTCTGACTCCCTTGATCTTTGATAGAGGCTCAAAGTGATGAAAATAAGGTCCAAAAATGATGTCGAAGAGAATTTGGAAAGATCACTGTGATTTGATGAAGCGACCAAAATTAGATTGTGCCTTTAGAGATGGATTGGTATCGGATTGTTCTGATAGTGAGAGTTTCCTAAAAGTCGCAGTTTGGTTTCGAGAGCAGTTGTTTTGATCAGATTGGTCAGAAACTCTGTGAATTCCTTCGTCTGTGCCTACTCGACAAAAACCTCTCAGATAAGTGAATTGGTGTCTGAAACTACTAAAATGTCTTCTTTTTGATCAAGCCCCAATATGTGCCATGAGACGTTGCAAAGACATAAACAAGTTGGTTTTGTTTTTAGGGGCTTGCTTAAGTCAACCCCCTACTTTTTGACATGTTGACAATCAACACTAATGCATGTCAACAATTAGATCTGTGTATATGATAATCCTATGTTTCCTAATCAGTGCCAACTAGGGGTGCAAGTACCAATACAATACGCCCTGGTTGTTGGTATGAGCATGATACGCCACTAGAAAGTTGCTATTAGGGTTTCCCATATATATATATTTTGAAGTCTATATTTGACTATTTATCAAGTGAAAATAAAAAAAATAAATTTAAAAAATCGTCTTTTGCCTTGGATGCATGTCGGATACGTCCAGGGTACTTTGGGCAGTTGCGGAATCTGTTCCAAGTTTAACCAAAGAAATCTGGTGCAAATTATGAATATGTAGCCATTTGCCAGGTATCCTTGGCCACGGTAGTTCTTTTTCTTTAAAATCTTGGAACAAATTCCTTTGGTATGTTGTTCATAATTCCCAAATGATACGTGACAAATTGCTAGATATTTGAAAATCAGGAGAGCTTACCACATTTTCCTCTATTGCCACTTGTGCTGATTGACGATGCCCATATTTCTTTTATATCTCTTCACACTTGTGTGGGTCAAGTCTTTGTCGAGTCTATTTGTAGACTCCCTCCATGTTGGCTAATTCTTGTTGAAGCTTCTTAATACTTGGTTGGGTCTTTCTTCTACTTGATGTAATCCTTTGAGGACAGGGTTACTGTAATGTCCCTTTTAGGACAGAATTAAGCAAAATTGGAATTCGCAGCCAACCCTAAAATAATAATTGCAATTTTTGATTTTTTTTGTTCCAAACACTAACCATAAAATGCCAGAATTCCGGAAATACAAATTTAGGGCACAAGTTGCAATATTTTATTATCAAACATTCACCACAAATTCAAAAATATTACAGTCCACAAAAATTCCTTCAAATCTGATTTTTTGAACCAACACAAGGCTGGAAAAATGCTTGACTTAGCCTTGAAAGAGTCACTCTCAAACCTCAAAGGAGGTCACTGTCCTAGGAGAGGGCTCCAAGCTGGTTCGCTGCCCTTGCTAGGGCTCCCCAATGAATCGTTGCCCTTGAAATGGCTGCGCCACACGTCCAAAATGCTCTCCAATTGATTTGCTACCCCTGAAATGGTGTCTAAGCTCCTCAACCCGATCAATTCTGCGCATTGCAACCCTTGAAATGAAGCTGCCCAACTGAAGGTTAAGGGTTTCCGTTCTTAACTTTAGATTTCCAATGAAGGTTCTCGTCTTCAACATAAACAAGTCAAGCAAATCGTGCTCAAACTCAATATTTTGATTGATAAAAAATGACATAGCCTCCAAAATGAATTTCAACCTCTTCTTTTATATCCTTTCCCTCCAAATTCATTCCAAAAGGAGGAGCGCTCCAAGTGAGAAAGAAATTCAAATATTAAAAAGGGTAATTCCTTATAATTTTCATTTAAGGTTTTTATTGCTTATGACAAAAAGATCCTTTTTAAAGTCAAAATTAGAAAAGTTGACGACATAAGTTACTTTTTGGCAACTTAGATATTAACATTTTTTTTACCTTTAAGTATTTAGAAATACTTTTTATTTTAATAATAATATGATTCTAATCTCGAAAAAGGGGACATTATAGTTCGCCCTTCCCAAATTTGCTTGCCCTCAAGCAAATGCAAGCTCCATTCTTCACTCCTTGTACCCTTATGCAAATTCCAAGTTTCCAAATCAATTCAGGAACTCTTCAGATCGTGAAAAAACTTCAGCAACTTCTTCCACCCTTGCTGCAACAACATACTCTTCATCCTTTGCTGGGGCTGAAAACAAACTCAGCTGTTCCCACTCATGCTTGTCATGTGCCATGATCATTGTACTCTTCTTGGACATGTGCAAACTAGACACTCTTTGACTCATAAGAGTTTCTTTATCAACAGTTATATGCTGTTCTTACATGTGCAAGGTGCTGCTAGGATGCTAGAGTGGTCACCATGATGCTTTGCTTCAGCTGAACTCTTTCCCCAACTTCTTCCTTTCGAAAAGATCCCTAAACATGTGCCAACTTACAACTATACCTGACTGATAACAACTGTTCCAACACACCGAAAATGTTATAATAGCAACATATTTGATCTCCTTTTGCCCCAATCAAGGGGTATGAACCATGTAGGAGCTGAAAGAGCTATTGGAAGCAAGTGCATCAATGAAATAACAGTTTTGTAGGGGCTGAATGTTTATGACAGCAGCGTGGAAGTTGAAAATTTGTGGCATGGCTTTCCCAAATTTTAATCCTGCACGTAGAACAAACATGTCAATGAAATCAAGAGCTCCCCACACCATTCCTTCAACCGTTTCATCATATCTCATAGGCATGTTATTCAACTCTCCTCTAATGCTTGCATCTTCTTCATGATTTCTATTCATGTGATGGACTTCCAAAGGTCCATTCTTTCTGCCCCAGCATCACTGTAGCTGTACCGTTGCCTTTTTTTGCTCACATCAGCATTGTGGTGGCTGAAAACTCTTTCATAACAACTGAAAACAATCCCTCATTGATGATAGGTGGAGCATCCTCCCACCTTGTGACTGAAAACATTCTTGTGATAGTCATAAAAAGTGTTAAGGGACTAGTTTTGTTGCAAACAACAGCAAAAAGAATAGGACAACAGCTGTCATACTTTAAATTCTTCACACAATTCAGAAATGATAGTGATATAGGGGCTGGAATCAACCATATAGTGACTGAAAATGTTTTCACAACATCAACAAACTGAGGATTACTCAAGTGTATGATTGGTACTATTTGTAGTATTGTATGACTGCATACAAACTGTTGCGCTGGCTGGAAATGTCGATGACAACAGGTCTACAATCTGGAATAGTGAAAATCTTTTTGTATAAACACATCCTCTTTGAGTTCTCCTTCACACCATGCAACTGGAAATATTTTTATAGCTGTCATACAAGTGTAAAAGAGAGGTACTGTTGCTGGCAACATGCAAAAGACTGGTACAACAACTGCTATACATGACACTCTTCACCAAACTCTGCCATGTGAGAGTCATCTAGGGGCTGGACACAACCCTTCTTTGACTGAAAATTCAACAAATATCTGCTTGTAACTTGATCTCCAATTAGCGCTTGAGAGATGGTAGTCAATGTTCAACTCCATGGCATGTTGGACACCATTATCCGCTCCTTTTCACATCAAGCATCTCGTTGCTCTGGCAATGGTGACTTCTTCATAGCCTTATTCTCGAGTGTAGGACTTGGCTCTAAGGAGTGATCTATGGATTGTGAGCATTGATTCTTTACCACTTTGTTAGAATACTTGACATACTTCCTAGGGTTCTTCATGAACTTATTTTCAAGCCAAATGCATGAGATAAAAAATTCATTAACAATAGTGACATTGAACTTCTCAAGGACCTTACCCTTCTTGTATATCCAAAGATCACCCAGATCCCAAACTTTCATGTACAAGCAATTTGGAACTTGTATGAACGGATCTATGTACCCTTTGCCACTCAAAGTGTTCTTTATTTTATCACCATTCTCACTATGTTGTCCATGATAACCACAAATTTTCCGTGATATACCATGAAGCATGAAACTTGCCATATGATCATTCTTTTCAACATGCTGCCCATGATGACAACACATCTGAAATGACATAGTAGGAAGCAACAAGTCCACAATACTTTCATACATTTCGCTGTCTTCAACTTGTTCACCTTCCTTTGCTGGATGAAGATTGGTTGGAATATTTTCAACACCTCCCACCTTGGAAATCATAATTACCTTCTTAAATGCATGCTTATCAGCTGAATTTTGAATTGTTCCATTGTTGCTCGCTTTAATTCTTTGTACATCCCATTGTGGCTTCCTAGGACAATTTAGAACCCAAGGTTGTACCTTCATCTCTTTACCATTCTCCGAATGATGGCAATACTGGAATAGGTCTTTGCTGTCCCCATCATAACTTGAACTGAAATTATAAGGGTGCTGACCCTCTTGACAACAATCTAGAACTGCTTTTGTATGGAGCATTGAATATAGGGCATGACCATCATTCCTTTGGTTGAAGTAGGAGCCTTTGATAAATTTGCCTCCACACTATTAATCTTGTCAAGTACCTTCCCATAGCTGTTCTAAAAATCCATCTCATATGGCAATAACTCAATCTTTGGAATGCTCAGAAGATGGATAGGGGCTTCTTGGAAAAGATCCTCTTTCCATTTGGTACTTTTCATCTTATCCTCATTGTTAGAATGATTTTCATGATGATCAAAATATTGTAAGGACATTGTATGATGGTGATACAATAAATCCTTAGGAAATAATAAATCTAAAGTATGATTTTTCCTTGCATACCTTCGGCTGTTACCAAAGTGTTCATCCACCTTTCTCAGAAGAGAGTTTGTTGAGATAATCTCACCACCATCACCCATGTGACTCAAAATTCTCAACTTAGGGTTAATTAAAGTGTTCAGCTCAAATGCATATCCATCCATAATGCCTTTTTGAATATCAATACCTTCACTCTCCTTGCTAAAATCATGAAGAATAATCAAATTGCTTACCTTTCTCTTTTCTAATCACAAGGGCAGATTTCGCTTCCTCTTGGGCTAGAACATTTTTCCCACATTCCTTTTGTATGATAGGTGCCTCCATGGGCTGTTCACTAACCTTTTTCAAATCTGAATTCTCTTGTTTTCTGATTCCTTCCTTGGAATTCTTTTGGTGGTTGACTTTCCATCTTTCTCTTTCAATCTTCTATTTCTATTTTTTGTGTATACCTCCAAGAATTCTTCAGAGGTATTGTAAGATGTGTATATATCAAACTTCTTATCATATTCATCAAAGGCAAAAAGTTTAACCTCATCTTTGGTACATTGCTCTTTCAACCATGCCTCCCGAATAGGATTATTTATTCGCGTTCTTCCAAATGAATCTAGGGCTTTATAGCTGATAGAAAAATGTTCCAAAAGTTGATTCTTAATACCTTGGCTTTTTGTTTGCCCTTCTTGTCTTGCTTTTCTATTGATTTCTTCAAGATGATCTCTAGCTTTTTGCTGCTCTTTTTGTATTCGCATCCATACCTCTTGGATAGAATTTATATATTCTTCTTTCAGTAAGATCTTTGGTCGCCAATCCATTGTAGACACTCAAACCCCACAGCTGGCCAAGAAACGACTCTGATACCACTGTAATGCCCCTTTTAGGACATAATTAAACAAAATTGGAGTTCTCAGCAAACCCTAAAACAATAATTGCAATTTTTAATTTATTTGGTTCCAAATACTAACCATAAAATTTTGGAATTCTAGAAATACAAATTTAGGGTACAAGTTGCAATATTTTAATATCAAATATTCACCACAAATAGAAATATTACAGCCCTCAAAAATACCTTCAAATCTGATTTTTCGAACCAACACAAGGCTGGAAAAATGCTTGACTTAGCCTTGAAAGGGTCACTCTCAAACTCCAAAGGAGGTCAATGCCTTAGGAGAGGGCTCCAAGCTGGTTTGCTGCCCTTGCTAGGGCTCCCCAATGAATCATTGCGTTTGAAATGGCTGCACCACACAACCAAAATGCTGTCCAACTGATATGCTATATCTCAAATGGTGTCTAAGCTTCTCAAATTGATCAATTCTGCCCTTTGCAACCCCTGAAATGAAGCTGCCCAGCTGAAGATTAAGGGTTTCCGTCCTTAACTTCGGATTTTCAATGAAGGATTTCGTCTTCAACAGAAACAAGTCAAGCAAATGGTGTTCAAACTCAATATTTTGATTGACAAAAAATGACATAGCCCCCAAAATGAATCTCAACCTCTTCTTTTATATCCTTTCCCTCCAAATTCATTCCAAAACAAGGGGCGCTCCAAGTGACAAAGGAATTCAAATATTAAAAAGGGTAACTCCTTATAATTTTCATTTGAAGGTTTAACTTGCTCATGACAAAAAGTTCCTTTTTAAGTCAAAATTAGAAAAGTTGCTGACATAAGTTACTTTTGGGCAACATAGATATTATTAAAAATGGGACATTACAGTTACTAAGTTTAGCAGATTTCAATCGTAACTCTACCATTTTCACTATAACTAGACTGAAGGTTTCATCCTTTGTACGAGTCTCATTTTGCAATCAATGGTTCTCGTCCCTTAGGTGCAGGTTCACCTTAACGTGTTTCTGATTCTCCTCCTGGGTATTGAAATCTGATCCATATCTTGGGTTTTTTTTCTTTTGGTGTTTTGCTTACCTGCTTTCCTTTCCCATGCTGATTGTAGAATAGTTGCATGGCGCATACCAATCTGCTTAGGGAGCAGTGTTGGCTTCAATATCACTGATTTGGATACTAGGAGTATTTGGGGGACAACACCTGAAATTGTTTAAACCTAGATAATTTAAGCAAATCAAAATTACAATTGCAGCAGAAATAAATTGGCAGAGCTGAACTGTAAATCAATGAACAGAGCAAAAGAATAGAGAGCAGATTATGTATATGTAAACTATTTGTATTAGATTAATTCCATACAAAAGAAGAGTATATGATGTCACTTCTGGCTATGCATTCCCCATGAGATACCCGTAATCAGGTTACAGCCTTAAGGGCTGTGAGTAAACTCCCTTAATGCAAGAATTGGGCTACACGTGATGTCACGTTCTATATTGATTTTCTACTCAGGGAGGTGATAATTTTGGTAAATGATGGGGGATGAATGGCTTTAGCAAACCCCTCTCTGCTCTGCTATACTCTGCCACAAAAGATATATGCATAGATCCGTAGAAGCTGTAGAGGATGAAGGATCCGTTATGGAAGATCAAATCAATTCTTTTCCACATGTGACCTTTTGTCTTCTGATGGTTACCAGTGAGTGGTGTCAAGAAGTAACAGTTGATCCTTCAAGTTATGGAGGCCTCTGCCTCAACAAAGGAACTAGTATATGCTCAGGTACTGAGGGTGGTTGTTAGTTAGAGATGCTGTTCAATGTTAACGTTGGTCATATGAGTTGTGCTACCACTTCAAATGAATTGAAGAATTAGTCCATTCGCTTTGCATAAGAAATTGATGCTTGAAATGCTTGCTTTTCTGTTGTCGAAATTATAGCTTTGAGACAGACTCGGCAGACCTCTTTGGGCTCAATCTCGACAAAAACTTACTGCCTCAGGTGCTTAAATGTTAGTAAAATTGCAAATTTTAAAATACTGATTTTTATTTTTCATTGCAGGAAATGTCTTATAATAACTATTTAGATGCAGATGCAGCTTGGAATTGTGTTTCAGAATTTAAAAGTCCAACATGTGTGATTGTGAAACACACAAATCCATGTGGTGTTGCGTCTAGATCGGATACTCTGGAAGCATACCGACTTGCAGTGAGAGCAGACCCTGTTAGTGCATTTGGTGGAATTGTGGCATTTAACATAGAAGTCAATGAGGTGATTTGCAGTGTTTTCCACTGAGATAAATATCAGACATTAGAAAGGTCTTAAAACAGTAATGCAGTACTCCAGCAATGATCATTCCGTGCAATTTGTTTCAGGATCTTGCTAAGGAAATCCGAGAATTCAGAAGCCCAGTAGATGGAGAAACACGAATGTTCTATGAAATTGTGGTTGCTCCAAAGTATACTGAAAAAGGTCTTGAGATATTGAAAGGCAAGTCAAAAAATCTTCGGATCCTTGAAGCAAGAGTGAACAAAAGTGGAAAGCGGTCACTCAGGCAAGTTGGAGGGGGATGGTTACTGCAAGATTCGGATGACTATACGCCAGAAGGCATTGAATTTGGTGTTGTATCTGATAAAAGTCCTCAAGAAAGTGAAATGGATGATGCAAGGTTTGCCTGGCTTTGTGTTAAACACATCAAGAGCAATGCAATTGTCATAGCAAAGGTAAGCTCACTAAAATTACTTTATCTTTTTCAACGGTCTTCCTCTCTGGTCTCACTTATCAATACTTATAATTGATTAGAGTTTGCCCTGAATTTGACCCATGTTTCCTGGCAGAATAAGTGCATGCTAGGTATGGGTAGTGGACAACCAAATCGTGTTGAAAGCTTGCGTATAGCTCTTCGTAAGGCTGGAGTTGAAGTCAAAAGTGCAGCGCTGGCTAGTGATGCATTCTTCCCATTTGGTATGGAAATTGGAGTTTCAAGTTTTTTTTATAATTTGGTAAACATCCCTTGCGGGGTTACCTTTGGTTTAGTTGCCATGGCCGAGTGTCCTGTTCTGTCAAATTCTCCCTGGACTTGCACCGGGCCTCATCTGTTGAGGTGTCCTGCAACCAGAAAGTGGGACAGTGTTTTATACAATTTCATGAGTTCATCATGTTCCCTGGGGATTTGAACCTGGGGATGCATTACAACTTGAGCTTATCCCATTCAACGAAATCTATGTGAAGTCCTTGCTCTGAAGGATATAATTAGTTTACATTTGAATCTAAACTAGAAAGCTAAACAAATGTCAGGGAGTTCGCTTTTATATATGATTGCTATTGCTTTATGCTTGGACATGGAGTTCTTTTGCCCAGTATGTTTCTATTGTAACTGGATGTACTCTCCAATCCCACTGACCTACTTTGGTCATTTGTGGACATTGATATAATCTCTCTCCCTCTCACACATGCACACAGAAATGCATGGCGAAGTCTTTGTAGCTCTATCGTCTTTATGTTTCCTTTTTCTATCAGCCAATAAATCCCAAGTGTTGAAAACTAGATGACAAGTCTATGGTGCTTATATTCATATCTTCGTCAATGTGTGGCAGCTTGGAAGGATGCAGTTGAAGAAGCATGTGCAGCTGGGATTGGTGTAATCGCTGAACCTGGTGGAAGTATAAGAGATCAAGATGCTATAGATTGCTGCAACAAGTATGGGGTTTCTCTACTATTCACAAAAGTTAGACATTTCAGGCATTAGGCTTCTGATATGTTCTCTGAGTTGATATGTTGTCCAGAAAAAAATGATTGCTCTTAATTTTGATTTGTGCGGCTTTCAAACAACATTTTTTTGAGAATCATTTGCAGTAAGAGCAGCTGCAGATGAGCTGATGGGTAACGGACTTGCATTATTTGCCCATACACACATTCATTTTAATTTATAAGTATATAAAGCTTATTGGGACAGAATTTCTCTCATGACTTTTTTCAATGAATTCCAACGTTTGTGAGAAAGTTTGTTTTGATTCTTAGGATGGGTTGCAGGTCTAGAATTGTGATTAAATTCATGTCATGATCTACACTTGATCTAGTAGTGTTGTGGACCAAAGCAGCGGTATACACGGTGGGAGCAATTGTATTATAGATGCCCAAAGATAAGTGCTAAAAGATATGGGCAATATGAGGTTCGAAAAGAGTCTGGAAAAGCTATTTGGATCTTTTGCATTTCACTATTTAAACTCGTCAAAATGTAACATAATTTTAGCTGTTTGCTATGATGACTTGATTCTCAAAATAGGATTTTGACCTTATAAAGCCCTAGCTTGGGATTGGATGACTCTTGCTTCAAATGATGTAGGTGTTTATTCAATGTCAATGTTGATGCTCACCCTTTGTGATATTTCTGACAATACCGTGGAGTAAGATACGGTATAATTGTACAATAATATAACAAACCATTAACAACACTATGGGCAAATATGACAACCCCAACTCCAAATTTTCAGTAACGTATCGGCACATACGCTTAGGATTTGATAGTTCTTGCCTAATTGACCCTTTTTACTGGGCCATCATCAGAGCGACCCCCTCAGTCTATTGTGGTGTGGAAGTTAACTAGCAGGGGACAACACCCTTATCATTTAATGTTCTAAATATTTTATTGGAATTCAATAATTAGCAAGTCACGTAATGTTCTAAATATTTTAAGGGATTTCAAATTAGCAAGTCATTTAATGTTCTTAATATTTTATTGGAATTCAATCATAGTGAATCAAGAAGCATGCTAGGCATTGCAAGTGCTGTCATCCTTTCAGATATATTAGATTTTATAATGAATTAATTCATAAATTAACAAGTAAGACATCCATCAAATTATGATTGTTTGCAATCTATTGGCATGAATCACACTGATTTTTTGAACGGTTTTAAGAATATAAGACCTTTAACATTGAGCTCTCTACGCAACATATTTTGCTATTTATTTTATGAAACAAATCTAACTTCGCAAGCTATAATGCTAGAAATATTTCTTTCAATTGCAGGAGTAACATATTTAAGCACTTTTATGAACAGAATTTACTCCCCTATAAACTTCGGCAGTATCCAATATAAGAAAAGGAAGATATGTAACCACCTAGTGAAATTTATACTTTTGCATATCAACTTCTATCTGGGTATGGACTATTAACACTCGTCTAAATTGACTTGGTAAGTATTTTCATTTAGCCGAGTTATTCAGGATTTTGTTTTGACCTCTTAAATTAACATTCTTGGAGTACAGACCGATATTCTCATAAAAAATAAGAGGTCTCGGGGAAAATAATAGTTAACTTATTCACAAATTGAATTTCCAATGTGATGTTCAGAATATGGAATATAGGTATCAGATCTGTCTCGCATCATGTACTTAGAATCAGTCATTGTCTTCACATGTAAGTTGAGACTGTCTTCGGATATTACTCGTTAAGTCTATTTTAAGATGCCCAAATTGTTATATAATATGAAGTACAGCAAACATTGAATTAAGCTAAACGAGGAAATGTACATAAAGACTTGATTATCAGCAGCAAAAGATTCATATATATGTAAAGGGAAACGGGGTTTGATGGGTGAGAAATCGATCGGTAGTAGTGGCAAAACAGTTTTGAAGGCAAGCTAGACGTGAGAACTTTCAAGTCATTGTATGAATAAAAATAACTTAGGTTTGAGACCACCCATTGAATTTAAAATAACTCTATTCTCATGAATTTAAAAGAAATGATTCTAACAATAGAACAGATAGGAGAGCTGATCATCTTATTTTGAATATACGCACATTGAATTTCCAATATGATGTACATGTTATGGAATATGGTAGGTTTGATTCAAATTATATTGGTATTTAAATAAATAAATAAATGTACAGGGCATGTACCTTTTAGAGACACCATGTTTATTAATTAAGTTATAAGTTGTTTAAAATAAGTTTGGTTGGGAAGTTGCTAGTTGGATCACGACATATTTGAAATGTTTGGTTATTTAGGTTTGCTGATGGAAGACATTTTGAGTGAATAAAATGATGTTGCCATTGTTCTCCCATTATATCAATGGTATTGGAGCCATGTTTGATCTTTTGAAGAAGATGAAGAATTGTGTTTCAAATGATTGGTTTTGATATTTATATTTTTTGTTAAAGTGGTTGTAGAGATAAAAGCTAAGAGAAGTTTGAAAACTTTTTTCATTGTATGAATATCTACATGTCTCGTTTTCTTGAGAAGATTAATGAAAGATTGTTTTGAAAATTGTTGGAAGAAAATATTTTTGAAGTGTACAATTTTTTATTAAAATCACATATGTTGTTTTTGATTCCTTTGCTAGAAGGGCATTTACAAAACAATGGTATTTTGCGTAAAAGGTGTTTAAAGTTTTATTGTTGTATATCCACAAAATAAAAGAGAGATAATGTTGACACAAAAGCATGAAAAAAGAGTATTTGAGTGTTTGTTGTACTTGCTTATATGGACGTGAAAAGAGCATTTTTTTGCATTAGAGCCATGGAAGGGTGTTTCATTGTATGGGTGTGATAAGAAGGCATTGTTTGCTATACGTAAGGATTTTGTTAGAAGGATGTTTGGGATTTATGAATAGATTTTGCACTTAAGTTATTTTTGCTTTATAATTACACTATATGTTTTGGATTAATTTTGCTTCTTAAAGCCTTTAAAGCATGGGTCCTCAAATCGCTGTGAACATTTATAGCTAGAGAAATCAGTCATCTTTCATCAGTGTCGGGTATTTTGTTTATTTTTATTTTTGATTGCCAGGGAAAGGGACGAGTAAAAGCTTTTGGTTGTGTTTTGAATAGAATAATAGAAGAGTTAGTAATTGTACATTTGTTAAAGCATTCAATTTAACAGAGGTTAGAAGTTCAAATATGGCCCCATATATTTTGTAGGGAGTACAAATTTAAATAAACAAGCCATTAATTGTAAGTTAAATGTAATTTTTAGATATCATATATTAGGTGGTTGCATAAATGAATTGGTCAAAAAATGTTTCTATCAAAGATATCATGTGTTGGAGGTCAAGAGATCAAACCTCATTTTTTATTACATACAAAAATATTTTAAAATTTTATTTTTATATTTTAAAATTTCATTTTTTTTCATGTAGCTTATGATTTTCAAGTTGAGTCATTTTCTTTTCTTGCATGGAGATATGCGTATAACCACTCATTTCGAAGGTCTTGACACATTTAAAATCCATTGAAACAAGGAGATTTTTTGTTTGTAGAGAAATGTATTAAAAATCATTTTGAGCAAGATATAAAACATTTTATTGTATAAACGGTGCAATCTTAGAAGCACCCAACACCCTGATCATACTTTTTGATCATGAAAATGGATATACTTTATTCAAACAACATTGTTGTAACATTATGATTTCATGTTGCTGGTACTATTAGACACTGAAACTTAACATCTTGTTGTCAACAAGGCCATTAAGATCAACTTGCTAAAAGAGCTAGAAGACCAACCCATCATGAGTTTGTTACTAGCTGTGAGATCAAGTTTGATGCAGTGGTATTTTTGGATAGATGATAGTGATTGGGTGTTAATTCTATATATGTGAAATTTTAGTCTTGATTTATTGATAACATTGATAAATAACAAACCAATTATCTGTGGTATTTATGTTGTATAGACTTGTCGCCTCTTAACGGACATGGGGAAGGGTGTTTGTTTTGGTCACTTTTCCGATGATTGTACATTAATGATAGGTTATAAGCACCAATGTGTTTACAAAGTGGTTAGAGTTGTTAGACATAAAACAAGACGTGCCATACATTAGGTACATAATAATCATCGAGACAAGGATCAATGCGGTTGGGCATTACTATGATGACATTGATACTGTAGTTCATGTACATGAAACATAAAGATGGCAAGTGATAAAAAAACATCATATTCATATCAAGTACTGTTAGAATGGAAGATATAAACTTTAGGCAGTATCCAATATAAGAAAAGGAAGACAAGTTACCACCTAGTGAAATTTATACTTTTGCATATCAACTTCTATCTGGGTATGGACTATTAACACTCGTATAAATTAACTTGGCAAGTGTATTTTCATCCAGTTGAGTTATCCATAATTTTTGTTTGACCTCTTAAATTAACGTTCTTGGAGTATAAACCAATATTGTCATTAAAAATAAGATGTCTCAGGGAAAATAATAGTTAACTTATTCACAAATTGAATTTCCAATGTGATGTTTAGAATATGGAATATAGGTATCAGATCTGTCTCGCATCATTTACTTAGAATTGTCATTGTCTTCACATGTAAGTTGAGAGTGTCTTCGGTTATTACTCATTGTGTCTATTTTAAAGTGCCAAAATTATTATATAATATGAAGTACAACTAACATTGAATTAAGCTAAATGAGGAAATGTATATAAAGACTTGATTATCAGTAGCAAAAGATTCATATATGTAAAGGTAAATGGGGTTTGATTGGTGGGGAATTGATTGGCAACAGTGGCAAAACAGTTTTAAAATCAAGCTAGATGTGAAAAATTTCACAAGCCATTGTATGAATAAAAATAACTTAAGTTTGAGTCAACGTTTCAAACCACCCCTTGATCAAAGAACTCTATTCTCATGAGTTTAAAAGAAATGATAATTCCAATAGGACAGATAGGAGAGTTGATCATCTTATTTTGAATATATGCACATTGAATTTTCAATATGATGTACATATTATGGAATACGGTAGGTTGGATCCAAATTATATTGATATTTAAATGAATAAATAAATGTACGAGGCATGCACCTTTTAGAGGCACCATGTTTATTAATTAAGTTAGAAGTTGTTTAAAATAAGTTTGGTTGGGAAGTTGCTAGTTGGGTCCTATACACTTGAAATGTTTATTTATTTAGGTTTTTGTCGATGGAAGATGTTTTAAGTGAATAAAATAATGTTACCATTGTTCTCCCATTATATCAATGGTATGGGAGCCATGTTTGATTTCTGAAGAAGATGAATAATTGAGTTTCAAACAATCGGTTGTGATATTTATATTTTTTGTTAAGGTAGTTGTAGAAATAAAAGCTAAAAGAAGTTTGAAAACTTTTTTTATTGTATGGATATCTACATGTCTCATTTTCTTGAGAAGACTTCAATGAAACTTCAATGAAAGATTGTTTTGAAAATTGTTGGAAGAAAATATTTGTGAGGTGTACAATTTTTTATTAAAATATCATATGTTGTTTTTGTTTCCTTTGCTAGAAGGGCATTTACAAAACAATGGTATTCTTTATGTAAAAGGTGTTTAAAGTTTTATTGTTGTATATCTGCAAAATAAAAGAGACAAAAATAATTTTGAAGCAAAAGCATGCAGAAAAGAGCATGTGAGTCTTTGTTGTACTTTGATTGTATGGACATGAAAAGAGCATTTTATTGCATTAGAGCCATGTGAAGGGTGTTTTGTTGTATGAATGTGATAAGAAGGAAGGCATTGTTTGCTATACGTAAGGATTTTGTCAGAAGGATGTTTGGGATTTATGAATAGATTTCGTACTTATGCTATTTTTGTTTTATAATTGCACTGCATGTTTTGGATTAATTTTGCTTCTTAAATCCTTTAAAGCATGGGTCCTCAAATTGCCATGAACATTTATAGCTAGAGAAGTTAGTCATCTTTCATTAGTGCCGGATATTTTGTTTATTTTCATTTTTTATTTATGGTTGTTTGGGAAAGGAATACATAAAAGCTTTTGGTTGTGTTCTGAGTAGAATAATAGAAGAGTTGATAATTGTACATTCTTTAAAACATTGCACTTAAAGAAGGTTAGAGCTTCAAATATGCCCCCTTATATTTTGCATGTAAAATCATTAATTGTAAGTTAAATGCAATTTTTAGATATCATATATCAAGTGGTTACATAAATGAGTTGATAATCTATTAGATATATCTTGTGCTTTGGAGGTCTAGAGATCAAACCTCATTTTTTATGACATACAAAAATATTTAAAAATTTTATTTTTATATTTTAAAATTACATTTTTTTCATGTAGCCTATGATTTTGAAGTTGAGTCATATTCTTTTCTTGCATGGAGATATGCGTATAACCACTCATTTCAAAGGTCTTGACACATTTAAAATCCATTGAAACAAGGAGATTTTTTGTTTGCAAAGAAATGTATTGAAAATCATTTTGAATAAGATATAAAACATTTTATTGTATAAACAATGCAATCTCGGAAGTACCCAACACCCTGATCATAATTTTGAACTTGAAAATAGACATACTTTATTCAAACACCATTGTTACAACATTGTGATTTCATATCGTTGGTGTAGACATCCAATTCCTAACACCATTTGTGTTGAAATTGTCAATCTTACTCGAATTGCACTCAAATGCACATTTTAGGTCAAATTCCATAAAACACCTAAATGGTTCAAACTTGTCACTTACAAGTGCCAATATAGGTCAACGTATTCCTAAATAGGGAAATGCATTTTATGGGCCAGCTAATTTTGATCAGATCATTTTGAGTCAAAATGACAATTTCACCTATTAATGCTCTAGATCACTCTTTTCTTCTAATTCATTGGTACACATCACGTACCTTTTTTATTTGGTATTGGCAACGTCTTAAATGAGAATACAACTCCAACGCATCTAACATCGCCTTCCAGTTTCTCTCCAGTCAAATTACGACTCAATAATATGACTTTTTAACAGTTTTGATTAATTGTGCACCAATTTTCAAATAATTGCAAAATGTTGATTAACCTTGTTTAAGGCTAATTAATCCAATTTAAGAGCTTAAGTAAGAATTCCATAGATATTTTTGAATATCTCATTATTGGAAATTGATTTTGAATATCTGCATCACTTAGTGACATCATCTATGGGGTGGCATCCATCAACCCATAAGTGCATAAAATATCAAGATTATGGGTCACTCATGCCTAGTTAATGCTTTCCATGCCTCTTTAATGCTTATTTATCTTGAAGGTATTATGAGTTTAATTCTAAATATTAAGATTATCCATAGCCACACATCTCAATCTTGATATGGACGGTCATGCTTGATCGTGACCAATCTCAAAAATCTATAAATAGAGAGGCCATGGACATGAATTTCAAGCTTGAATATTGCAAAGTTATAATGTTAAATTGTTTCCACAATCTTTTGCATTTGATCATTGATTTTGTTTGCAATCTTCATTGATAGGCTAGTTTAGTGATTTGGAATCATGAGCCTAGGTTTTATGGAGTGTTCTTGAGACATTGGAGGAGTTTGCCACCTTTGTTGACAAAGGTAAGGATTCTTGATCAAGGGAGAACATGCTTTTGAGCCACATAGGTACGGTGAATCCATTTGGGAAGGTAATATGATGTTGCTTTCTTTCTTTTTGTTTCTTGCTATCCTTTGTAATTTCCAAAGGAATAGATAGGCTTAGTTCTTTATGCATTTTTCATTATTTATGGACTAATGTTTGACTAACTTTGTAATCCTCTCTACAGCTGGTACTATTAGAGATTGAAACTTAGCATCTTGTTATCTACAAGGCTATTAGGATCAGCTTGCTAAGAGAGCTAGAAGACCAACCCATCATGAGTTTGCTACTATCTTTGAGATCAGGTTTGATGTAGTGGCATTTTTGGATAGATGATAGTGATTGGGTGTTATTTTTATATGTGTGAAATTTTAGTCTTGATTTATTGATAATGCTGATAAATAACAAACCAATTATTTGTAGTATTTATGCCATATAGACTTGTTGCCTCTCAACTGATAGGGGGAAGGGTGTTTTTTTGGTCACTTTTCTGATGATTTTACGTTAATGATAGTTTGTAAGCACCAATGTGTTTTCAAAGTGGTTATAGTTGTTAGACATAAAGTAAGACATGCCATACATTAGGTACATAATAATAATCGAGACAATGATTAATGTGGTTGGGCATTACTATGATGACGTTGATACTGCAATACATGTATATGAAACATAGGGATGGAAAGTGACAAAAAATAATCATATACATGTCAAGAAATGTTAGAATGTCTTAGGGTTTGTAGTAGACACATGGTACATATGGTTACCATTGTGGTTGCAGTAGACATGTCGACACAAGTTGATCAGTGCAAGAAGTACAAGTGCCTACTTAGCAGGTTGTGGCAATTTTTTTGGATAACTCTAGAGTTATATTTAACTTGATCATCTTTGTTACCTATTTTGGAACATGGGGATTTTGTTAGGTTTGAATCAAATTATGTTAGGATTAAAATTAAATAAATGTATATAACATGTATCTCTTAGATACACCCCTTTATTATACAACTTAAAGTTGTTTAATATAAGTTGGTAAGTTATGTTGGTAGTTAGGTCTTATACACTTATAGTGTTTGATTATTGATGCTTGGCGATGGAAGATTATAATTGTGCTTTAATGATATAACATTCTTTGAGTGGATAAAATATTGTTGCCATTTTGGCTCATTAATGTTTTTCATATAAGTTTGATCAAGTTGTATCATTTTTGTGGCATCATTAACTTAGTAGCATTAGTTCTCTTTGTTAAAAATATTAAAATATATAATTAAGTTTTAGTTAGTCATTGTTGGTAGATAGGGTATAGGTTGTAAGTTGTACTAACCCTACCAAACTTTTGTTGTAATGAATAATCCCTTTTGGGATTACAATCTATCTTAATACAATATCATTTTCTATTATGTCTTCTTAATTTCTATCTTGTGGTATTAGAGCCACTTTGATCCTATGGCTATGAAGAAGATGATGCTACACTAGTGTTGCCAATGAAGTCCATGTCCATGTGAAGGTGTGAAGGAGCAATTTTTGATCTTGTCGCTATGAGTATTGTTTTCCTACTGTAAATTTATAGAGAAATGTGAAGATATAAATATGTTCATGCAACAATGGAGGAGCCACTATGCAATAGAGAACATGATGAGTGCAAATTGAAAAGATAATAACCCATAAATGTGTGTTTGTTAGACATAAGACGGTGTATTTTTCATTATTACTTCCAAGAAGGCTGTGTTCTCAAAATTATTTACAACTATTAAATGTTGACTTTGAACATGTTACTTCACCTTTGATTGAAACTAATACCTTTTAACTCATAAGGCTACGTTCAAAACTCCACCAATCACCAACTAATTAATCTTCCCTTTCCATCACGTCAAGTATCCCATCAGTCAAAGGATGAGTGTTTATCAAGTGCTGGTTGTGAACCCATGCAAAACCCAAATGAGAGTGACTTCCCCCAAACAAATTGAATAATAATAATTTAATAAAGGTGAAACCTTATTCCCTTAACCTATAGCATGTATTGGGATATGAGTAGCTGACTTGTGACTATCATAACCTTCAATTAAGTTGTGATCATTTTTTTAGCTTCAAATTAGTAGTGGGGTCAAACTAAGTTGTTTACATAACATAATTATGGTATATATAAGAGGTAGTGGTTAGTAGTTTATCACCATGTTATGAATTTTGTTCTTGTTATAAGGTTGTGAAGGTTGCTCCCTCGAAGTGGTTCCTGATTTATTCATATATTGTGCTCTATTTCAGTCATATTATGATCTAATGCTGTTATTATACTTTATTTGTGAAGTAATTTAATTAAAAGTGGTATTAGAGATTCAATTTAGGCAAAATTGTGGTTGAAACCCTAATTTTAAAGAAATGCTTATATCTCACAAATCATTATGATTTTTTTGGAATTTTTTAAAGTGAAGTTGGAGGATCATTCAATAAAGTTACAATAAAATAATTAGGTTTTGATGATCATTTTTGAGTGAGTTATTGTAGTTTTATGGTTTTTAATAAATTCTCTCCACATGGCACATTTTAAGGATTTTTTCTAATTTCTTTACATTTCAAAAATATAATGGGGGTTTATTCTTTGCACTTTGTGATTTTAGGTCAAAATACACTAGAAACCTTATGATCAAAGTTTGGTTAAAGGTGCAAATCATATTTGACATTGTCAAGCCTTGGTATGACAAGACCATAAACTAGAGGTTGAGGCAAGGGTTCCAAAACTATAGATAAAAATCCTAACAAAGAGGATATCAATTCAAAAATGAGAATTATTGGATCTTTTGTTCAAATATTTTATTTGATAGATTGCAAGGTGAGTCAGCTTGAGTATAGTGTGAAAACCATACATTTTGATATAACCAATATCCATCACCGATTAGATGATCTCAGATAGAGATTCAATAAAATTATGAATTTTTAATTGAATCCTCAAAATCATTCAAAATTCACTACTACTCATATAATCTAGTGGGGATATTTGGGTCAACCCAATGCAAACCCTAATACACCTCATCCTTTGCCCTCATTTGGTTCCTATTCAACATTGCAGAACATGATGTCAAAAGTGGAAATGCATAAGTTTGATGGGGAGGATCCATTCACGTGGATCAACAAAATGGAGAACTTTTTTGAGGTACATAAAGTCCCATGTGTACAAAAGGTGGTAATGGTGTATATATATAAATTTTAATGGTGTATATATATATATATATATATATATGAAACTTGAGTAATTAATTTGGTATCGATAACTTTGTGCTCAAAAGAAGAAGGGTCTCAATGTCAAGTGGTCAATTTTTAATGATGAATTACAGTTTCGCTATCGCAATAGTGTGATAATTTTTTTTCATTTAGTTAAAAAAGATATTACAAATAAGATTTGTCAGGGATTATATTTAGAAGTTCTAGAATCCATCCTTGCATGAATGTTAGGGTAGAGATAGTAAAAACTCTTAGGATAGGATGAACACTACACTAAGGACTAGAGATAGGATGACTCAACCCTGGCTTTCATTTTTGGCAAGCAAGTAAAGAGGGTAAAGCCCCCTTGGCCTAACCATTTCCATTCGGCTATCCCTTGTTTCTACCAAGTCAATAAAAAACCCCTCTGGTGGAGACTATCCATGGATCAAGGGGGTAGTTACAGTCACAAATAAAAATTTGAATGACTTGTTTCTTGGTAGGCTTAAATATCACATCCAACACGAGGTGCACTTGTTAAATTTGAGTTTTATCTCTATGGCTATTGTCATGGCACATAGATTGGAGTAGAGGGTGCTAGGCACCAAAAAGAAACCATTCACAAGTATAAGAGATAGGATCACTCCAACACAATCACTCCCTTAACATACTAGATTGAATTATCAACAAATTGAAAGGAAGAGGGTGAAATGGTTATTTTTAAATTGTAATAACAAGTACAGTGGAACACATACATGTGAGGAAAATAAAATGTTTTACATTGAAGGTACTAATGAAGAAGAGGATGAAAAAGTAGTATGGGAGGGTGATGATGAGCTAGGGGAGGAATCAGAATAAACTCAACCAACTAGTTATTTTCACACACTTTTTGACATTAGCACTCCACAAACCCTCAAGGTAGTGGGTTTAAAAAAAAATCAAAATGTGATAGTATTGATTGACTCGATCTGTACTCACAACTTATTCAACAATAAATTAACTATGCTTGAAATATTTTGTCTATCTAACTCCAAAGTTTCAAGTCATGATTGTAGATGGGGGCATAATCAGTTGTTCTAGGAAATGCCATAGTTTTAAACTCTTCATGGAAGAATATCTACTAGATAGCCCTATGTTTTCCACTCCTATGGGTGGAGTAGACATTGTGTTGGGAGTCCAATGGCTAACTATCTTGGGAACAATTGAGATGATTTTCCTAAAATTATTCATGCATTTCCATTTTAAGGGTAGGGAATTTGAACTGTGTGGGTTACGTCTAAAGTCCTCACAATTGGGGAGTTATCATCAGATGCAAAATATTTAAAAAAAGGGAGCATATGAGTTTGTGTCTCAACTATTTTCAATAGAGGCACAACCACCAAAGGAGTCTACATACATGTTATTGTGGAGGAGCATTTAACAGTTTTTGGTGATATGCAAAAAAATGTTGGAGTGGTTTGTTCACATTAACTAGTGATTTGAGTTATTTCCAAACTACTTTTGTCTTTAGCTATGTTCACACCCACTCACTGAATTAAGCTTGATTTGGAGTTTTGTTATAGATGTTTCAATTATTTTTTATGTGTGCACGAACAATATTTTACTCTGCACTTAAACAATTCATTATATTTGAGTTGATGACAACAACCTCTTGGTTATTATGAAATCAACTCAATAGCTTATTTAATAGGCACTCCTTGTGCTTCTCCTAGAGAGTAGGAAGATAAAGATATAGTTTGAATATTAATTATTTAAAAGTAATAATAAAAAGGCTATGGTGATATTATTTGTTTGATTATTATGTGATAAATGATGGCCTAGCTGTGGTAATGGCATACAAGTGAGATCCTAAACTAATGAGAAGTAATCACAACTTCAACATGGTATTAGAGCATATCCATGCAGCCATTACTTAGTATGATAAATATTTTTAGGCCATACCTAATCAAACAACATTACATGACCACATCCTTTGCAACCTGCATGGTTGCAATATTTTTTTCAAACCATCCTTCTTGCAGTTTTTTGTATTGAGGAAGGCTTTTCATCTTGTACATATTCTAGCTGGATTTTATGGCTCCTTCTACATATACGACAAGTTTTTGGTAGAATAGAGTTTGAATTCACATTGGTATATTGATGTTGATGCATTTTAATGGATTGAGGATTGATATTTTTTTATTATATTTGTTCTTGGCCACTGCCCATAACCACTTTGTAATCACTTACTCGCCCAATAATCTACTAATCATGCCCTGTAAATCAACATTTTAAGATATGCAAAAATCTTAATTTTGTCAAGTGTGCATTAGGATTTTCCACTTGGATGATTGGATTAGTAAATTTTGTCACGACCCACTTCTAAATAGGTTCATGGTTCGAGACCCATTTTAACCCTTTTACAAAGTACTTGGTACAAGTGAGGGGAGACTTTTTCAATGTGTGTGCTTATTAGAGTGGTGGTAACTATTCAAGGGGCATATTTATTTGGGGAATTTGCATAAGTGGTGCTTATTAAAGTAGTAAGGTTTTTTTTGGTGACATTGTTATTATTCTTCTACCATTTTATCATATTTGTGAGGGTGTAATTTTTGACAGTAATATGTATGAGTATCCTTTGGTATATCTTCTTTATATTGGTTATTGACATCCTTCAGTTATTAGAGAAGACTTGTTTCTTGAGGATGAGATACTTGTACCACCTTTTCTTACTACCAATACCATCAATTTGATTATTGGTTGTCACTTGCATGAGGTATCTACACTTCTTCCACACACTGATGCACATTCTGATTCTATGATTGTGGCTCCAATTCTTGATTTTAGTGTGATTGTTGATAGTGCCATGCCAAACCTTAAGTAACCCATTGATCCTATGATGTCTTTCCTAACACTTCAGGAAGCACACATGAAACTAATGAAATAAAATTACTTTTTATGCTTACTGATTCATCAAAAAGATGCCATGATTTATTCTCTACAAAATAAACTAGTTGGTACACAAAATCAGATTGATATGTTGGAATATCATACCACTATTTCTAGTCCACCATGTACTATAATTGAATCTAGTACGCATCTACTTGATGCACTTTTACATTACGATCTACCAGATTTTGAGTAGCCCATTGTTCATGTTGCTCCTCTTATTACATATGATACTTTTGTGCCTACTGTTATTGCACACTTTGCACATCCCAATCTAATTCCACCTACATATATGCATACTTATTTTAATAAGCATACCACTACTTTTGGATCTCGCATACTTCATTCCATAGGTTACAGTACTCAACTTGTGGGTATTCGTAAGCATCTACAGGGTATTGCTACCCCTATACAACCTGTTTCATAGATTGTTAGGCATGACATTGGTTATGATATAAATGTTTCTTTAGGATATTTTGATACAGATCCATCATTTTTTCACTCCAATTTTTGTGAGGATAGTAATATACATATGAAATCTTCTACACCTTCACTCATCCCTAAGAAACTTGAGACTATAGTGGTTAGACATGATCCACCTGACACTTTGGATGTTACCTCATATTATTCTACTATGGAATTTGCACCTACTCATGTGCAATCATCTTCATCCACCATTCATGTTCATTTGGGGTGGATTTCTAATCGTTCTTGGCGGCATTGACAACATTATTTGAGAGGGATCTACAGGTGAGGTTCCTTCACCACTCAAATTTTTTGACTACACATTGATCCTCCCACATTTTGATGCTCCTTATTAGGCATATTTTTTTTGGAACATATATCTCGCATTTCACAGCTACCATCTACTATAGCTTGACTACATAGTGGGATTTATTGCATCACTTGGTGATATTAATATTGTATGAGACCTTTATTTGTAGTCACACTAAGAGTCACAAAGTTTTTTCTTCTTCATGTTTGTATGCTCCATATTGAGCACTTTATTATTCTATTGTTGAATATCCCATAACCACCAAAGACATACTATTGAGAGATTTGTATATGTATCCATGATGTTGACAATCTCCTTCAAAATTATTATGGAGCTTGATCTCCTTCTAAGAGTAGTTAGTTTGGTAAAGCCTAGTGTCAACATTTCAATGTTTTGTAGTGGGATTGGCCCAATCATACAAATACATTTTTTTAGTCAATACACCCACTTTAACATTATGGAGGGGTGTGTGTGCACATACTACTTCATGTGTCATGCTCCTTACTAGCCCTTGGCTTACCATATTTTCCTTGTTTAGGTAGTTGATTGAGTGCAATTTTTTTTGATGGGCTTCACTCCATCAAGTGCATCTACTACAACATTTTATGAGATTTTAAGTCATGCTTATTGGGATGCCTTTCATCATATGTTCTCTTCTCCACTCTTGTTTAAGTTATACTATTTCTTGGGTATCTTGTAGTGATAAATTTCATCTTTGGTGACTCTTTTTTCCCAAATTTGTGATCAATGTTTTTTTACAAAGTGAGCTTCATATGAAGTACTAGTTCCTATTTGACATATAAATTACAATGAATCAACATACATGTATTCTAGTAAGATGGATTGGTCATCATAGGGACACTTTTATATTTCACTATGATTTTGTACATGGGTACCCGATCAAGCCTAGTTGTTAGGACTCATTCAGTCTTTTTAATTTATCTTTTCTCACTCATTTTGCACTTAAAATAGGGTGTTGAAGTGGTCATGTTCACACTATCTATTGGTTTGAGTTATTTCCACACCAATTTTATATTTAGCCTTGTTCACACCTACTCACAAAGTTGAGAGTTTTGTTATAGTTGTTTGAATTTTTTTTATGTGTGCATGAACAATGTTTTGTTGTGCACCTATTTAGACAATTCTCTATATTTGGGTTGATCAAAACAACCAAGTGGTTGTTGTAATACCAACTTAATAGCGTATTTAGTAGGCACTCATGCTTCTCCTAGACTATAATAAAAGAGAGTTACATATTGTATATTGATTGTTTTGATGTAATAATAAAGAGGCTAATGTGCATATTATTTATTTGATTATTATGTGGGGAATGATGGCCTCATTGTGGTAATGGCATGCAAGAGAGATCTTGGACTATTAAACTAATGCTAGTGTGCCAACCACCCAACATTAGGCCTTATAGGTACCCATATGTCAAGAAGAAATAAATTGAGAAGATGGTACAAGAGATGTTGAAGGCATGTATTTACCATCATAGTAAGATCACTTATTACTCTCTAGTGGTGATGGTGTGTAATAAAGATGACACATGGAACATGTGTCTTGTCTACAAAGAATTCAACAAGTACACCATTAAAGATAAGTTCCCTATTCTTGTAGTTAATGATTTTCTAGATGAATTACATGGTGATATTATTTTACAAAACTTGATCTTCATTTTAGTTATCATCAAATTAGAATTATAGATGAGGACATTCATAAGGCAACTTTTAGAATTCATGAGGGAAATTATGATTTTTTGGTGATGCCTTTTGGCCTCACTAAGGCACCATCTATGTTTCAGAGTTTGATGAATTTTAATTTTTAGTGATTTTTATAGAAATTTGTCTTGGTGTTCTTTGATAATATTTTAGTATATAGAAAAAAACATGGGTGGATCACTTGTATCATATGAATACAAATTTGGATATTTTTAAACAACACTAGTTTTATGCCAAGCATTCCATATTTATTTTTGGAGTCAAGGAGGTTGAGTATTTGGGCCACATTATTTTCCATAAGAGATCAACATAAGATAAAGGATATGATAGAATGGAAAGTTTATAAAAACCTCAAAAACCTCCAAGGATTCTTGAGGCTCACAAGTTACTACTATCATTTTGTAAAATTATATAGTAGTGTAGCAACACCCCATACAATGTTTTTGAAAAAATAATCCTTCCATTAGAATGAGGCAACCACCCAACCATTTGATAATCTCAAGGAGGAAATGTGCGCCACCCTAGTTATAGCTAGTATAGACTTCTCCAAAACATTCACTATGGAATGTGATGCTTTATGGTATAGCATGGGGAGTAGTACTCATGCAAGAAGGAAGATGTGTTACATTTGAGAGATTCAAACTCAAGGTTAAGAAATTTTTAGAGCATATTTATGAGAAAGAAATGATGGCCATCCTTCACATAGTATAATAATAGAAACCGTGTCTGATGGGAAGACACTTTAAAGTGAAGACCAATCATGATAGTATAAAATTCTTCTTAGAACATAGGATGTCATCATAAGAACAAAAAAAATGGGTCAATAAGATGATGGAATATGAATTTGAGGTTACACACAAAAAATGAAAGGAGAATGTTGTGGTTGATGCCATATATAGGAAATATGAGTCCATAGAAGCTATGTCATGCACCATGTCCATATTAAAAGCCGATTGGGTGGTTGAAGAAAGATCAAAGTGGAAGAATGATGTCATTATACAAGATATTATTTAAAATATCCAATAAGATCCAAGTGTGTCAGGTAAAGTTTTGAGGAAAGGTTATGCTATATGGTACAAGGATAGGTTGTACCTTTGAAAAAATTCAACTCTTAAGCATAAAATGTTTATGGAACTTCATGTTTCTCAAGTAGGTGGGCTTTCAAGTTTATTGAAAACTTATAAAAGGGGAAGTCCAAATATCTTCGGTAGAATGTATAGTGTGTTAGGAAAACAAAGGAAGAGATAATCAAGACCCTAGGTTTGTTGTAACCTCTATCTATTCCTAGCCAGAGGTGCAAGGAAGTTTCCATGGATTTCATCATGGGGCTACCAAAATTTGAATATAAAAAATTCATCATGGTTGTAGTGGATAGACTCAACAAGTATGCCCATTTTTATGCATTATCACATCTATTTGTACCAAGTACAATAGCAAAAAAAATTATGGATACAATTTATAAATTATATGGGACACCAAATATCATAGTAAGTGATCATGATCCTATCTCTACTAGTAATTTTTGGACAAAGTTATTCTCATGTATTTGTACCTAGCTAGATATTAAATCATCTTATCATCCCAAATTTGATGGGAAAATTGAGGTGGTCAACAAGTTCCTAGAGGGATATCTTTGTTGTTTTGCTTTGGATAAACATGAGAGATGGGTTCAATGGTTGACACTAGTATACTAGTGGAATAATCTTTTATTTCCATACCTTATCAAAAACATATCCATTTTTGGCACTGTATATGTACCATCCACCATCCATCAAGGTCCAACCAAAGTTTTGAGTAATCAAAGAACACATTTAACACTAGCAAGGAGTTACTCTCTACTCTTAGAGAGAACTTGGAAATGGTGTATAACTACATGAAGCAATTGTTTAACCCTATAAACATAGATTGGGGTTATCTAGGATTAAAGGGGATAGAGATAGCTTATGATACAAGAGTGACAAACTATCTCTATAGTAGGCCAATTAGATGTTGATACTTAGATATAACATATGTTGAATTCATTAAATTGAGATAGACTACAACCATGCTAGATATGGAAATGACAAATAAGTAATGTACTTACCTAGTTTTGATGTTGACATAGTTCTAGATTTGGAATAATTAAGAAGCAAATTCAAAGAGGGTTCTAAAATAACCACCAAATTTTGGATTAAGCTCATTTAGATTTGCTGACACTAGTGTTAGTCTTGGATAGTTGTGTCAACGCTACTGTTTGAACCTGATACATGTGTCCTATATAAATTACCTAATAGAAAATGATGTGACCACATAGATGCTTTTACATTTGTCTTTGCCTTCACTTTGGTGCATTCAAATATGGGTCATGGGCTGTTGCTCATGAAATTGGAAAACACTAGTTCTTCATCTTCGTAGTGACCTTGGGGGGAAAAATGGGTTAGTGGTCACATGGTGTTGAGTTGACTCCAAAGATCCCTTCATCAATGAGGACTACCTACATAACCAATACTTTGAAGAGGGCCCCAGACTAATGTAGTTATCCCCTAAGTGCTGGCTTATGTGTGAATCAAGCAATATGTGGAAAGAAAGTACAATAATGACCTAGCTTGTAACTTAGCAAATCAAGCTCTTAAGTTTCTCCTTTAGTAATTTAGACCTATGTATGTGTTGTTCTTATGACTGATATGAGAATAAGATAAAATATGAAAGCTTTATTTAATCGAGTGCTCGATTGAATGCTTTGATAAGTTACTTTGGTCTATGTTAGGTTGTAGGTTAGGAATGCATGAGGGTTGATCTTGTATTTATATAAATCCATTTAGAGAAATAACATGCATTAAATCACTTAGGATGACCATTAATATATGTTTCATTTAAAAATTAGATGACTTAGGGCACTGGACACCCATGTCAGGGTAAGACACTAGTGTCAACATTGGGGTCTAAAAGTAATGTTTGTGTTGTAATAATTACAAAATAAGTGCAAGCTAAAAACTTACAAGGGCATAAGATAAGCATATTTTAAGCATTTTGGGCAATATATAAGGTTGGAGTCATCAACATAAGACTAACCAGACCAAGAGATAGGCCAAGGACACAAGATAGAGCAGATGCAAGACTTACAAAAGTAGAAAAGGTCTAGAATTGAGAGGTGAGTTTACCAAGTTTATAATATTGAAGTGATATATAATCCATAAATATCATCTAAATTTTCCCCTTTTTAATCTAGTAATGAAATTACTAGTTTAAAAGAGAAGAAATGCATACTTGGGTGTGTATAACACATCTTGTCTTTGCTTGAGTCCAACTTGACTGCTTTACTGGTGACTGACCTAAAACCAAGAGCATATTACAACACATAATTAATGCATATAATATAAAATTGAAAGTATTGAAAATATTTAAATTGAAAGAGAAAGGTTTAGGAGTACATCTGTGTATCGATGTAACCACCTTGCCTATTGACAAGTTGATTTGAAAGATGTACCATTGTAAGACTCTGAAACTAAGATTAGGATATATATATATATATATATATATATATATATATATATATTTGGAAAGTGCATATATCTAAGGTTATAAAGAGATTTTAAGGCACATGCATCCAACCTTGGACAAAAGGTGAGTTGTCACCTGATAATTAAGATCAACTCAACCATACAACCCAATCATACTTATAAGCTAGTGAGTGTGAGTGAAATAAGTCAACTGACACTATCAAACTGGTGAGGCTCGATGATAAAATCAAGTCCAATCTACAATGATGAATTAAAAACTATCACAGTTCAAAATCACCACACTCTACCATTGCTTCATGGGAATAATCTACCTCCTCTAATCCCACCCTATAAATCAAAATTTTAAGATATGTAATAAGTTGAATATTAATTTTGTCAAGTGTGCATTAGGATTTTCCAATTATCCAATTGGATAAGTCAATTTTGTCATGACCCACCTATAAATAGGTCCATGGTTTGAGACACATTTCAACCCTTTTATAAACTACTTGGTGCAAGTGAGGGGAGACTTTTTCAATGTGGGTACTTATTAAAGTGGTGGTAACTATTTGAGAGGCATATTTATTTAGGGGAATTTGCATGAGTGGTGCTTATTAATGTAGTGAGGTTTTTTTGGTGACATTGTTGTTATTCCTCTATCATCTCATATTTGTGAGGATGTAATTTTTGATGGTGATATGCATGAGTATCCTTTGGCATATCCTCTTTATATTGTTCTTGTCCTCCTTCATTTGTTAGAGAGGACTCATTTATTGAGGATGAAGTACTTTTACAACATCTTCTTACTACTTATACCATCTATTTGATTATTGGTGATCACTTGTATGAGGTATCTACACCTCCTCCACAAACTGATGCACATTCTAATTCTGTGATTGTTTCTCCAATTCTTGATTCTGGTGTGATTGTTGATAGTACTATGCCACATTCTGAGTAACCCATTGATCCTATGACATCTTTCCTAACACTTTAGGAAGAACACATGAAAATAATGAAACAAAATTAATTTTTATGCTTATTGATTCATTGAAAAGATGCCATCATTTGTTCTCAACAAAAAAAACTAGTTTGTACATAACATCAAATTGATATGTTAGAATCTCATTCAATTGTTTCTATTCCACCATGTAATATTACTAAATCTAGTACACATCCACTTGATGCACTTTTACGATATGTTCTACAAGATTTTGAGTAGCCCATTGTTCATGTTGCTCCTCTTATTGTAGATGATACTTTTGTGCCTATTGTTATTACACACTTTACACATCCTAATCCAATTCCACCTGCATATATACCTACTTATTTTGAAAATCATACCACTACTTTTGGCTCTCACATACTTCATTTCATGGGTTACACTACTCAATTTGTGGGTATTGGTAAGCATATATAGGGTATTACTACCCCTATATAACCTAATTCATGGATTGCTAGGCATGGCATTGGTTATGATGTAGATGGTTTTTTGGGATAATTTGAAGAGCTCCATCATTTTTTCACTCCACTCTTCCTGAGGATAGTAAGCTACATATGGAATCTTCTATACCTTCACTCAGACCTGAGAAACTTGAGACTATAGTGGTCAGACATGATCTACTTGACACTTTGGATGTTACCTCATATTTTTATACTATGGAATTTGTACCCACTCATATGCAAGCATATTCATCCACCATTCATATTCATTTGGGGTGGATTTATGATCATTATTGGAAGCATCAAAAACATTATTTGAGAGGGATCTACAGGCAAGGTTCCTACACCACTCAACCTTTTTGACCACACATTGATCCTCCCACATTTTGATGCTCCTTGGTTGTTTGAGCTCCTTGTCAAGCATTTTTTTTGGAGCATATATCTCTCATTTCATAGCTACTGTCTACTATAACTTGAGTACATTATGAGATTTCTTACATCCCTTGGTGATATTGTTGTTGTATGGACTTTTATTTGTAGTCACACTAAGATTCACATAGTTTTTTCTCTTCATATTTGTACTCCATATTGAGAAATTTATTCATCTATTGTTGACTATCCAATCACCACCAGAGACATATTCTTGAGATATTCTTATCTATATCCTTGATGTTGACAATTTACTTCAAATTTATTATGGATCTTGATCTCTTTCTGAAGAGTAGTTAGTCTGGTGAAGCCTAGTATTGGCAGTTCAATGTTTTGTAGTGGGATTGGCCCAATCATACAAATACATTTTTTGAGTCACTACACCCACTTCAACATTATAGAGGGGGGTGTGTGCACATACTGCTTCATGTGTCATGTTCCTTACTAGCCCTTGGATTACCACATTCTCCTTATTTAGGTAGTTGAATGAGTGCAATTTTGTTTGATGGGCTTCACTCCATCAAGTGCACCTACTACAAAATTATGTGATATTTTAAGTCATGCTTCTTGGGATTCCTTGCATCATATGTTGTCTTCTCCAATCTTTTTTTAAGTTATACTAGTTTTTGGGTATCTTGTAGTGATAAATTTCATCTTTGGTGACTCTTTTTTCCTAGTTTTGTGGTCGATGTTTTTTACAGAGTGAGATTCATACAAAGTACCAATTCCTATTTGACATGGCAGTTACAATGACTCAACATTCATGTATTCTGATAAGACAGATTGGTTACCATTGGGACACTTTTGTATTTCACTATGATTTTGTACATGGGTACCCAATGAAGCCTATTTGATGGGACCCATTATGTATATTTAGGTTGTCTTTTCTCACTCTCCATTCTATGCTTAAAATACGGTGTTGGAGTGGTCATGTTCACATTGGATAGTGGTTTGAGTTATTACCAAACCAATTTTATCTTTAATTGTGTTCACACCCACTCACAAAGTTTAGAGTTTTGTTATAGTTGTTTGAATTTTTTTATGTGTGCATGAACAATCTTTTATTGTGCACCTATTTAGACAATTACCTATATTTGGGTTGATCACAACAACCAAATAGTTCTTTTAAAACTAAATCAATAGCCTATTTAGTAGGCACTCCTTGCCCTTCTTCTAGACTATAAGAAAAGAGAGATACAAATTATATATTGATTATTTTGATGTAATAATAAGAGGATAATTTGCATATTATTTATCTAATTATTATATGGGGAATGATGGCCTCATTGTGGCAATGGCGTGTAAGAGATATCATGGACTAATGATAAGTATTCTCAACTTCAACAAAAATACTTCCTCCTAAAAGGGATCATGTTCATGCCATTTAACTAGTGCCAGTGTGCCAACCACCCAACATTAGGCCTTATAGGTACCCATATGTCAATAAGAGTTAGATTGAGAAGATGGTATAAGAGATGTTAAAGGCATGTATCAACCATAATAGTAAGATAAATTATTCCTCTCTAGTGGTGATGGTGTGTAATAAGGATGACACATGGAACATGTGTCTTGACTACAAGGAACTCAACAAGTACACCATTAAAGATAAGTTCCCTATTCTTGTAATTAATGATTTTATAGATGAATTACATGGTGATATTATTTTACAAAACTTGATCTTCATTTTAGGTATTATCAAATTCAAATTATAGATGAGGATATTCATAAAGCAGCTTTCAAAATCCATGAGGGAAATTATGATTTTTTGGTGATGCCTTTTGGCCTCACTAAGGCACCATATACATTTCAGAGTTTGATGAATTTTATTTTTTGGAAATTTATATATAAAATTGTCTTGGTGTTCTTTGATAATATTTTAGTATGCAAAAAAACATGGGTGGACCACTTATTTCATATGAATAAAAATTTGGATATTTTTATACAACACTAGTTTTATTCTAAGCCTTCCATATTTACTTTTGGAGTTAAGGAGGTTGAGTATTTGAGACACATTATTTTAAATAAGAAATAAACATAATATCAAGGACATGGTAGAATATAAAGTCTCTAAAACCCTCAAAAACATCTAAGGATTCTTGGGGCTCATAAGTTATTACTATCATTTTGTAAAAGCATATAGTAGTGTAGCCACACCTCTTACAATGTTTTTGAAAAAATACTCCTTCCATTGGAATGAGGCAACCACCCAATAATTTGATAAGCTCAAGGAGGCAATGTGAACCACCCTAGTTCTAGCTACTCTAGACTTCTCCAAAATTCATTGTGGAATGTGATGCTTCATGGCATGGCATGGGGAGTAGTACTCATGTAAGAAGGAAGACACATTACATTTGAGAGATTTGAACTCAAGGTTAAAATTTTTTCAAATCATATTTACGAGAAAGAAATTATGGCCATCCTTCATGTAGTATAATAATAGAAACCATGTTTGATGAGAAGACACTTTAAAGTGAACCAATCATGATAGTATAAACATACTTAAAACATAGGATGTCACTAGAAGAACAAAAAAAATGTGTCACTAAGATGTTGGGATATTAATTTGAGGTTACATACAAAAAATGAAGGAGAATGTTGTGGTTGATGCCATATATAGGAAATATGAGTCCATAGATACTATGTCATGCACTATGTCCATATTACAAGCTAATTGGGTGGTTGAATAAAGATCAAAGTGGGAGAATGATGTCATTATACAAGATATAATTTAAAATCTCCAATAAAATAAAATTGTGTCAGATAAAGTTTTGAGGGAAGGTTATGCTCTATGGTACAAGGATAGGTTATACCTTTAAAAAATTTCAACTCTCAAGCATAAAATGTTTATGGAACTTCATGCTTCTTTAGTAGATGGGCTATCAAGTTTATTGAAATATTATAAAAGGGGATGTCCAAATATCTTTGGTAGAATGTATAATGTGTTAGGAAAACAAAGGAGAGACAATCAAGACCCTAGGTCTGTTGTAACCTCTATCTATTCCTAGCCAAGGTGTGAGGAGGTTTTCATGGATTTAATCATGGAGATACCAAAAATTGAAGATAAAAAGGTCATCATGGTTTTAGTGGATAGAGTCAATAAGTATGCTCATTTTTATGCATTATCTCATCCATTTGTAGCAAGTACAATAGCAACAAAACTTATGGATACAATTTTTAAATTCTATGGGACCCCAAATATCATATTAAGTGATCATGATCCTATATTTACTATTAATTTTTGGAAAAATTTATTCTCATGTATTGGTACCCAGATGGATCTTAACTCATCTTATCATCCCAAATTTGATGGAAAAAATTGAGGTGGTCAACAAGTGCCTGGAGGAATATTTTTATTGTTTTGCTTCATATAAACATTAGAGGTGAGTTCAATGGTTGACACTATTAGACTAGTGGATCAAATTTTATTTCCATACCTTTTCCAAAACATCTCCATTTTTGGCACTATATGGGTACCATCCACCATCCATTAGGGTCTAGCCAAAGTTTCAAGCAATTAAAGAACATATTCAAGACTAGCAGGAGGTACTTACTCTCTACTCTTAGAGAGAACTTGGAAATGGTGTATAACTACATGAAGTAACTATTTAACCCTAAAAATATAAATTGGGGTTATCTAGGATTAAAGGGGATAAAGATAGCCTATGATACAATAGTGATAAACTATCTCTATGGCAGGCCAACTAGGTGTAAAATGCAAATATAACATATGTTGAATTCGTTAAATTGAGACAGGCTAAATATAGTAAGTAAAACAATGATAAATATGGAAATGACAAAGAAGTAATTTACTTATCTAGTTCTAATGCTGACATAGTTCTAGATTTGGAATAAGCAAGAATTAAATTAGAAGAGGGTTTTAGAACAATCACCAAATTTTAGATTAATCACATTTAGAGCTATAAACACTAGTGTAAGCCTTGGATAGTTGAGTTGGAAAGTTGTGTTGATGCTATTGTCTAAACCTAATACAAGTGTCCTATATGAAATATATATTAGAAAAAGATGTGACCACTTGGACACTTCTACATTTGTCTTTGCCTTCATTCTAATGCATTCAAATATGGGTAATGGCTTATTGCTCCTCATGTAATTGAAAAACATTAGTTCTTCATCTTCATAGTGATCTTGGAAAAAAATGGTTAGCAAGCACATGATATTTAGTTAACTCTAATGACCCCTTTCTTAGTGAGCACTGCCTACATAGCCAATACTTTGAAGAGGGCCCCATACTATTATAGTTCTCCCCTACATGTTGGCTTAAGTGTGAATCATGCAATATGTAGAAAATAAGTAAAATAATGACCTATCTTGTAGCTTGGCAAATTAGGATCTTAGGTTTCTCCTTTATAAATTTAGACATATGTATCTATTGTCCCTATGATTGATATGAGAATAAGAGAAAATATGGAAGCTTTATTTAATTGAATGCTTTAATAAGTTGCATTGATCTGTGTTAGGTTATAGATTAAGAATGCATGAGGGATGATATTATATTTATATCAATCCCTTTAGAGAAATAACACACATTAAATCACTTAGGATGATCATTAAGATATGTTTCATTTGAAAATTATATGAGTTTATGGCACTAGACACCCACATCAAGGTAGGACAGTAGGATTAACATAGCAGTCTAGGATTGTGCTTGTGTCATAGTACTTAAAAAATAGGTACAAGCTTAGAACTTATAAGGGCATAAGATAAGCATATTTTAAGCATTTTGGGCAAGATATAAGGTCTGAGTCATCAACATATGATTGATTAGACCAAGAGATAGGCTAAGGGGCCCAAGATAGTGCAGATGTGAGATTTCCAAAAGTGGAAAAGGTATATAATTAAGAGGTGAGTTTTCCAAATTTACAATACTTAAGTGCTATATAATCTATAAATATCATCTACATTTCCCCCTCTTTGATCTAGTAATAAAATTACCAGTTTAAAAGAGAAGAAATGCATACCTGGGTGTGTATAACACACCTTGTCTTTACTCGAGTCCAAGTTGAGTTTTTAAATATTGACTAACCTATAATCAAGACCATATTACATCACATAATTAAGGCATATAATATAAAATTGAAAGTATTAAAAATATTTAAATTGAAAGAGCAAGGTTTAGGAGTACACCTATGTATTGATATAATCACCTTACCTATTGGCAAGTTGATTTGAAATATGTATCATTATAAGGCTCTAAAACTAATATATATATATATATATATATATATATATATATATATATATATATATATATATATATATAAATTTATAAAGTGCATATATCTAAGGAGATAGAGAGATTGGAAGGAACATGCCTCCAACCTTGGATAAAATGTGAGTTTCCACCTGATAATTGCGATTAACTCAACCATACAACCCAATCATACTTATATTCTAGTGAGTGTGAGTGAAATAAGTCAATTGACACTATCAAACTGGTGAGGCTTGATGATAAAATCAAATCCAACCTAAAAAGTTGGCAAGATTGAGTGATTTAATCACCTCAAGCATACCAAAAGTGAACCAACTACTATAGTTTATTGGCTCAATATAGTTCATAAAAATCCATCCTGATGGGTGATGATAGCCCTGAGAGTGTTTTGAAATTTGAAATTGATTTAGATTTTGAAATATTAGTCACACATTGAATAGTATATGCACCTTAGATTTGTCTCATGTTGAAACTATGCATAATAATGGTACCGATGTATATAATTGTCCCACAACTGTGAATCTTAGTCATGTAAATGTGTGCTTTGGCTAATCTATAAACTATGTAAGTGTGGAGAACATACTTTTAAAACATGCCCCAACTATATATGGAGAAATCTAAAAACTAAAATAAGTTCTAATGTGGAGGGCATGTTTTCAAAACATGCCCCTACTAAATCTGGGTGTGCTGAATATTGAATAAGTGTGGAAAAGATGCTTTCAAAAAATGCTCCCACTGAATCTAAAAAATATGAATGTATAGAATTCATGCCTATATGACATGCCCCCATTAAATCTAAAAAATATGAATTTATGAAATCCATACCTATATGACATGCCCAAACTGAATCTTAAAATTGATATAAATACCAATATGGATGACATGTTTCCAAAATATGCCCCCACTGCATCTTTGGTGTGCCAAATATTGAATAAGTGTGGAGAACATGCTTCCAAAGCATGCCCCCATTGGATCTAAAAAATGTGCCAAATGTGAATAAAATGACTCTATGACATGCCCCCACTAATATACCCCCTATTTGAGGTGAGGTAATATTAGGAACCAATAGTTACCTCACCTCAAAAGGATAAGACAACTATATAATCTGTGAATGGAACCATGTAGCATATAAAAGAACATGTCTAGGTAAATATAGCATTAAATCACATAAAACAATGTGATAACATAGAAGTGTAAGATGCATGACAAACATCATGGCAATGCCTAGATAGTAATAATACAAGGTCAACAAGTAAATAAACACACACACAACAACATTCAAAATCAAGTCAACATACAATGGTCCAAGGGGACTACAAACTAGAGGCATGTTCAAATACTGAAAAATAAAAAAGGACATTAATTATTCCAATGTCAATAAAAGTAAGAATGACATATTCAAATGTCCATACAATAAATAATGACATAATAAAATATAAAAGAAAGCACACATATACATAGGGGACGTAAAAAAAGGAGCATATTCAAATGCTCAAACAAATAAGACAATAACAAGGTAAGTGTTAATGCTTATAAATGAACCAAAATTGATCTTAGTGTTTAAAGAACACTTCTCATTTTATAATTTATAAAATTCAGAGCATGAGTTGTAGGTTTTGGCAATCTAGTTGCCTGTGGTGAAATAACAACAAAGCAAGATAAATTGTTCCACAATATTTATATGATTTGGTGGTTGGGCGCTACCTTGGTCCATTATTTATGAATTGTAGAGAATCTATGCTAATACTTAGTGAATTATGTTCTATATTTAAGCTACAAGCTAATCTAAATAGATATTTATAATGAAATTAAAACTAGAGTGATCTGGTATGAAAAAAGAGCAAAGAAAAAGGTAGGGTAGGAAAGAGAATGAGTGATTACCAATTTTAGTCTTAAATATCATGACAAAGTATCAATTACAACTGAGTATGCATTCGAACCAATATATAATGTAAAATAGCCTTAGCTTAAATTCCACTATATATCAGGAAAACTTCAAAGGATAATGTAAAGAGTCACAAGTAAGAACCAAGCCTACTTTAAGGATTTACTACTATAATTAAATAACATTTTCACATCTAAATACAAAGCAAAATAAAATGAAGCAAAACCTAAGATCCTTCAACTAATCTAGCATATGCATAGACTAAAAACCCTGTGATTAAAAAATGCAACTTAGAATTCACAGAAACTATTCAAATTCAAGACATAAAACTAGTAATTGAGATAAAAACTATATTATCAATTGATATATCAAATGTGAACAATCCTTATAGAATTCCTTGTTTATATTAATTGCTACAAGTGTACAAAAGTTTCTCAAAATTCCCTGCTTTTACAAATGTTAATACATGCCTTTATAGAAAGGTCAGGTAGTATACCAACCAATTTACAATATATAGGTGTAGAAAAGAGAAGGACAATTGTCTTTCTTAAGATGGTTCTAGAATTGCTTTCTATAATTAGAATGACCTAGAGGCAAATATGCTAACAAACTAGCATATGCCTTTATAATGGAATATTCTATGTGAAAAAGTTGTAAAATAGAATATTGTCTAATTTGCTAGTGGGGCCTCTGCTTGTTATTATTGGAGGACTCTCATGGCCTTAGTGTGTTGCTCATCAACTAGCTCTAGATCCATAGCAAGCTTTAGGGTACACTCCTCTTGATCTACCAAGTCATCAAATTCTCTATGATTTTTGGACATGGCTTCTTTATTGCTCCTAGCTTTATTTATCCTCTTTATAGTATTGAATATCATGTCTATGATCTTACTATTATTAGCCCTAGATTTGCATTGGCTCTTTACTTTGATTTGTTAGGTTACCAAAGTATCCCTATGTTTGAATTTTTCATCACTTATGATTCCAAGGGTAGTGGGTTGTGCAAGGTCTATAAACATAGTCCCAAGAAGCTGTTCAATCCTTGAAATTATCTCATTATCATATTCTAGGAGCCTTTCCACGTTATTGTGCCACACACTAAAAATTTGAACCTTGTCAACCCTCTTTCCCAAAATTGTGCTCAATTATCCCCAATTGATGGTTTTGAAGCCTGAGATCTATTTCCTTGTTTAGATGTTGAAAAGTTCAGCTATCTTGTCTTCTGAGATTTACCATTATGTGACTAGGCTCTTGGCTAATGCACTCTACTATGATAACACACTCTGACTTAACTTCATTGTTTCAAATTCCTTAAACATGTCATAAAATGATTCATCAAGCATTTTGGTCATTTCCTCAGGTACTGATAGAATTTCCTATGTCTCTAAGTTTTCCTTTTCTCTTTCCAAATTATAAATCTTCTACTTCATGCCCTTGATTCTAGCTTTAGCCTATGCTGATTGGGCTTCGATCAAGTTTTCCACTTCCTCTTCATGAGTGGCAGCCTCACCAAGCTAATGACCCTCAACTGGGGTTAATCCCACAAAAGGATCCAACTTTTGAAAGGTGAATTCCTCTTTTCCAACAATAGCTGTCCTAATTGTAACCCCTTCTAGTCTAGTTATTTTAGAGTTGAATTGGATGATAATGGCTAGCTTATTAAATTTTGGAGGTTTTATGACCTCCACACTTGAGCTAATAGATGCTCCTAGAGCATCCATCTTCTTGATTTCTGGTCCTTGAGTGACCATAATCCTATTTTCTTCTTGATCCTTCACCATAGCCATTATCTATGGCTTCATGTCATCTTGAACTTCAACATTAGAAACATATATGAGTGCCCATGAGTGAGAAAGGGAAGGTATCTTCTACAATTTTCCATATATGAACCAATCAGGAATGACTGGTCCATGAATTGGAAATTCATCACTGAATGGATTGGCTTTACTAGTGGGGTGAGTGAAGGTCAATCTTGGTTTCTTATTTGGTCCAATAGGGACCAATGCTAGCTCTACCTTCCTCTTCTCTTGGGATGCCACAAGGACAAGATATTTTCCTTTACCTTCTTTATACTCTCTTGCCTAGATTTGAGTTTCTTCAAACATTTCTTTTTCCCTATCAATATCATATAACTCTACAAGTTCTTTGAGGGCACCCTCAAATGTCTCTTCAGGTTCTAAGGCTATCATATCTATGTACTGAATTGGGGAAGGTGGATTTTGTGGGAGTGTTGAAGATAAGGCCTCTCCCTAATTCTCTATTCCAATCTTACTTGTTTGAATTTCTCCTTGACACAACCTTGTTCATCTTGGCATTGCACACTTTACCCCTGAGGTTATGGCTATGGTGTTGGGAAATAAACCAGAAGCACACAATTTGATTACCAAATACCAAGCAACTATAATATGCGGAAATAACTAGATTCACCAAGTAACTAGAATTCAGAATAACACAGCATATGAGAGACAATACACCAATTGTATTAATACTTTATACAGAAAAGAATACAATAAATAAGATGCCACTTCTTCTCCACCACCTCTTCAGAGGCTTGCTACACCTCAAGTGAACAGTAATTCTTCTCCCCAAAGCTCTCCCTCTCAGGTCCCAACACCCAACTCAAATACAGAGTTGGTGTTCACCTCCCATGCTCCACGCACACCACAAGTGCTCCACGCACTCCACAAGTGCTCCACGTACTCAACAAGTACTCAAGGTACTTCAAGTAGATCTCCCATGAATCTGCAACAACTTGCAATTCAATAGACCATACTTATGGAAGGAACTCCCTTGCCTTCCTCTCTTGCTCTATCCGAGTACACACCTGTACTCCAAGTAGATCCTACCTGATACTGCTCCCTATTGTGTTTCTATTTATATGATCTTGCACACCTGCAAATCAAACAATGGTTCTACTCACCTGTGAACCTTGACCTTGCACACACATACACCTGCAGATCAACGATCTTACTTACCATGTATATCTCCTATATAGGCCATGCAACTATGACCAAGATCCTACACTCCTGAAGAATCCAGTTGACTCTCCAAAACTAGCACCTACACCTGGTACTGTGGAACTAGGAGGAACACCCTTGCTCACCTCACACACAGAAGGAACAAACTTTGCTCAACTCAAACTAGAACACTTTTCCAATACAACCATGAGTCTATTATATAGATCTCATCCAAACAATAATTAGACATCTAATTACAATAATTAGATCCACAGCTATGAGTCTAAAATTAGCACTCATCATGCAAACACTTGGTTTGTCAACCAACTGCCCGTAATTAACTCGCAGTCGAACCACATAGGTGACCGACGCCGGTCCCTGTCCGCCTGGGGGTCGCCGATGCCGGCCGATCTCTGACCGACCTCGGTTGCCTTCCTGCCCTATCCTGTCGATGTCGGTTGGCTTGACCGACGCCGGTGTCTCTGACACTCAGCAACTCTCCTGCAACCTCCTCTGAGTTTGCATCAGTGAAGCTTTTAGCTCCATAACCTAACAATCTCCCACTTGCAGATAAACAGCTGCACTGTACCTGTACCTATACTCCGTCTAATCTGTTTCCTGGTTTGTATCCCTCTTCAAGCTCCCACCTGAAGACAACCCACCACACATCCCGTGGTGTACCACCTGTCATCCGAGTACCCTGCCACATCCGAACCTACAAAACTTGTAGTGAAGTCCTGACCCTGCATAGCAACACCTGTTGCCAGTCCCTCTCAAAAACTTGAGAACCCACTTCCCCAAATTGGCTCCTAACTCTGACAGCTCCCACTGCATGGGAATACTCAGGTCTATACCAGACCTCATGTGATTTCGGACACTGTACCTGTCTAGCCCTTAGTGTGCTCCAGCTCTGCATCTCGAACCTCGCCAACACCTGATTCACATCAGCTCCCATTAGAGACAAAATCTACCTATGATCTCCATGCCTCCCATGTCAAAGAATTCTGCTGCTCCAAACTCCTCATGACATGCCACTGAAACTAATCTTACCCTTAGCTCAGCAAAACCCTGTATGTACTAACCCTGCTAGCAAATATACCATCCACATACAACAACAGAATGATGTCGCAACTCATCATCCACCTGGTAAGGCAAACCACAGTAGTTACCCTGACATTGACTGAAGCCATGCTTCGTCCTCCACCTGTCAAAACTTGTACCACTGTCCTGCAGCTCCACAAGACCATATACCTGGTCTTCTGTCTCACATATCCGTTCTCTCTATTCTTCTACTAAGGAATCCATTCGTCTCTGTGCTTTCTTCCAGCTGGCAAACCTACCAAATCTCCCGCTTGATTCTGCATCATAATCCTGCCTAGCTCCCACTTGTTTCCTGGATCCTTCCTGCTCTATAGTCAGCAACAAGTATGAAGAAGAGGAACATGAATTTAAGGGCCTACTTACACCTTCAGTCCTCTGTATGGGTGTTTGAGACTCCTTGACAACATGCTATCCACCCAAAATTCGTTACAGTGACCGACCTCGGCCACCCCACAGTCTGCATCCGACCGATGTCAGTTCCCATGCATCTGTCCCTGACTACCAACCTGCAACCACTGGTGTCCCTGCTGCCGACGTCGGTCCTCCTGATCGACATCGGTCTTACATACTGTCGACGTCGGTCTCATGACCGACGTCGGTCTTACCCTGCCCGACATCGCCAGCTTCAGTCTGCACATGACCGACATCGGCACCTGTCTGTTCGACACCGATTCCTCCTGACCGACATCGATATCTGTGTTTGCCTGTGAGTGATGACTTTTTACCCGCGAGCTCCTTTGAATCAATTTCCATGTCCAAACTACCCTGCTCAGATGTATCCAGCCTCATCCACTGAACTCTGTCTGCCATCTCCTCCAAGAACACCAAGGCTTTCCAGTTCTTAAGCCTATCAAATATATCTGTCTTCCGCTTAAGAACATGCATCTCCTTCCTGCTCATGTGACCAAGCCTATGAAGCCACGTCTCTGTAACAGAAGAAGAATCAGTAATATAAACAAGTAGATAAAGAATACCTGTTTTCTTACCACCAGCTAATTCAAGTGCATCCGCTGTGAGAGTTCTTGTGCATCTCTCATCACCCAATCTTTTTGAAGAAATTAGCCATATCTCCAAACCTGGGACCTGCATGACCTTCATCAACACCTGTGTGTTGGCCGCCTGCAATTTCAGCTTCACTTCCCCTTTGCCAATTCTCTGGCAAGGCTCACTAGCTCCTCTACCTAGGGCTGCATGGAAAGAGGCAACCGAATCTTTTATCCAAGATTCAACTTTATCCAAGAAACCTCCCAGAGCATCCTGTGCAACAACACCTGCTACATCTACTTCTTCAGTTTCTTCATGTTGATCTGCTACCAACCAACAATATTCTTTTACCTGCTCTTTCTTTCCATCAGACCGTGAGTGACCGTCTGTGCTTTTCAACTCCTCCATTCTTAGCTTACTTTGATCTACTGTTGCTCTACTCCCACTCGATTAGAAACCCCTGAGAGTGCCCTGTAACCAAACACAACCCTGCTTCCTGCAACCTTAGCTCTGATACCACTTGTTGGGAAATAAACCAGAAGCACACAATTTGATTACCAAATACCAAGCAACTATAATATGCAGAAATAACCAGATTCACCAAGTAACTAGAATTCAGAATAACACAGCATATGAGAGACAATACATCAATTGTATTAATACTTTATACAGAAAAGAATACAATAAAGAAGATGCCACTTCTTCTCCACCACCTCTTCAGAGGCTTGCTACACCTCAAGTGAACAGTAATTCTTCTCCCCAAAGCTCTCCCTCTCAGGTCCCAACACCCAACTCAAATACAGAGTTGGTGTTCACCTCCCGTGCTCCACGCACACCACAAGTGCTCCACACACTCCACAAGTACTCCACGTACTCAACAAGTACTCAAGGTACTTCAAGTAGATCTGCCATGAATCTGCAACAACCTGTAATTCAATAGACCATACTTATGGAAGGAACTCCCTTGCCTTCCTCTCTTGCTCTATCCAGGTACACAACTGTACTCCAAGTAGATCCTCCCTGATACTGCTCCCTGTTGTGTTGCTGTCTATATGATCTTGCACACCTGCAAATCAAACAACGGTTCTGCTCACCTGTGAACCTTGACCTTGCACACACATACACCTATAGATCAACGATCTTACTTACCATGTAGATCTCCTATAGAGGCCATGCAATTGTGACCAAGATCCTACACTCCTGAAGAATCCAGCTGACTCTCCAAAACCAGCACCTACACCTGGTACTGTGGAACTAGGAGGAACACCCTTGCTCACCTCACACACAGAAGGAACAAACTTTGCTCAACTCAAACTAGAACACTTTTCCAATACAACCATGAGTCTATTATATAGATCTCATCCAAACAATAATTAGACATCTAATTACAATAATTAGATCCGCAGCTATGAGTCTAAAATTAACACTCATCATGCAAACACTTGGTTCGTCAACCAACTGCCCGTAATTAACTTGCAGTCGAACCACACAGGTGACCGACGCCGGTCCCTGTCCGCCTGGGGGTCACCGACGCCGGCCGATCTCTGACCGACGTCGGTTGGCCTGACCGACGTCGGTGTCTCTGACACTCAGCAACTCTCCTGCAACCTCCTCTGTGTCTGCATCAGTGAAGCTTTTAGCTCCACAACCTAACATATGGTTGATCTACTTGGGGCTGCTCCTAGGCTTTCCCAGATGGTCTAATAAGTAAGTGATACTATAAAGGATGCATTTTCCATGCTTCCCCTAATGGCTTGTCATCCTTGGTTAACTTGTGTTCAAGCTTGATATTGTGGCCTTGGATCTTAGTCATTACTTATTCATAATTCTTAGCCTTAATATATAGAGTGTCATGAACACTAAGTTGATGTACATACTTAGGCTTGGGGATATTTTTATCCTTCAAATTTTCAGCCACTATGTTCTTTGGATCCCACATTTTGAGTTCATCCAGTTGAAAGCCAAATGAATCCATGTGTGTGGACATAATTTCTAGCTATTTCTAGTCTTTTAATATAGTGTTCCTAATAATCAAGGGGAAGTGGTGGAACAGAGCCTTCATATTCTCCTTATAGGTCCCATAAATGTCATGGATGAGATGGGACACAATTTCTTACTCTATAAGCTTACTTGAAACATATACATGCAATCTGTAAAGCTGGGACATGATCCCCTCAATCCTGATAATTGTATAATCAGGGTAATACCATATGTATCCCATCATTTCAACATACTTCTTGATGAGTGGATGGACCTTAGGCATGGGGACACCTATGATAAATTCAACTATGGATGGGTAGACATAGTCACAAATAAAATGCATATGGTTCTTGTACTTAAAGATGTGTAGTTTAGAGTAGTGGTGGGAAATGGTAGATTTTCCCTCGAGAGATCAATTTATAATACCGAGGAAGTTGATTGAGGCAAGAAGGATTTTTAGTAGGTATAACATCATGTAAAATTGCTTAGATGTCTTCCTCTTAATGATAATGAATTATTTGGCTAGGAAAACATTGATTAAATCTCCAGTTGGAGGGGTGAGCTTTTCTTTCACCATGAAATGTACAAAGGGAACCCAAATTCTATTCACATAAGTGGTTGAGGGGGATCCAAAGGCTCAATTAAATAGGGTTATTATTACTCTAATGCCCTCTCTAAATTTTTATTTTGTGATTTTACCCTCAAAATCCTTGAAGATATGGGGTCCCTAGTTCAGCCAGGGTTCAAGGACAGAGTCCAAGTCATGACTGCTGGTCTATTCCTTGATCTTAGATAGGTCAACATGGTGAAGAGGGAGATTATAATATTTATCAAAATCAATATGGGAAATATAGGTTATGTTTTTAGAATTTCTCTCCTTGATGATCCATTCATTATCTACTCTACAATCAACAAAGATGGGGGAAAGGATTCTATACGATGTAATACCTCAAGTTTTGTCACATCATGGTGAATGCCAGCCATCTGGACTACAACCAGGTCATAGTGCATCCTATAAGTGGTTAAAATTCTATGTTCCTCCTTGGAAATGGGTGTTAACTCTACCATGAAGAAGATGTCACACCAATTTTTAATGCATGAGGCATTCAGAGTTGCAAGGTTTAATTCAATATCTTTGAAGATCCAACCTTCATTATCTATTGATAAGTAAAGCTTGGTCTCTTCCTTCAATTACTATATATGAGTTGCTATGGTCCCTATTTTTGCTAATTGTTCATACTAGATTGTAAATGATATTTGTGAAATCTCTCTTGTGCTCAAAAACATAATTAAGTTCTCCTTGGATTAGATTGTAACAATTGAGTCCGTTTGGGTTACTTTTATGTAGGGTTTAGGGTTTTAGATCTTTAATGGTAGAATATATCTAGGATTTAGCTTATACATGCCTTGGATTTGATTTAGACCTTTGCATTTTTGAGCCCACAAGATCTTGTACTTTGTCCTTTTCTTCTTGCATGGTGCCTATGTGGCATCGATCTAAGCCTTTCATGGAATTTTTCATAAATGCCATTTGAGCACTAGCCATTAGTATTTAAATTCCTTCTTTTATTTCACATCGTAAGATAAAAATACTAGATTAGTGTGATCTATTGATTATAATCTAGGCCCTTTCCTGTGATTGGCTCTTTTATGGAAAGCTCCATGGTTGTGAGACTTGGCATATTTATGTGCCTCCCCAAACTTAAAATCATATGTCAGTGCTTTGTCAAATGAAAATTTTCCATACAACATGATCGTAGGACTTTGAAAAGTCATGAGCACCCTCACATCATTGGATCAAAATCTAGTGACAAAGCACAAACCATCGGATCATCCTATCAGCTCTGCCATGAATGAGATTTTACCACATATTGAATTCATGGGCTCTCAGGGTCTTGTTAAAAGTCTATGGGAGTCTCATGTCATTGGATAAAAATCTTGTGACAAAGCATGAACCATTGATCTGTAGAGATGCCCAAACCTTAAGTTAGCATATTATTAAAGGTGGGACTTAAACTTAAATTCCTTAGTCTAAGTTTTATTTCATGTTTATTAAGCTCAAAGCAAACCTTAGGCTAAGGGGTTTATGTCTAAGTTTTTGAATTACATAAAGGGGACTAGGGTTAAATGTTCTAAGCCAATGTTTATGTTGTGTTTTAGCAAACACAATGTATGCATTGGTCTAAAATGTTTATGCCAACCTTACAAATCATGCTCAAAAGGGGTTCAAAATGATATAATGGTCTAAATTTAAAAGGGTTTTAATGTATTAAGAAACACACAAAAACCTTTGGTTAGAAATATTTGGTCCAAATTCTATGTAACAAAGAGCTCCGTTTAAACTAAGACTTAGTTTAAGCCTATAGTTTAAGGTTTATGATATTTAAAAAAAATGTCATGGGGACCTTAAAGTATATATTTATACTAAGTTTATTTTATATATATTTAGATCATAAAACCATTTCCACATTTGACAAATTGAATATTTCTAGTGTTTGAGCAATTTTCAAGCACTTCCCTTAGATTGTAAAGCCATTTACCATCCTTCTACAAAGATTTTGAAGTGCATTTTGATCCTGAGTGGAATAATTCATTAGCTTAAATTTGATGGTCTCATGGACATTAAATACATCCTCATGGGCATCAAATTATGGTCGTGTTAACATCAATTTTAAGCTAGTAAAGTTTTTAATTTGATGGGCTTAAAGTTGATGGTCACACGAACATCAAATACATCCTTGTAGATGTTAAATGATGGTCATGTGAACATCTATTTTAAGCTCATCAAATTACTATGATCTAATGCGAGAGTGCCACTTAGTACCTCTATAGGGCTTCCAAGGGTCTTGGACTTAATTCGCTTTATCGGATCAAGATCACCGATGAATTGATAGTTTTAAGATCATGATCCAAGGGTTCACTCATGATTGGTCACTTTGTCAGGCAAGACCCATTTGTTTTTGATCATCGAATGCAAGGGTGATACATGTTGATCATTTAGGCCTTTCATATCCCTTTGAATTTTCAATTGTGCTTCACTCCATTCGATTGAGTCTTCATGATGAAGCAAGAACCATTGATCATGTTCTCAAGGCTTGAATATGATTGGCCAGTGGGTTACATGTAGGATTATGTCAGGCTTCCCTTATACCATCTGATCAGAAGGCCGTGAGGAAGTGTAAACTATTAGATCATTTGAGATGTATGCTATTTAAGCCAAAGCTCAGGCCTTATTTGATCCATTAGATTAAATACCACAATAAAGTGAGGGTCATTGGATCTTGCAAGATGTAAGGAAGTTAAGTTCGGACCATGGTGATATAAAAGACCTATGCTAAGGTATTAAGACTAAGGTCCTGATCATTTTAATAAATATGTCGGGGCCTTAGGATTAATACTTTAGGCTAAGGTATGGACCAAAAGACCGAGCTAACATAAAATTGGACTTGAGGAACCATAACTTAAGCTAAGATGTTAAGTTTAGGGTCTCGTTAGTATTAAATAAATACAATAGGGCCTTAGGGTTAAACCTTAGGTTAAGCTAGGAAATATTGAAAGGACCCTACAAAATGAATATTAGTTAGTCTTATAAGGAAATTTAAAAGGGGAAATAAAAAAAGGGGACCAAGATTTAAGGCTAAGTCTTAGTCATGTTAAAAGACACGACTAATCTTTAAAACATGAGTTTTATTCTTAGGTCCAAAATGAATTTTAAAAGGGTTCTCACCAATTTGGTTCCCACCATTATTCAAATTTGAATTGAGGGTTTTGGAATATGAAATTATCAAGAACAAACACCATGGAACCTACAATGAAAAGCCATAAAGAACATTTATTAGCATTGTTAGGCCAAAACTAAAGTAAAAAATAATAAATAATCTCACTTTTGATGAAGTGGATAATCCTCAAATTCTAAAAATGACCTTAACATGCCAAATTTCCATGTTCAAAGTTCACAGTTTCTCAAGGGTTCCAGTTTTAAAAATGGGGGTATGTTGGTTACAAAAAATGAAAACTCAAGGGGGAAACATAATAATATGTTAGAACTTAGAGACTCTAGTTTAGACAAATAATTAGGTTAACCACTCCATTTGATCAATATCATCATCTAGATCAGATTATGGTTGAAACAAACCTTGCACCTGTAGAGTTAGGGACAAATACCAAGACATAGCCATAATGTGTGTGCACTTTGATTCCACTTACTATTTGCCATGGGGTTTAAGAAACAACTTCTAGGCTTTATGCCTTTAATCACTAACACTCACTTGGAGCATGTTTAGATATCCTTTAGGAACCATGATTTTTAGCTTAGGGGAGGCTTGGGCATATCTTTGATGCTAGCCAGGTGTCTATAACCTTGATAGAGATACATTTAGTTCCATTCAAGGCCTTGATCCACTACCAACCAGGTATCCATAACCCCGATGGAGGTTACTAGAATCACCTATGCTTGTAAAGATTTTGATTTTGCATTAAGTTATTTTTTTGTATTTTCTTGAGACTTTTATGTTTTTAACAAGGTTGGGAACCAAAATAGCCAGGTTTTAAGATTTTTTCAAGTGTTTTATCTTTGGAAAATCACCTATGGTTGCAACCATTATCCTAGGTAAGGATGTTGATTAAGTACTAGTATGACTATACCCTGATAGTTTGAATTTTCACCCTAAAAGTACAAGTATTCTTAAAAATAGTTTGAGGTCAAGACAATGGTCAAGTTCTCATGAAACAATTAACTTCTTTTAGTGATTTTTACTAGTTTTTGTAAATTAAAACATTGTGTCTTTACATTTCAGGACCATGGTCATCATATGCATGGGTTTTACACCTACATTTTTGAGTTTTGGGGGGTGTGTTCAAGAAAACTTATAACTTTGAGCTCAAGATTATCCAAAAGGACTTATTGGATCCAAGGAGCAAGGAAATAGGAAAGAAACACATAACACAAAGTAGAGGAAAGTAAATAAATATAGACATGCTTATATACAACAAGGGATAAGAAGGAAAGAACTAAAAAAATTCTAGATATCCTACCTACATTAAATCTAACCATCGTACAGTTTACTCCATGAAGACCTCAGGAGGAGTAACAAAGAATTAGTGCTTGAGATACTAACCATTGGTGGGTAATGTAAACTTTTCTCCTTGTAGATCTTTGAGATTGGAGGTGTTGTTTCCCAATGTTTCTATAATATGGTATGGGCCAATCCACATGGGTGTGAATTTATCATGTTTGCCCTTAGGCTCAAATGCTTTATCCCAAAGAAGAACTAGGTATCCTTGTCTGAACACCTTGATCTTTGATATTTTTTTAAATCACCTCTTGACTATGGTATGATGTCTGATAAAGTTAGTAAAGGCTTTTTCCCTTGCATCTTCCATCTAAAATATGTCTAAAAATCTTGAGTTGGCTAGTCCTTGGCTTTCATCCATGTATTCCTGCATAAATTTGTATGTGGCTAACTTGAGAGTGATAGGGAAGATAAGTTCTTGTCCATACACTAATAGGAATGGGGATGCTCTTAAGGCTTGTTTGATTCTTATCCTATCAGCCCAAAGTGAAAACTTAAGGACCTTGTGCCAAGTCCTAGGCTTGTTTACAACAAAATTTTTGATTGCCTTCATTAAATTTTTATTTGTGGATTCAGAGACTCCATTTCTTTTGAGATAATGGTGGGATGAAAACTTGAGTTTATGTAATTATCATAATCCCACTTAGTCATCTCTATAGATATGATTGCAGACCCATTATCACACACTAGAGAAACTGGAGTCCCAAACCTAGTATAAATGTTTTCCTCTAAGAATTTGATCACCTCGTTAGTCCTACATTATTTGGTGGTAGCAGCTTCTAGTCCACCTTGTGTAGTAGTCTGTGGTAGTCAGGACATATTTTTGGCCTTCAAATGAGTTAGAGTTGATTAACCCAACAAAGTCTAGCCCCCATTGAGCAAAGGGTTTATCAACCATGATTAGTTGTAGAGGAATTAACGCCTTTGGATCCTTAGTGCTAAATACTTGACATTAGTGGCACTCCCTTACATGTTTGTGAGCATCCTTAAAAATAGTTGGCCAATAATAACCAACTTTGAGAATTTTATGGGTCGTGGTTCTCCCAGATGGATGCCTACTACCTAGATTTTTATGAAAGGTGCTCATGATTTGGGTGGCTTCTTCTTGTGAGACACATCTCAACTAAACCCCTTTAAAATTTGTTCTATACAAGACCCCATACTTGATCAGGTAGTGGGATTACTTTAATTTAAGGGCCCTCTTTTGATCCCTAGATAATCTTATAGGACAAGTATCATTAATTAGCAAATGTATGATTGAATCATACCACTCACTAGCTTGAAAGTTCTATTGATCCACTTGCATAATACTTAGCCCAGGGTTAGTATTAACAATCATCTGGATCAGACCTTGGCACCTTACCAATTTTGTTATTTTCATCTCCATGTCATACTCCTACAAAAATAATATCCCCTTACCTCTAAATTCTCCCAGGTCATTTTGGCTTAACATAAGTTTGGTGGTAGGGTCAGGTAAGATAGCATGCACCTTATTTTTAAGGATGTAATGTCTAAATTTCTTAACTACCTTAACTAATGCATATGCCTACTTATCAATCAATGAATAATTTAACTCAACATTTTAAAAATTAGTTCTCATGAAAGCTATTGAGTGATCACACCCATCAATCTTTTGAGTTAACACTGTAGCCATAATGTGGTTAGATGCAAAGAAATAGAGGTATAAGTCCCTTGAGAAGTCAATACTTATAAGCACTGGAGCTTGACCAATAGCCTCTTTGATATCATTGAATGCCTTTTTGGATTATTCATTCCATGTGACCTTAACATCCTTATTCAACATGTCATTCAGTGGCTTGACAATTTTTTCAAAGCCAAAAATCAACTTTTTTACAAAATTTATCTTACCAAAGAATGACTTTAGTTCTTTTTTACTGTTTAGAGGTTCTATTCTAGATATGGCCTCCACCCTTTAAGGATATATAGAGATCCCATCTTTGGTTATAGCATGTCCCAATAATTTACCTTTAGTAATGTTGTCCCCAAAAATGTCAACTCATTTTTGGGACAAAATATGAACTATTCTGGTTCAACAGACCAAAATATTCTCTTCCATTTTCAAAAATTATTCTAAGCATTCAAATTCTTCATTATTCAAGATTTTTTAGATTTCTACAGACTCTATAGGCTGGAATCTATGGACTCTGTAGGATTGAAACTACAGACTCTATAGGCTAAGTTTTATGGACTCAGTTCTATGGACTCAGCAGGCTTAAATCTACAGACCCAGTTCTACAGAATTCGCAAGATGGAATCTATGGACTCATTTCTACAGACTCTACCAGTTCTATGAACTCATTTCTATGAACTCTATAGATTCAAATCTATGAACTTTGTAGGAAAGAAACAAGCTCTCAACACTTAAGAATTTTTCAAGGTTGGTTCAATGCTTCGGTTCAACTAAAAAGGTTCATTGGCAAGCTTCAAACAAAGGATTGAACCATTGGACCATTGAACCACCAAACCCTACTTCCAAAAGGTTTAACGGGTTCATAGTGTTCAATGATGTCAACAAAAGTTCAAAGGTTCAATGCATTATGGTTCAACATGGTTTGGTTCAATGCGGTTTGGTTTAATGCAGTTGGTTCAAGTAGTCAAGAGAATGAGCAGAATACAAGATTGAACCTTTGAACCATTGAATGAAAGTTGGTTCAATCGATCGATTCAAAGGAGTACCCTAAAGCCCGAAAGGCAAAATACCCTTACGAAGGGTAGTGATCAAAAGTGGTGGAACGTGCCACGTGTCCCGTTATAACTCAGTGGAGCCCACCAAGTGTCTGCATTCATGTTTCAAGCTTCTTATAAGTTTCAAAGCTTCTTTCAATAAGCTTCTCTCAAAAGTCTATGGAAGCCACCAAGTGGCAACTGTGAAAGATTTGAATATGTTTTTCTAAATGCATCAGAACATGCCACATGTCCCTTGTAAAGCTTGGTAGAACCTACCAAGTGTCAATGTCCATAATTTCTTCCTTTTGTTTTGTTATTGAGTAAGGACTGTGGTGGGCCCCAAGTGAGTTGCTAATGTGAGCAGAGTGCACCAAGTGTCATCATTCATATGAATCCAAATGAGTCCCAAATGTTTCTATAGTGTTTTTAAAAACTCAACAGAAGCTGCCAACTGTCATCCACCGAGACCTATTATAATTTGTTTCTAAGTCAAGAAGAAGTTGCCATGTGTCCCTGGTAAATCTCGGTGAAACCTACCAAGTGTCAACGTCCACAGTTTCTTCCTTTTGTTTCATTATTGAGTAAGGACTGTGGTGGGCCCCGAGTGAGTTGCTAAAGTAAATAGAGTGCACTAAGTGTCATCATCTGCATGAATCCAAATGAGTCCTAAATATTTTTATAGTGTTTCTAAAAGCTTAGTAGAAGCCACCATGTGTCATCTTCTATAGGACTCTCAAAAGGTATCTAAATCTTCTATAAGTTAAATGGAACACGCCACATGTCCCATTTGAACTTAGCGGAGCATGACAAGTGTCTGCATCTTTACTCCCCTTTTGAAGCTGCTCAGGCAAGAAATATTGTGGGTCCCATTTTTCATAAGTTGATAAAGTTTCAAAGCAGCGGACTGTGATAGATGTCAAAGGTGGAACATTCCCAATACAAAGACAACCTCAAGCAAAAAAAGAAGTAGCGACGGATGATTCCAAAGGCAGGTTCAAAGAAGCAATTAAATAGGGAAGTGATAAATGTTCACAAGTTCAATATGGTTCAAACAAAGTAGTGACCAATGACATCCTCACAGATGTCAAATTTAAGGTGATGGGATATCCGTTAAAATTCAAATACGACACAGACCCTGTGAACAAATTTAGTGACTGGCCAAAGAGATAGCCAGAGAGCTCAGATCACACAGAAAAGGATGAAATACAAAAAGGAAAGGGGGAACGATGGAGAAAGATGAAAAATATCTGCACATGGGATATGTTTCTAAAAGGTGAAGCAGTCCACTAGGTGGACATCAGAGAACACAAATATTCAATGGTGCGGCCTATTTTTTTGCATTGAGTAAAATAAATGAACATCTATGCACACATCAAGAAACACATTAGGTGGCCCATATTTAAGACTAACACTTGATTCTAGCATAGCCCATGGACATAATTTAAAATGCATTGAAGGCATTGAATGCATCGTAGGCCATTTTTGTGAAATAAAGTGCTCAAGTCTTTCTTGGATTACCATATATTGGACTCTCTCTTATTATTTTAGAGAGATTTCTGTGTGTGATCAGAAATAAAAAACTCTACCCAAATTGAAAGACATTACTGAGACTTTGAGCTCAGATTGTTGATCATATTTCATTATTTGAATAAGAAAACAAGTGACTTTTTAGACTTTGTGCTAGAATAGCTTGGTTGTTGGAGAAATTGTTCTTATGTCTATTTCCTTAATACATTTTTTGTCCATTTAATTAAATAAGTAGAATTAGTGAAATTAATAAAAAAAGTGTCCTGAAGCCAACTATGGAGAGACCTTGTGCCCCCACAATTGCATTTAGTGTGTTTTCTTTCTATTCCTGTGTAAAGGATCTTGGGATGACTTTGTGCCCTCATTAGCCTTCGTATTCTGTTTCTATGTAAAAGACTTTAGGATGACTTTGTGCCCTCATTGTCCTTCATATCTCACTCTTGGGCAGTTGAAGTGGAGACTTTGTGCTACATCTCAGTCTGCTGGTTACTATGCCTTTGGTTACTAGTTACTTGTCACTATCTGAAAGAACTCTTGCTATTTCCTGCAAGATCGCTTTTGAAAGAAGAGAAGTGCCTTTAGCATTTTCACCAAGATTTTATCCTCTATTTGTTAACATCATCTCTAAAAAAAAAGAGATGGATGGTTTATCCTACCCATGAGTGTTATTTTTTGCTTATATATATAGTATATAGCTCTTGCATACTTATAAGGAACCTCCCCTTGATGAGAGGAGAGATTTGTCCCCTTTTGATGTAGTAAACCTGCACATGTGGCTGACTAATCTCCTTATGCTATGGTTAAAGAGACTTATTTTGCTCATCAGTTCGCTGGTGACAAAATATTCACGCAATAGTTTTTGGTGACTCCATTGGGAACACAGTAATTTTGTGCAATTTGGAGCCTCAAGCTTTAGATTGAAACATCACCTATGTCTTATCCATTATCATTATAGCTTTATCTATTTATTCTGCTGGGAAAGAATGCGTAGTTTAAAGCCTCAAACTTCAAGCTGAAGCAGTGCCAATTCTTTTCCATTTTTATTTTTACACTTTAGCATATCCACGATATACATGAAGCCAAAGGGCTGAAGGTATTGTTGACCTTGTATTCAAGTTGGTACAACAAAGTAATTTTGATCTATTTCCTTCACCATCTCACCTCCAATGAACCAAGAGCTTTCCTCCTACTAAAGTCAAGTCTCCATTATCAGCCAAAGCCTCCATTTCCACTATTAATAAAGCTTTGTCAATACTTACCTCTCTAAGATTTGTTACTCCACCTTTCTAAAGTCATACTATGGCAGTTCAAGGCCCTTGGGGTAACTCTTTTGGCCCACTCAATTTGACTCCACCCCTGCATGAACTTCCACGCAGCTCAAGAAAGAATTTCCCCAAATTCTTTGGGGATGGGAGAGTCACCCTGATGAACACATTCTAGCCTTCACCATAGCCTGTGGCGTAATAAGAGTGGAATTTGAGGACGTGGCAGTCAATATTTTCATGGAAACACTACAAGGTGCTATTGCAGACTGGTTCTACCATCTGTAGGCTAGGTTAGTGACTGACTGAGATACTCTTAAAGCTAAATTTGAAGCCAAGTTCAAACCTATAAAAGTTACACATGCTTTGTTGGCCCAACTCACATAGATGAAGAAGGAACCTCATGAACCTATGAGGGATTTCATTGCCAAGTTTGACAAGCTTAGAAACAAAATTCTTGTAATTGCTTAACCAACACTTGAAAGCCTCAAGTGCTTCTTCATCAACTCACAACTGCCTAAAGTGAGTTTTCTATTGAGACGTGCTAGCTAAATAGACTTTGCTGTAGCTCAAGATTTGGCCACTAAGGTTGGAGATGACCTTATCTTGGCAGGAAAGAAAAGGAGAGATCCTAACAGAAGTAAATCTTCTTCATCTTTTGAATATCCATCTACAAGTACCACTAATCCAATAGTGCAAAAGCTAGAAAATGAGTTGCTAGATCTTAGGAAGCAAATGGTACAAGGGATATCTTTAGCTCATTCGTATAGAGATATGCCAAGAAGGACATTTCCCAATTAGTCATACTAAGGCAATGTAGCCAGGAATCAAGGATAGCCAAATCATCTCCCTCCCCTATAGGGGAAATTTGCCATTGAAGCACCCCCAACCAATTCAATAGTTAGATATGTCAAAACATAATTTGATTTCTCTTTCCAACCTGAATTGAACTAAGAAAATGACACTGATCTCTTTACAGAAGGCCAAGAAGAATTAGCTAACCACTCTAACATTGGTTTCCTGAATTACTAGGATGAACCCAGAAGTGAAGGTAAAATAGATGAGGGATCATATGCTGTGTTCACCTGATCCAAGAATCTGTTAGCCCAACAAGCTGATAAAGAAAGAATAGAGGAGTGATCTCAACCAGCAATTTTAATTGCTAAACGGGGAACCACTCTACCTTTATAGCCAAAGGACCCAGTGATTGCAGGAAAGGTAAGTACATCAAACATCTCTGCACCTTCTACTTCAACTTTGTAGATCAGTCCTCCCCCTCCCAAAAACTAAAGGGATGAACTCCTATCCTCTATTTCTAGTCCATTTCAGTTGTTTGACATAATTGACCATGTCAAGAAGACCAAAATTCAAATGTCTAAATTTGAATTCTTACAATCCAATCCTGAGCAGTTGGATAGGTTAATTCAGTGTGTGAAGAATAAATCTATCCCTATAAGACAAGATGTTAAAAAAGTAACTCATGATCCCACAAGGAACATGTCCATCCCAAACAATCTTGTCATTACTCCTCTAGCTGCCCCTAAGAAAATAGAGCCTTTCTATGTTTCCCTATTGATAAATGGTTACAAATTGAGTAATTACATCATAAACTCAAGTGCATCTGACAACTTCATGCCTGCTAAAGTGGTAGAATATCTTAGACTCATGCTGACCAAAACCTTTGGGAGATATTTCTCTATGGAAAACAAATAAGTACCTCTGTTGGGACAAATAAAAGATGCCCAATTTGCATTTACAGCATTCTCAGAAAAAATAATCAAGATGATAGTCCTGGTGGCCGATGTTCTAGCTTCAAACGACATTCTTTTGGGGAATTTTTTTTGCAAAGATGTTGGTGGAGAATTGAGCATGGACTTATCTGAAGCAAAGATCTCTATCAAAGGCATCATGCAGAGGCTACTTCCTAAAAAAGAATCAAAATATGTTGTCACTCAGACATCAGCCCCTAAAAACTTAAATTCTATTTGAATCTTTAGGCATGGGTAATTACTTCTTAACCATAGAAGATATTCATGTTTCATTAGATGAAAGTCTTGTAGGTGGCAATCCAAGAATTGACTCAGATGAGACATTAGAAGAATTGGTAGGGTGCAGTACAGATGAAAAAAGATCTTCCCTCTTTAATGAAAGAAAATCTAATAGAAGATCAATTTTTAATGATGTTTGGATCTTGAAATTTGATGGCAATAATTATTCTACCAGCTCAGGGGCTCGGATTGTGTTGATATTTCCTCAAGGAGATATTTTTCCTTCTTCATATAAGTTGCAGTTCAACAACACCAACAACACAGCTAAGTATGAATCTCTATTGCTTGGATTGAAAGCTACTCGAGATAAAGGCATCAAATTCTTTCATGCCAAAGGAGATGCTAAACTAGTAGTTTGTAAGGTAAAGAACTTGTATCAAACTAAAAATGAGAGACTACACCACTATCGCAATCTAGTCTGGGATCAAATTGAAAACTTTGATGCTTTTAGCATCTCTACCATACCCAAGGAATTCAATGACCGAGCTGATGCACTGGCTGTTTCAACAACTCTCTTAGTTCCTCATCTAAACTTTAAAGGAAATAGGTACACTATCAAATTGGTTTTTGACCAAGTGTGCTCGATAATGCCAATCATTGGCAAGTGTTCAATGGAGACAACTAAATCATCACCTTTTTAGAACAAAAAGATAGCTTCGAACAACTTCACTTCGAAGGTAGTAAGCTCAATAAATTCAAATCAGCTCCTAAAATGAATTCAAATGCAGGTGAAGAATTCTTGCAACTAAATGGGAATAAAATTCCTAAAGGACTAGTTTCTCTTGAGAAACTATTTGACAAGCATGATAGGCTCATCAAATAGCGAAAAATGGATTCAAGCTCATTCTAGGGATTTGATCAAATAAATTTGGGTACCAAGGAAAATCCCAAGATGGTGAACATTGGGAAGTGCTATACTCTGAAGGAGAAACTCAAATTTACTGACCTGCTTTGTCATTACATGGATGTTTTGGTGTACTCTTATGATGATCTAAAGTTGCTTAGGCTTGAGAAAATTCACCATAAAATTCTTCTCAAGGATGATTCAATGCCTTACAAGCAAAAATCTTGGTAGTATAATCCAAAGATATCAAGTACTATTCTATCTGAGATACAAAAAATGCTAAACGCTAGAATAATTTTTCCAATCCATCATTCCACATGGATTGCCAACATAGTTCTTGTAAGGAAAAAGAATGGTGAAATTCATCTCTACGTGGATTTTATGAATTTAAATCAATCCTCCCTAAAGGATAATTACCCTCTACCCATCATGGATCAATTTCTTCAAACAGTGGCTGGCTCAGAGATGTTATCAATGCTAGATGGCTTCTCAGGATACAATCGAGTTGAAGTTGGTGAAGCAAACCAACACAAGACTGCCTTCACCACACCTTGGGGCACCTTTGCTTATCGAAGAATGCCATTTGGTCTAATAAATGCTAGCACCACTTTCCAGAGAGCAATGGACCTTGCTTTCAAAGATGAAATGGGTAAGTTCATTGTGGTATACCTTGATGACTTGACCATCTTTTCCAAGCATCGCTCTGAACATGTACGCCATTTGCAACAAGTGCTGGAATGATGTCGCTATAATGACATTTCTCTAAACCCTAAGAAGTCTATTTTTGGAGTAAAATAAGGGAAATTTCTCAGACACATTGTCCTGAGAAGGCATAAAGATTGACTTAGAGAGAGTTAAATCCATCTAGGAGCTTACTCTACCCATAAGTAAGCCTGTAGTTCATTCTTTCTTTAGAAAGGTGAATTTTTTATGAAGATTCTTTCTTGAGTTTGCTAAGAAGACTCACCACATTGTGGACATGATGAAGGGAAAGGCCACTTTCAGTTGGACTAACGAAGGCAAGTCAACATTTTAAGACATCAAGATAGCTGTGGCCCATGCCCCAACTCTAGTTTATCCAGATTACACCAAAGAATTCACCATATATAGTTATGCTTCTGAACACACACTTTCAATAATTCTGGTTTAATAGAATAAATAAGGTATGGAATCTCCCATTTCTTTCATGAGCTACTCTCTCAAAGCTCATGAGGTAAAGTAATCAAACATAGAGAAGCATGCTTATGTAGTGGTAAAGGAAGTAAAGCATTTCCGCTTCTACATCCTAAATTCACACACTACTGCCTTGGTTCGTGACACCATAGTCAAATCCATATTAACTCAGTAGGAGTTTGGGATGAAAAGAGGCAATTAGATTGTAGAAATCTATGAGTTTGATCTAGTCATCAAACCGATGAAGTTGGTGCATGGAAAAGGCCTATGCTAATTGATTGCTGATAATAAGCCAAAACAAACAGAGCATGAAGAATCTAAAGAAGAAGACATGCTAATATTCCTCTTTGTCTCCACCACGAATGAGTGGTATTTAGGTAGTGCTCATTTCTTTACTTATGGTGAGTGTTCTGCTCACCTATCTTATAAAGAAAGGACTATCAAGTTGAGAACTACCAATTTTGTCCTCTGGGACAATAGCCTGTATAAGAGGAGCCTTGATGGAGTGTTCCTTCACTGCATGGACAAGGAACAACAGAACCAACTTTTAAAGTCCTTCCATAATTTGGGCTATGGAGGACATTTTTATTCTCTTATAACTGCCTATAAGATTCTGTGAGCCAGGTATTACTGGTCTACTCTTTTTCAAGATGCATACAAGTGGGTAAGGAAATGTGAACTATGCTAGCAGTTTATTGGAAGACCCAAGTTAGCTATCCTGCCTCTTAAGCTTGTGATGATAGAAGAGCCATTTCAGTAATGGGAAATTGATTTTACTGGTGTTATAAACCCATCTTCAAGTGCTAGACATGATTATGTCCTCACAACCACAGACTACTTCACCAAATGGGTGGAAGCTATCCTAACCAAGCATGTTACTTCAAAATTAGTGTGCAATTTCCTCAAGGAGAATATCTTTTCTAGGTTTGGGGTCCCAACCAAGATTGTCATAGAAAACACAGCTTGTTTCACTTCCCAGGAGATTGCTTAGTTCTATTTTTACTATGGGATCACCCTCTCCCACTCTTTTGATTACTTTTCACAAGGGAATGGACAAGCTAAATCAAGTAACAAGAACCTGATGACTATCATCAAAAAATTGGTGGATGACAACCAAAGGTCATGGCATAAAGCATTAGTTGATGCTTTGTGGGCATATAGAATTACATCAAAAAGGGCAATTGGTATGTCTCCTTTTCAACTTCTTTATGGGATTAATGCTAAGATACCAATTACCCTAGAATTGCCAACATTAAAATTGGCTAAGGCAATTGAAGATCAGACATATGAAAGCTCCATTGATAAGAGGATCATATACCTAACTAAGCTGGATGAGCAGAGAACTATGGTGGTAGACTGAATTACTATCCATCAAAGTCTGGTGAAGAAGATCTTCGACCAGAAGGCAAAAAATTGTGATTTCTAAGTTGGAGATCAATTCCTATTGTGGGACAAAAGGAGAGAACCAAAGGGGATGCATGGAAAGTTTGTCTCCCTTTAGAGGGGCCTATTTATTATCCATCAAATCAATGGTGAAAACAACTTTCTACTAAAGTATCAAGATGGTACGCTCTTTTCTCTACCTCATAATGGGCAACATCTGAAGCACTTCAATTCTTGAAGTATCAGATAAGTTTACCTGTACATATGTATATGTGTGTAGTCTTTGTTTCTACTTTGTGTTGTTCATTTTCATTTTTTTTGGAGCCTTTCTTCTTGGTTAGCATGACTCCATAGCCCAATGGCATACTTCAAGGCACTGGAGATTCTGATTTCTACTCCCCTCAGCTATTCCAAGTTTTCAACTGAAAGAAGTTCCCCAACTGGAGCTAGCTGTTGTCCCTAAAAATGTCAGCTCATTTTTGGGACAACATATGAACTATTCTGGTTCAACAGACCAAAATCTTTTCTTCCCTTTTCAAAAATTGTTCTATGCATTCAAATTATTTATTATTCAAGCTTTTTCAGAGTTCTATGGACTCTGCAAGCTGGAATCTATGAACTCTATAGGCTTGAAACTATGGACTCTGCAGGCTCATTTCTACAGACTCATTTCTACAGAATCAACTCTACAAACTCTGTAGGCTTAAATCTATGAAGTTAGTTCTATAGAATTCACAAGATGGAATCTATAGATTCATTTCTATAGACTCCACCAGTTCTATGAACTCATTTCTATGGACTCTATAGATTCAAATCTACAGACTCTGTAGGAAAGAAACAAGCTCTCAACACTTAAGCATTTTTCAAGGTTGGTTCAATGCTTCGGTTTAACTAAAAAGGTTTATTATCAAGCTTCAAATAAAGGATTGAACCATTGGACCATTGAACCACCAAACCTTGCTTCCAAAAGGTTCAATGGGTTCAAAGTGTTCAATGACATCGGGAAAAGTTCAAAGGTTCAATGCATTTTGGTTTAATGCGGTTTGGTTTAATGTAGTTTGGTTCAACGCGGTTGCTTCAAGCGGTCAAGAGAATGAGCAGAACACAAGATTGAACTTTTGAACTATTGAACCAAAGTTGGTTTAATCAGTTGGTTCAATCGGTCGGTTCAAAGGAGTACCCTAAAGCCTGAAAGGAGAAATACCTTTGTGGAGGGCAGTGAGTAAAAGTGGCAGAACATGCCACGTGTCCCATTATAACTCAATAGAGCCTGCCAAGTGTCTGCATTTGTGTTTCAAGCTTCTTATAAGTTTTAAAGCTTCTTTCAATAAGCTTCTCTCAAAAGTCTATAGAAGCCACCAAGTGGAAACTATGAAAGATTTTAATATATTTTCTAAATGCAGTGAAATGTGCCACGTGTCCCTTGTAAAGCTCAGTGGAACCTGCCAAGTGTCAACATCCATAGTTTACTCCTTTTGTTTCATTATTGAGTAAGGACTGTGGTGGGCCCCAAGTGAGTTTTTAAAGTAAGTAGAGTGTGCCAAGTGTCATCATCTGCGTGAAACCAAATGAGTCCCAAATGTTTCTAAAAACTCAACAGAAGCTACCAAGTGTCATCATCCACGTAAACTAAATGAGTCCCAAATGTTTCTATAGTGTTTCTAAAAACTCAACAGAAGCTACCAAGTTGCCACATGTCCCTGGTAAAGCTCGATAGAACTTGCCAAGTGTCAACATCCGTAGTTTCTTCCTTTTGTTTTGTTATTGAGTAAGGATTGTGGTGGGCCCTGGGTGAGTTGCTAAAGTAAGTGAAGTGCACCAAGTGTCATCATCCACATGAATCAAAATGAGTCCCAAATGTTTTTATAGTGTTTCTAAAACCTTAGTAGAAGCCACCATGTGTCATCTTCCATAAGACTCTCAAAAGGCATCTAAAGCTTCTATAAGTTAAGCAAAACATGCCACGTGTCCCATTTTAACTTAGCAGAGCGTGACAAGTGTCTACATCCACATTCCCCTTTTGAAGATGCTCGAGCAAGAAGTATTATGGGTCTCATTTTCCATAAGTTGATAAATTTTCAAAGTAGAAGAGTGTGACAGATGTCAAAGGTGGAGCATTCCCAATATAAAGACATCCTCAAGCAAAGAAAGAAGCAGCAATGGATGATTCCAAAGGTAGGTTCAAAGAAGTGATTAAATAGGGAAGCAATGAATGTTCACAAGTTCAATATGGTTCAAAAAAAGTTGTGACCAATGACGTCCCCATGGATGTCAAATTTAAGGTGATGGGATATCCGTTAAAATTCAAATACAGCATAGACCTTGTGAACAAATTTAGTGACCGGCCAAAGAGATAACCCAAGAGCTCAGATCACATAGAAAAGGATGGAATACAACAAGGAAAGGGGGAATGATGGAGAAAGATCAGAAATATCTATGCATGGGATATGTTTCTAGAAGGTGAAGTAGTCCACCAGGTGGACATCAGATAGTGCAAATATTTAATGGTGTGGCCTATTTTTTTGCATTGAGTAAAATGAATGAACAACTGTGCACACATCAGGAAACACATCAGGCAACCCATATTTAAGACTGACACCTGATTCCAGCATAACACATTGATAGAATTTAAAATGCATTAAAGGCATTGAATGCATCGTAGGCCATTTTTGTGAAACAAAGCACCCAAGTCTTTCTTGGAGCACTATATATTGGACTCTCTCTTATTGTTTTAGAGAGATCTCTCTCTGTGATTAGAAACAAAAAACTCTACCCAAATTGAAAGACATTACTGAGACTTTGAGCTTAGATTGTTGATCATATTTCATTATTTGAATAAGAAAACAAGTGACTTTTCAGACTTTGTGCTGGAATAGTTTGGTTATTAGGGAAATTGTTCTTATGTCTGTTTCCTTAATACATTTTTTGTCCATTTAATTAAATAAGAAGAATTAGTGAAAATCATTAGAAAGGTGTCCTGAAGCCAACTATGAAGAGACTTTGTGCCCCCACAATTGCCTTTAGTGCGTTTTCATTTTTATTCTTGTGTAAAGGATCTTAGGACGACTTTGTGCCCTCATTATTCTTCGTATTCTATTTTTGTGTAAAGGACCTTGGGATGTATTTGTGCCCTCATTATCCTTCATATCTCACTCTTGGGTAGTTGAGGTGGAGACTTTGTGTTACATCTCAGTCTGCTAGTTACTATGCCTTTGGTTACCAGCTACTTGTCACTATCTGAAAGAACTCCTGCTATTTCCTGCAAGATCACTTCTAAAAGAAGAGAAGTGCCTTCAACATTTTCACCAAGATTTTCTCCTCTATTTGTTAACATCATCTTTGAAAAAAAAGAGATGAATGGTTTATCCTACACCTGAGTGTTATTTTTTTCTTATATATATAGTATATAGCTCCTGCATATTTATAAGGAACCTCCCCTTGATGAGAGGAGAGATTTGTCCCCTTTTGATGTAGTAAACTTGCACATCTGGCCGACCAATCTCCCTATGCTGTGGTTGAAAAGACCTATTTTTCTCATCAGTTAGCTGGTGACAAAATATTCCCCAACAAGTAACACAAAAAATACTCTTCTTAGGGTTTAAGGAAATGCCATACCTTCTACATCTTTCAAAAACTTGTTGTAAGTGCATGAAGTGATCTTCCCTATTTTAATTTTTTTTTATTAGATCATCTATATAAATAATAATAAACTTACCTATTAGGCCTTGGAAGGCATGGTCCATATTTATTTGAAAAGTAACTCCTACATTGATTAGCCCAAAGGGCATCCTCTTATAAGGAAAAATTACCCTCTTTGGTGTGAAGGCTATTTTCATCTTGTCCTCTTTATAAACCAACACCTAGTTGTAACCTAAAAAGCCATCTAGAAAATACATCATAGCTAAACCTAAAATAACTTGGATCACTTGGTCCAAAGATGGGAGAGGATGGTTGTCTTTTTCTGATTCTTTGCTTAAGTTTTTGAAGTCTATATAAAGTCTAATCTCACCATTCTTCTTCTTGATTGACACCAAGTTAGCCACCCAAGTAGAATGCCTAATGGGGAAGACTATCCTAATATCTAGTAATATTTTGAACTCCTTGAAGATTATGGGTTTTAGGATAAGGCTTACTAGTCTTTGTTTTTACCTAAATGGTTTTCAGTTTTCCTTTAGGGGTATAGTATGGGTAATGACTCTTGGATCAAAGATATTTAAGTCATCATATGAACATGCTATGACATCCCTATATTGGGTAAGGAGCTCTTTGGATTTCTTATTCTCAATGCTTGTGTAGGATTTTCCAACATTTAATAGCTAGGGTAGGTTTTGGAGGCCAAGATCAAAAACATTATAATCTTTCCCACTTACCTTGAGAACCTTAGAAATTTCAGCCAGTTTGTCCTGATCAAATAGTCTCTCTAAAGCAATCATCCCCTTGGGGATCTTGTTGTCATTTAACTAAATGAATTTATGATTAAAATTGTCATGCTTAGATGTACTTTAATCAATCTCATCAATAATATGAACATTAAATAATCCAAAATTGGTCATGAAATCTAATATTTGCTGATCATCACTAAAAACTTATAAATGATTAACATTATCAAGCATTGAAGGACAAGGGATTAACTTAATGCTAAAATTAGGGGAATCTTGGTTGGGCATGAGGTTGGTTGCAATAGATGCCAACTCATCAGTATCTTGGTTTTATCCTCTTAGGATGGAAATGATGTCAAAGGCATCAAAGGATTCAATCAAATCCCTAACCTTGAACTTATACCTTTTCAAGTATGAGAGCTTACATTGGTATTTGCTTCTCACTTAGTTGACCATTAGTTCTAAATCCCCATAAACCAATATTTCTTTGATCTTATTATTTATATCAAATTTTAAACCTAAGATAAGGGCTTCATATTAAGAAATATTGTTAGTGCAAGGAAATTTGAGCCTATAAGAAGTATGGTACTTTCTAGGGTCAGTTAAAATAATACCAACACCTAATCCAACATTACACCTAGCACCATCAAAATGGAACTTCCATAGTCTAGGAACAACATGAGTATTCTTAGGATCACATACATTATCAGTCTCTAGGGTGAAAACCCCTAAGTATAAGTCAATTATGTTAACCCTCTCATTTACAACATTGTATTTCATTATCATGTGTTTCATCCTTGGTTTTCTTTCAAACCCAATCTAATTAGGAACTCCCTTCCATGGTAGCCATTGATGTGAGAAATATGTGGAAATGTAACCATTCAAATCCTTGGTCCATTCCCTAATCAATAATATTCCATAAACATTAGGTATATCAACAACTTGAATACCAATGAATTGTTACACCCTAGGCTCAGAAGCTAGTTACATGTGAACATTTAAAAGCTCCCCAATTACCCTAACTCTAGATTTGTATAATTAGGTGAAAACCCTATTAGACCTAATGGGAGTTAGGCCAAGTTTTTTACATATACCTATAGGCATAACGTTGGTGGAAGCACTAGAATCTAGCAAGTAATTATGAAAGTTCTTACCAAACATCCTGATACTGAGCAAGAAAGGAGGAGATCTAGCCTTGGCTTTGTGCACAGTCACATTGAAATGATCAATTTTTGGTGGGTTGTTGGACTTATTTGACAATGTGAGTTCATACAAAGTGATGTCAGCCTTTATATTCTTCATGTCTTCAACTGTGTTATATATAGTTTTAGAAGAACTAGGAATTTTAATGCTAGGTCTAGAAGTAGTCCCTTTAGGTGGTTCATGATTGTTTCTTGAATAATTGTCTGGAGGAGTTCCAAGGTTATTTGGAGGCATTAAGGTAGTCAAGGGCTACCTCTTATCTCCATTCCTCAAGGGATATGTCTTGTTCAATAAATGTTGATAGAGTTGGATCTCCTTAGGGATCTCATCAGGTTCATTCTCCTTTTGAAAGGGAAATCAATGGTGTCCACCATGAAGGCTTGATTACCTGACTTAGATCTAGAGGTAATTGCATCATTTTCCTTGTTAGGGACTACTTCAAAACTATCCAAATCTTCTTGGAAATCCTCAAAGGCTTTGAAAAAATCAATGCAATCAATTTATCCATGCTTGGCTATGTAATATAACCTATAATAATAAGGTAATGCAATATCAGTGAGGTTAATGTCCATGGTCTTATTTTCAAAAGATGGCTTATTATTCCTATTATTATGAAAACTATCATTTTGAAATCTATTGTTTGGCCTATTATACCTTTGAAATGAGAAGTTCCTACCTAATCTTTTAATAATATTTACAACTTGTTTTTGCAACTGAAGAAAATTAGTGCTCAACTTTTAGACCATTTTAAAGATAGATTCATTCTCATTTTTAGGAGTTTTAGAATTATGTACTTGGTTATTATTAGCAGATGATACCAAATCCCTTTGATCATTTGGATTGAAGCCATTAGTAGGATGATTTAAGAATCCTATGTTCTGATTGGGAGAAACATGACTTAATGGCAATTGAGTTAGGTTTTGGAGTTGGTTTAATGCTAGGATATTTTGGTTATTATTTGGGAATAGGTTCATAACATGAATTTATAGGTTGATATTTGGTATAGAGTATGCCATTTATCCTTGTGTTTTCATCTGATCATTGATGGTTACTACCTCAACATAAGCTCTAGCTAATAAAGTTATGGCTGGCATGGATCTCTTCAAAAATATAGAGGCAATGGGATCTACTACATCCTTGTAAATATCTAGAGCTAAAACATCATTAGGCTTATAGGGGTCTATGTTCATGCTAAACATTTTCTAAAATCTAGCATTAAAGGACCTAATATGCTCACTTAACTAATGGTAGATAACACAAGGACCAATAATCTTACCAAAATGATCTATAAATTCATTGTTGAATTCATCCCAACTAGTGATGTAATTATTAGGCAAGTTCAAAAACCATTCATAAGAAACATCCTTAAAGGTGAAGGGGAATAACTTATAAGATAAATCTTCATGCATAACATTTAGCAATCTTAAGGTAGATTTAAAATATTTTATATGTTCTTCAGTAGTTACTATACCAATTGGACTAAATGTAGGCAAATACTTCTTAGGGTTATGTGGGAGGTCATGTACCACACCTGGTACATTGATTGAAAATTACCCCAATTAGGCCATACTTGGATGAATATTTAAGGAATAGGTACCTTGAAGAGGTAAAGTTAGCAAAGAATTAGATCTCCTATGTCTACCATTATCATTTTTAGCCTTTCTGTGAACCTCAAGCTCTAGCAAAGGATCCCTGGTCTTTGAGTTGTTCTAATCTTGGGAAATTCTAGCTTGAACTTTGAATATCCTACCTAAAATATGATGTATCAAGCTAAGTTTAATAAATAATAAGAGTCAGACTTGCACATTGAGCTTATTTTGTAAAGGTTGTATGAAAAATAACAAAGGATGTTGATCTTTGAATGAATTAGCTCAAAGATGCATTCAATTACATGAATATGATCTATGTTTATAAGTCTAAGCCTAAAGGAACTTATATTTATGAAATATATGCCAACCTTTGATCAAAATGAGCTATCCTAACCTTAGATACTATAGATTTTCAAAGTTTAAGATAAATTTATCAAAAAAGAGCATCAAATCTCAAAGAACTTCAATATTTGTCTAAGGAAGCATAAATATGTGTCACAAAAAACAAATATCGATGATATTTATACTTCTAAGTAAATAATTCACTCAAAAACATAAAGATATACTGATCTTTAGATCAAGTAGATTAAGATCAACAAAGATTCAAAGATTTTACCAAGATCTGGCCCTCCTTATAGCACTAATAGAGCTTCCCTTGTTGATGCTTATAAATGATCCATAGGTTCTCTTAATGTTTAAAGAACACTTCTCATTTTAAAATTTAAAAAATTCAGAGCATGAGTTGCAAGTTTTGGCAATCTAGTTGCCTGTGGTGAAATAATAGTAGAACAAGATAAATTGTTCCATAATATTTATATGATTTGGTGGTTAGGAGCCACCTTGGTCCATTCTTTATGAATTGTAGAGAGTCTATGCTAATACTTAGTGAATTATATTCCCTATTTAAGCTACAAGCTAATATAAATGGTTATTTATAATGAAATCAAAACTAGAGTGATTTGGTATAAAAAAGGAGCAAAGAAAAGGGTAGGGTAGGAAAGAGAATGAGTGATTACCAATTTCAGTCTTAAATATCATGACAAAGCATCAATTGCAACAGAGTATGCATTTAAACCAATATATAATGTAAAATATCCTTATCTTAAATTCCACTGTATATCAAACAAACTTCAAAGGATAATGTAAAGAGTCATAAGTAAGAACCATGCCTACTTTAAGGATTTATTACTATAATCAAATAACATTTACACATCTGAACACATAGAACACAATGAAATGATTAAAAACCTAAGATCCTTCAACTAATCTAGCATATGCATAGATTAGAAACCCTGTGATTAGAAAATGCAACCTAGAATTCAAAGAAACTATTCAAATTCAAGACAAAACTAGTAATTGAGAAAAAAGCTATATTAGCAATTGACATATCAAATGTGGACAATCCTTGTATAATTTCTTGATTATATTAATTGCTTCAAGTGTATGAAAGTTGCTCAAAATTACCTCCTTTTACAAATGGTAATACATGCCTTTATAGAAAGGTCAGGTAATATACCGATCAATTTACAATATACAGGTGTATAAAAGACAATGACAACTGTCATTCTTAAGATGGTTCTAGAATACACTTGCTTTCTACAATTAGACTGACCTAGAGGCAAATATGCTAACAAACTAGCATATGCCATTAAAATGGAATATTCTATTTCAAAAAGTTGTATAACAGAATATCTTCCAATTTGTTGGTAGGGCCTCTACTTGTTGTTGTTGGAGGATGCTCATGGCCTTAGTGTGTTGCTCATCAAATAGCTCTAGATCCACAATAGGCTTTAGGATATACTCCTCCTCTTGATCTTCTAAGTCATCAAATTCTTTTTTATTTCAAGCCATGGCTTCTTTAATGATCCTAGCTTCATTTATCCTCTCTCCAACATTGAATATCATGTCTAAGATCTTATTATTATCAGCCCTAAATTTGACTTGGCCCTTTACTTTGATTTTTTGGGTTACCAAAGTAGTCCTATGTTTGAATTATTCATCACTTATGATTCCAAGGGTAGTGGGTTATGCAAGGTCTATAATCATAGTCCCAAGAATATATTCAATCCTTGTAATTATCTCCTTATCGTCTTCTAGGAGCCTTTCCACATTATTGTGCCATGCACTCAAACTTTGAACCTTGTAAACCATAATTCCAAGAATTATACTCAAGTGTCCCAAACTAATGGTTTTGAAGCCTAGGATCTATTTCCTTTCTTGGATATTGAGAAGTTCAACTATATTGTCTTTTGAGGTTTGACATTGTGTGACCAAGCTCTTGGATAATACACTTTGCTATGCTAATGCACTTTACTTTAACTTCATTATTTTGAGTGCCTCAAACATGTCATAAAATAACTCATTAAGCATTTTGGTCATTACCTCAGGTAATGGTAGAATTGCCTGTGTCTCCATGTTTTCATTTTCTCTTTCTAAATTATATATCATCTACTTCATGCCTTGGATTCCATCTTTAGCCTGTGTTGATTGGGTCTCAGTCAAGCTTTCCACATCCTCTTCATGAATGGCAGCCTTACCAAGCTACTAACCTTCAACTAGGGTTAATTGCACAAAGAGCTCCACCTTTTGAAAGGTGAATTCCTCTATTCAAACCATATTTATCTTAGTTTTAACCTTCTCTAATCTAGTTATTTTAGGGTTGAATTGGATGGTAGTGACTAGATTCTTGAATTTGGGAGGTTTTAGGACCTTCACACCTAAGCTACTAGATGCTCTTGAAGCATCTATCTTCTTGCTTTTTGGTCCTTGAGTGACCACAATAATCCTTTATTCTTTCACCTTCACCATATCCCTTATCAAAGGCTTCATGTCATCTTTCACTTCAACATTGGAAACCTCTATGAGTGGCTATGAGTGAGACAGAGAAAGAATCTTCTACAATTTTCCATCAATAAGCTAGTCAATAATGACTAGTCCATGAATTTGGAATTCATCACTGAATAGATTGACTTCATTAGTGGGGTGAGTGAAGGTCAATCATGGTTTCTTACATGGTCCAATAGGGACCAATGCTAGCTTTTCCTTCCTCTTCTCTTGGGATGCCATAGGGATAAGCTCTTTTCTTTTACCTTATTTAGACTCTTCTGCTTGGATTTGAGTCTCTTCAAATAGTTCTTCTTCCCTGTAAGTATCATACATCTTTGTAAGTTCCTTGGGGGCACTCTAAAGTGTCTCTTAAAGTTCTAAGGATATCATAGCTATGTAATAAATTGGGGAAGGTGGATTTTATGGGAGTTTTAAAGATGATGGCCCCTCCCCAGGTCTCTCTTCCAATCTTACTTCTCCTACTTTATACTTGGCATGGCTTTGATCATCCTAGCCTTGCAGACTTTGCCCTTAAGGCTATGGCTATGGTTTTTATACTTTGGGATGCTCCTGGGCTATCCCAGATGGTCCAAGAAATATGTAATACTACAAAGGATTAATTTTCCATGCTTCTCCTGATGGCTTGTCATCCTTGGTTAACTTGTGTTCAAGCTTGATGTTGTGGCCTGGGATCCTAGCCAATACTTATTCATAATTCTTAGCCTTAATACATATGGTGTCATAAACACTGAGTTAATGTACATACTCAAGCTTTTGGAGATTCTTATCCTTCAAATGCTCACCCAGTATATTCTTTGGATCCCACATTTTAAATTCATCTAGCTAAAAGCCAAATGAATCCCTATGTGTGGACATGATTTCCACCTATTTCCAATATTTCAATATGGTTTTCCAAATAATCAAGGGGAAGGGGTGGAGTAGACCCTTCATCTTCTCCTTGTATGTCCCATGAATGCCATGGATGAGATAGGAGACAATTTCTTGCTTCACAAGCTTACTTGGAACATGTACAGGTAATTTGTAGGGCAAGGATGTGATCCCCACAATATTGATAACTATACAATCAGGGTAGTACCATATGTCTCCCATCATTTAAACATACTTATTAATGATTGGAAGGACCTTAGGCATGGGAACACCTGTGATAACTTCAATTATGGCTGGGTAGACAGTCACAAATAAACTACAAATGGTTCTTGTACTTAAAGATGTGTAATCTAGAGTAGTGGTGGGAAATGGTAGTTTTTACCTCCTTGTATGTCCCATGAATGCCATGGATGAGATAGGAGGCAATTTCTTGCTTCACAAGCTTACTTGGAACATGTACAGGTAATTTGTAGGGCAAGGACATGATCCCCACAATATTGATAACTATACAATCAGGGTAGTACCATATGTCTCCCATCATTTAAACATACTTATTAATGAGTGGAAGGACCTTAGGCATGGGAACACCTGTGATAGCTTCAATTATGGTTGGGTAGATAGTCACAAATAAACGACAGATGGTTCTTGTACTTAAAGATGTGTAATCTAGAATAGTGGTGGGAAATGGTAGTTTTTACCTCCTTATATGTCCCATGAATGCCATGGATGAGATAGGAGGCAATTTCTTGCTTCACAAGCTTACTTGGAACATGTAGAGGGAATTTGTAGGGCAAGGACATGATCCCCACAATCTTGATAACTATACAATCAGGGTAATACCATATGTCTCCCATCATTTCAACATACTTATTAATGAGTGGAAGGACCTTAGGCATGGGAACACCTGTGATAGCTTCAATTATGGCTGGGTAGATAGTCACAAATAAACTACATATGGTTCTTGTACTTAAAGATGTGTAATATAGATTAGTGGTGGGAAATGGTAGTTTTTACCTCAAGAGACCAATTTATAATATGATAAAGTTAACTAAGGTAAGAAGGGCATCCAATAGGTATGACACAGGGAATAATTTAGTGGCGAATTTTCATATTTTGGTGAATTTGAGGTTTTGCCAGTGTAATTTTTGGTGATTTCTGAGCCCTTCCATGGTTTCCTAGTCACCAAGCTTTGTTGGGTTTACCTGGTTGCTAGCATTGTAATCGCCAAGGCAAATGTTACATTTGAGTTTTTCCCTACCGGTATTCGCCTTTCACGTAGCCGACCAGGAAACGTTTATTGTGGAATGTTCGCCAGATTTCAAGTTTCCATTTCATGCAGTATGGAAGAATTCGCCATCCTAGTTTCATTTTACTGCGGAGGAGTTGGCTCGTTTAACCTTTTTTTTTTTGAACCCAACAGTATATATATAAAATAAACATTCAAGTATAAGTGTACATTTATAATGGACATCTAGTTTCTTATACTTTAAGTTATATTTTATTTATATACTTTCAGGATGTTTGAGAGGGGTTTCGGACCGCTAGGAGCTATAATGCAAATTCTAGGTTTTGGAGGATCCTATCATATTTCAGAGTTAGTCAGATTCCAGGGTTTCAGGGTTTCAAACTTAGCCATATTTCAGGGTTTCAAGATTTCAAGGAGACATCATAGGAGGTATGAACGCTGCATGAAGGGATGTATGCGTGATAGAATAGTGTGAAAATATCTCTCGCAAAGTGATAGAACAGTATAATTTTTTTGTGGTTTTAAAATAACACAATTCGCCCAGATTTTACACATTGTTTGAGAGACTATGAATGATTCGCCAATGGAGATTATTATTTTTTCTTTGTAAACTATTTTTTTTGCCACAAAAAATAATTTTTTTTGTCAGGTGTTTTACACCTTTCGCCAATTTTTTACACCTTTTCTAAAGGAGGGGTTTCTTAAAGTATACCCTGGTATGACATCATGTAAAATTTCTTAGATGTCTTCCTTTTAATGGTAGTGAATTATTTTGCTAGGAAAACATTGATTAAATCTCCAATTGGAAGGGTGAGCTTTTCTTCCACCATGAAATATACAAAGGGAACCTAGATTTTATTCACATAAGTGGTTGGTGGGGATCCAAAGGTTTAGTTCAACACAATCATTATAATTCTAGTGCCCTTTATAAATTATATTATTTATATTTTACCCTCAAAATCCTTAAAGATATGGGGTCCCTAGTTCAACTAGGGTCTAATGACAGAGTCTAGGTCATGATTGCTTGTCCATTCCTTGCTCTTAGATAGGTCAACATGGTGAAGTGAGAGCTTATAATATTTCTCAAAAGAAATATGGGAAATATAGGTTATGTTTTTGGAATTTCCCTCCTTGATGATCCATTCATTATCTACTCTACAATCAATAAATATAGGGGCAAGGATGTATATACAATATAATACCTTAGGTTTTGTCATGGTATGGTGAAGGCTAGCCATCTAGACTATAACAAGGTCATAGTACCTCATATAAATGGTGGAAATTATTTATTACTATTTGGAAATGGGTGGTAAATCCTCTACCATGAAGAAGAACTTGGACTAATTCTTAATACTTGGGACATTCAGGGCTACAAGGTCTAATTCAATATCTTTGAAGATCCAACCTTCATTGTCTATCGACAAGTAGAGCTCAGTCTCTTCCTTCAATTGCTATCTATGAGTTACCATGGTCCTTATTTTTGCTAATTGTTCATGTCAGATTGTGAATGATCTTTGTGAAATCTCTTTTGCACTCAAAAACATAATTAAGTTCTCCTTGGATCAAATTATAACTAATTGATTTTGTTTGGGTCACTTTTATGTAGGGTTTAAGGTTTTGGAGCTTTAATGGTAGAATATATCCAGGGTTTAGCTTATATGTGCCTTGGATTTGATTTAGACATTTGAATTTATACCTTTGTGTTATGATCCTGAAAGATCCTATATTTTGTCCTTTTGTGCTTGTGTGGTGCCTATGTGGCATCAGTCTGGGCCTTTCGTGACATTTTTCATAAATGCCATTTGAGCATTAGCCATTGGTATTTAAAAAACATTATTTTATTTCACACCATAAGATCAAAATCTTAGATTAGCACAAGACATTGATTATAATTTGGGTCCTTGATTATGATTGGGTCTTTTATGGCAAGTTCCATGGTTGTGACACTTGGCATATTTACATGCCTCTTCATGCTTTAGATCCTATGTCAGTGCTTTATTGAATAAACATTGGACACACTATGAGATTTTAGGCATTTAAAAAGTCATGAGCACCCTCATGCCATTGTATCAAAATCTAATGACAAAGCACAAACTATCAAATCATCTTGTCAGGTCTACCTAGGTTAGCTTTTACCACATGTTGAGTTCATGGGCTCTCAGGGTCTTGTTGAAACTTTTATGGGAGCCTCATGTAGTTGGATCAAAATTTAGTAATGAAATGTGAATCATTGATTTGTAGAGATGGTCAAACATTAAGTTAACACATTATTAAAGGTGGGACTTAGATTTAGATTCCTTAGGCTAAGGTTTATTTCATGTTTATTAATCATGAAGCAACCTTTAAGCTAAGGGGTTTATGCCTAAGTTTTATGAATTACATAAAGTGGACCAAGGTTAAATTTTCTAAGCCAATGTTTACATTGTGTTTTAACAAACACAATGTATGCATTGGTCTAAAATGTTTATGCCCAACCTTACAAATCATTCTCAAAAGGGGTTCAAAATGATATAATTAGCTAATGTTAAAAGGGTTTTAATGTATTAACAAACACACATAAACCTTTGGTTAGAAATATTTAGTCCAAATTCTATGTAACAAAGACCAAATTTTAAAATAAGACTTATTATAAGCCTATAATTTAAGGTTCATGATATTTAAACAAAATGCCATGGGGACCTTAAAGTATAGATTTAGACTAAGTTTATTTTATGTAAATTTAGACCATAAAACCGTTTCCACATTTTGTAAATTGAATATTTATAGTGTTTGATCATTTTTCAAGCACTTCCCTTAGATTTTAAAGCCATTTTTGAGTGTTCTAACAAGATTTTGTAGTGCATTTTGATCTTGAGTGGAATAATTCATTAGCTTAAATTTGATGATCTCATAGACATCAAATACATCCTCATGAGCATCAAACAATGATTGTATTAACATCAATTTTAAGTTAGTGAAGTTTTTAATTTGATGGGCTTAAAGCTGATAGTCATGCAGATGTCAAATATGTCCTTGCAAACATCAAATGATGGTTACACGAACATCAATTTTAAGCTCATTAAATTACTATGACCTAATGCAAGAATGCCACTTGGCACCTCTGTAGGGTTTCTTAGGATCTTAAACTTAATTCATTTTGTTGGATCAAGATCGTCGATAAAGTAATAGCCATAAGATTATGATCCAAGGGTTTGCTTGTGATTGGTCACTTTGTCAAGCAAGACGCATTTGTCTTTGGTCATCAAATGCAAAGGTGCTGTGTTAATAATTCAAGCCCTCTGTATCATTTAGAATTTTTAACTGTGATTTTCTCCATCTGATTGGGTCTTCATGATGAAGTGAGAACCATTGATCATGATCTAAGGGCTTGAATATGATTGGCTAGTGGGCTACATGTAGGATTATGTCAAGCTTACCTCATGCTATTTGATTGGAAGGCTGTGAGGAAGTAAAAAGTATTAGATCATCTGAGATGCATGCTATTTAGGCTGAATCTTAGGCCTTATTTACTCTATTAGATTAAATACCATGATAAAGTGAGGGTCATTAGATCATTAAAGATGTAAGGAAGTTAAGTTAGGACCATGGTGATATAAAAGACCTAGGCTAAGGTATTAGGAATAAGGTCTAAATCATATTAATAAATACGTTAGGGCCTTAAGATTAAAACCGTAGGCAAAAGTATAGAGCAAAAGACTGAGCTAACTTAAAATTGGACTCAAGGATCTAGAACTTAAGGTAAGATGTCAAGACTAAGGTGCCATTAGTATTTAATCAATACAATGGGGCCTTAGGGTTAAAACCTTAGGTTAATCTAGGAAATATTAAAAGGACATTGTAAAATGAATATTAGTTAGGCCTATAAGGGAATTTAAAAGGGGAAATAACAAAGGGGACCAAGATTTTAGGCTAATTATTAGTCATGTTAAAAATCATGACTAAGCTTTAAAACATGAGTTTTATACTTAGGTCCAAAATGAATTTTAAAAGGGTTCTCACCAATTTGGTTCCCACCATTATTCAAATTTAAATTGAGGGTTTTGCTAGGGTCTTGGAATATAAAATTTTCAAGAAAAAACACCATGGAAACTACAATTAAAATCCATAAAAAACATTTATTAGCACTATTAGGCCAAAACTAAAGCAAAACATAATAAGTAATCCCACTTTTGATGAAGTGGATGATCCTCAAATTCTACAAATGACCTTAACATGCTAAATTTCCATGTTCAAAATTCAAGGTTTCTTAAGGGTCCCAATTTTAAAAAATGGGGGTATGTTGGTCCCAATAGTAAGACACTCAAGGAAGTGTATAAAGGAAATCATAATCAACTAGAATAAACATATCATAATAGCTCATGGATCAAATATGTTAGAAAAAAACATCAAGTGCATATCATGTCAAGTACCTTGTATAAGATATAATCATGTATAAAGGCATGTGTAAGTATATATAGGAGCTCAAAAATGATAATATAAAGTGACCATATAATGATATAACCTGGAAGTATCATGATAAAAAAGGTGGATGCCCCAACACCCTAATGACATGAGTAGAGGGAAAGCCTAACATCCATAAGTGCATAAATAATGTGTTTGTGTATGTCTGTATGAAACTCAAGTAGAAGTCTAAAACACATGTGTATGTAGGAGTAATTGATATGCCATCCATTTACATGGAACTAACACATCTATGCCAAGGATCTAATAAAGTATGTAGGTGTGAGAAATGTTTTTGGAGTTTTTGAATGTTTTTTGAATTTTTTGGTATTTTAGAATATATGAAGTGGAAATATTATCCTATGTTCTCATGTAAATAATGGTCATAGGTATCTCCCCACTTAGAACCTGGTGCAAGGAATTTATGGTATTTCCAAGAAGCATGTATATGTTCAATATCTATCATTGTAGTGTTCATGATGTTGTGTGTATGTATAATAGGACTTTGAGGTCAAGAAGTAGAAATAGAAGGAATATGGGTTCATACAACCCATCTATGTGTGCTATGTGGTTTATTTAAATCATTTTTAGGTTTTCAATATGTTTACATATGATGTATACTAGAATATGAGGATTTTTTGGAATCCACTATATATCTCTGATGTAATGGTATCTCAAGTACTAGCCACCTAGTAAAGGGGATTGCCTGTTGTTTACCCTTTTACAATGGATTAACCGTAGTAGGTTTGATAGTTAGTTGGCTAGGTATATATTTTTATTTTTCAAGAGGATGTTCATATGGGATTCAAGAAACTATAATTACCTAATTAGCATGAATGTATTTAACACATTCATGCACTATAGAAGGTACTACTTAAAGTGTATAGATCTAAGGACTTCCAAATAACATATTAAATATTCTCATGGAAGGTATTACTTAAAATGTAGTAACCATATGTGAGGGACTAAGTTGTAAAGGTAGGTCAATCTTGACAAGAACATTCTAATAGGTCCCATCAACTTCTCTAACTGATTTAGTAAAAGGATGTAAATCATGATGAGTGTAACCTAGATGTGAAAGTATCATCATGGTGTAAACATTTTCACTTTTAAAATTATCAATCATGACACTATGTATAAGTTAGTGATCAAGGAATGCTTGAATGAATAAAGAATGAAGATCAAATTTACTATCCTTAATCTCAGTGTCATAAAAAGTAATAAAAGGTATCTGAACCATAGGAGGTATATGTCAGTATAAATACCAATAATCCCATCTAATGGGTGCCCATAATGTGATGGAGGAGGATTTACACTATATTCCATTTGCACTTCTAGTTCTTTCTTAGAATGGTCTTGCAAAGGATTGTTAAATATTTTTTTGTTTCTGGTGATCACCAGTTTGTGAAACTAATTCCTTGGGAGGATCATCAAATGTAATATTTTAGTTATCAATAAGGTCTTGTATCTTTTACTTTAAAGTAAAACATCTATTTATAGAATGTCCTAGTCCCTGATGATAATCATAATAAGCATTCACATCATATCCTTTGGGTAGAGGTATATTCATATAAACTTCTATAGGATCACACACACACACACACACACACACACACACACACACACACACACACACACACACACACACACACACACACACACACACACACAATATTAAACTCTACTATCCATGGGATTAATAAAGTGGGAGACTCAAGTAAGTGTATAAATTATCTCCTTGGTGTATTAGATAATATAAACCAATTAGGCTACTATGAAATTATGTTAATCATTGTTGTTGCTTCCTTTTTAGGCTCATGAGGTTTTACCTTATAACTTGGTTTGATTGAAAATTTGACATTATATGTAGATACAACTAGAGTATTTGCTACATACTTGAGCTTATTTAAAGAAATAATCTTCATTTCACAGTCCTATACAACATGGCATAAGCCATCAAAATATTTAAAATTTTTGAAAATAATGGACTCATGTAAAGGAGTAAGAAAATTTTGCTTAAATATGTATTGAAACTCCTTATCTTACATAGGATTAGTAATTTTAGCCAACATTGTCTTGTACCTCAAGACATATTCATTGATAGGCTCATTTATTCCTTGTTTGACATTGGCAATTTAAACATATGAATCCTTTTCAAAAATATTAATGGAAGAGTGTGCCAAAAACTTATCTACAAGAGGTTTGAATGATCTTATGTATGGTAGAGGTAAATCATAAAACCAACTCAAATCATAGTCCTTGATGCTTCTTGGGAATAATTTGGTCAAAATTTTATCATTGGAGGCATAATCAAGGCATGCTGCATAAAAAGATCAAAGATGCTACTTAGGATCACGTTGCCATCATAAAATATGAACTTAGGTGAAACAAAACTAGTTTACAAAGGGTGCAAAGATATCTCAAACGTGAGAGGGTTTTGTAACACATCTTGTGAATCAATAACATGAAGAGAATTTAAAGTGTTTTATTCAATGTTTGTAACCTTGTAATTCAAGGTATTTATAACTTGAAGGAATGTTTTAATTATGGATGCATTGGGATTTATATTAACAAGCTAAGTAGTCACTAAAGGGGATGTAATCATGGTTTGAATAGGCATATAAACTAGTATTTGAGTTGAAACATTTGTTGTCCCCATTATATATGTAGCACTAGTAGTTTCAAGAAACAAAGGTTGAAATACATATCCCATGCCCCCATTAGAAGTATTAGGTTGTAATGTGTTTAGGGGGAGTGTTGTTATTATATGGGGATGACCCATAGTTTTAATAATATGATCAATAGATGGACCTATTTGGTCATCTATGCTTTTTGCATTCTTAGTTTCTAAAATGGTTTTTAGGGTTTCATCAAGATCTTTAGGGTTTTGATGAATACACTCATGAAATAATGCAATTTCTTGCACTTGATCATGATCTATTTTCTCATGTTCATTAGTTTCATTAGCCTCATGGTTTTCATTACCTAATATTATTTTATGATAAACTCATCAATATATTTTTCTTTCTCAATATTGGTATCATTATGATCCATGGGATTAGGTACCTCATTAGTTTGGCACATCTTAGGTGGTGGGGAGGGAGCTAAATGTGTTCAATAATCACACCTCCCAATCTAGGGATATGTCTAGTGCATGTAAAAAAATATAATCTTAAAAATAAAAAGTATATTAATTTGAAACCCTATCTGACTAAAAACCTTAAGAATCATAAATTTTTATATTCATATGAATTAGGTTCACCAAATGTTTAACCCTAAAAATCTAGATTAGGGTTATCTAGGGTTAAATGGGATAAAGATAACCTAATATAAAAGGTTGATAAACTATCTCTATGACAGGTCAATTAGATGTTAAACTTAGATATAACATATGATGAATTAATTAAACCAAGATACGCTAAAATTAGTAAGTACAACCATGATAGATGTAGAAATGACAAAGAAGTAATGTACTTATCTAGTTTTGACACTAACATTATTTTGGATCTAGAGTAGCTAGGAAGTAGACTGGAAGAGGGTGCTATAATAGTCGCTAAATTATGGATTAAGTGCCTCTAGAGTTATAGACACTAACATTAGCCTTGGATGGTTGCATTGACACTACTATCTAAACTTGACACAAGTGTCCTATATGAAATACTTGCTAGAAAAATATGAACCACCTAGATGCTTTTGTGTTTGTTTTCACCTTTGCTCTAGTGAATTTAGGTTTGGGTCATGTATTTTTGCTCCTCATGAAATTACAAAACCCTAGTTCTTCATCTTCATAGTGACCTTGTGAAAAAATGGGCTAGTAGACAAAGAGTGTCAAGTTGATCCCAAAGACTCCTCTGTTAATGAGTGTTGCCTACATATCCAATACTCTAAAGAGGGACTCAGATTAATGTAGTTCTCTCCTATGTGTTGGCTTGTGTGTGAAGCATGCAATATGTGGAAATCAAGTACAATAGTGAATTAGCTTGTAACTTGGAAAATTGGGCTCTTACACTACTCATTCAATACTTTAGACCTATGTATGTGTTGTTCCTATGACTGATATGAGAATATGATAAAATATGAAAGATTTACTTTATCGAGTGCTTGATTGAATGATTTGATATATTTCCTTGGTCTATTTTAGGTTTTAAGTTAATAATGAATGAAGCTTGATATTATATTTATATCAATCCCTTTGGATAAATAACTCACATTAATAACTTAGGTTGAACTTTAGGATACATTTCATTTACAAATTAGATGACTTTAGGGCACTAAACATGTGTATTAGGGTAGGATACTAGCAATGATGTAGGGATATAAGACTAACATTTATGTTCGGTAGTTATAAAATAAGCATAAGCTCAAAACTTGAAAGAGCATAAGATAAACATATTTTAAGCATTATGGGAAAGATAGAAGGCTCAGGTCATCAACATAAGATTGATTGGACCAAGAGATAGGACTAAGGGCATAAGATAGAGTAGATGTGAGACTTATGAAAATGGGAAAGGTCAAGACCTGAGAGGAATAACCAAGGTTTGAGTTTTCCAATTGTACAAGATTGAGGTGATATATAATCCACAAATATCATCTACAACAAGAAGTTGACCAACACCACAATGAAAGACATTTAAAATTTTAAGATTGAGTTTTTGTGTGTTAACAACCATTTAAAAAAATTTCATTGAAATAATATAAGAATGATAATGTTATTTGACCTAATTATTATAACCCTTATCAAGTCTTTTAAAATATTGGCAATGCAAAATAAAAGCTGGAGTTACCTCACTCAGTAAAAATACATCTAATCTTCCATATTTTCTATTTGAATAAGGTCATTGGAAAAAGAGTTTCAACCAAGACAAAGTTACTAGAGCTTGGTGAGGAGGGAATAATCATTTTATAACTTAGGGAATAATTAAGACACATGCTAAGAGGTTGTAGATGAGGGTGATTGCATAATAACTAGTCAAGTGGAAGAATTTACCCAATGAAGATGTGACATGGGAGGATAAAACATTCTTGTAGAAGAATCTAAAGATCATAAACATTGATGATAATATTGGTTTGAATGGGAGGGATATGATATTCCCTTAACCTATATGATGTATTGATAAATATATAGTCAACTTATGGATGTCATAACATTTAATTAAATCATATTATCATTTACATAACTTCATATTAGTAGTAGGTCAGCCTAGGTTGTTTATATAGAATAATTAAGGCATATATATATATGAGGTAATGGTTAGTAGTTTCTCATCATATTCAAATTATGTTATCATTATAAGGTTTTGGAACTTTACCCTTCAAATGGATCATCATTTATTCATATATTCTATTCTATTTCAATCATGTTGTGATATATTATTGTTATTCTATTTAACTTGTGAATTAATTTCATTACACCAAATAATCAATCTGCCATTTCCATTGCATTGAGTATACCTTTAGTCAAAGGAGGAGTGTTTCTCATAAAACCCTAAAATACCCAAATGGGAGTGACTTTCCTCAATAAAATTCAATAATAATAATAATTTATTAAAGGAGAAGTGGTTGTATAACATTGTTTCTTGATAAAGATAATCAATGTAAGGAAGAATGAAGAAGCATAAACCATCATAAAATTGTATTAGAGTGGGGTTAAAAACCTCCATAAATTTTGGGACAATTTTTAGGGTCCAATCAATAAGATAAAGGTTATTAAATTAAGTGATCTCATGTTTCTAGTCAAAACTTTCTTATTGTAATTCTGGTTATCTGAACTTGTATTGATGATTTTGCAAGGCTAATTATTGAAAATTATTCATTATCTAACTTACATAGATGTGTTTTTAAATGCTAATCATATTTGACTATTGTCTTATTAATTATCTTACAGTTATGGGCTCTATGTTTCTAAACCATATTTAATTGTTGTCTCGTTAATTAACTTGCATATACAAATTTGTAAAGCTAATTCCTTTAAATTGTTATTTCATTTACAAGTATGATTTTGAAAGATGCACTTATTAGGGAAAATTTTATTATTACTTAGAATATTTCTTATGAATTTTCTAAATTCCATTTCATTTTGACTTTGTTATAATAAAAGAGTAAAATATTTGGAATGAAATTTCATTCTAAGTTTTAGTTTATGGAAACTATTAAACTAATGAATACAACATTTTGATATTTGTGTTTTTTAGGAACATAAACATGCATGTGTATGCATAAAAGACATTAATAAGGGGCCCATAAAATCATTTTATTTGAAACATAGCAAGGGTTGCCTCAAAAAAAGGAGAAATAATATACTATCACTATTAGATTGCTTTGATAATCAAAATATTTTATTTGAACAAATCCTTATGTGATCAAATGCATATGATCAATGAAATATATGCAAGTAGAGATAGTAATAATTTTGTACCTAAATAGTCTTACATTGCAACAAATAATAAAATTATTAGAATTAGTGGTAAAGCAAACTAAGGAAAGGAAAACTATAAAAAACTCTGATTTTTATATTGTGGTAAATCACTAGGCCAATTTTTGTTTAAGGGGGAATGAAGGATGACATATTCCATCTTTAGAAACCCTATTATGTTGTAGTTTTTATCATGTGATCATGTGTATATCATTTTTATGGAAGCATTAAAATTCTATTATGAATCCATTGATGATTGGGCATATGTATTCACTAGTTTAGACATTGTATTTGATTAATACGGTGAACATTTCAGTTATAATAACGTGTTGTTAAATCATCATTATTATATTTATATATTGAGTATTATGTATTGCTAATAATCAATATTATTTATAAATTTATCATCCCCCAACAAATGCTATTGATCCTTTCTGAGTTGTGCCTATCTATGTAGGAAGAAATAAATGATGGGTCATAGTACAAGGTGGGATGTATAATTGACTTCCTCTAAGAGGGCACACCTTGAATCAAACCATATTGCATGTTGGTATACACCTACATGATTAATTTTTCTAACCTAATGTGTTTTTCTTATTTAATGATTAGTATATGATTACATGATAACATGATTTTAATTAGATATTTTTTCTAACATGATTTCTATATTGTGTTAGAACATGTCACACTTCACTTTATAATTTGTTGTGTTTTTGGTTGTTTGATTGGGTCGTCAATGTGTTCATTTATTTTAAAATTGATATGTTATTATTGGGGATAACTGAAGGCTATCAAAATAATAATTTTATTTATTTGATCATAGCCGATATTTTGATTCTAGTTTGTGAATTTGTTTGAAAATGGGTTATTTTATTCAAGACTGACATGCTTGGACTTCCATAAAACACATTTGTTTAGTTTCCAACTCCTAGCTTATTTTGCATGCAATCACATGTCTTGATTAATATTTAAACAATGCAATTATTTCTATTAAATGACCCCCTAAACACTTGTCATATAATCATGTTAATCCAAAATAACCCTTGAAATTAAAAATTATAAGGTTCAAAAGGAGGCTACAGATATTCAAATTTGGTACAAGCCTTATTTCATAAAGCCTTTTTGGAAACTTTGCATGTATGGATCTCAAAATATAAATAAAATCCTTAGTGTCATATCTCTTTTAGTTTTTTGATCATCTCAATGATTCTATTTAGCTATGTGACACCTTTGTCCTATCATCTTCAGCTTGATTATCCATATTACAAAGATATATAACCATTTATTTCATCTTGAATTATTTTTATGCCTCAATCCAATTACACCATATAAGGTAAGTATTGATTGTCGATAATGATCAAAGATGATAGAAGTGACAAACATATTTTCAATTTATATTTGGCACATTTAAATTTATAACTTTTTTTGGGGCACTTTTGAGCTTCTTTTATTCAACTTTGCATGCCAATAGGTCCTTAATTCAAAATTAAAGGTTCTTGTATATATAAAATCATTGCAAGGTATTTTAAATAATCACTTTACATTATCAAGAACTAGACAAGGCTACATATTGCACCTAAACAATTGTTAAAAATAAATATGAAGTTGAAAAAGGTCAATTTACATTTACATGCTTATACTAAGGGAAATATAAGAGAAAAAACATCTAGGATTTCATCCACAATTACACACACATATTAATGGGAAAACTACATCAAAGTTTGATCCCTCTAGGAGTATTGATGATTTAGTATAGTACTTGGTCAGTCAATTGAGATTAACCAAGTTTAGTCCAACTCAAACCTTTTGAATGACATCCCCATTTGATATCATATTAGTTGTGAAAAATTAAGGTTTGATCATAAAGGTGCATCCAGTCAATTTTAAAGACAAGAAAAGGTAAAACATGCATTATAGACACAAACATATCATCCCAAAAGATAATAGTACATTTTTGAGTGTGAGGACAATACTAACCACTATAGGTTAGTATCAATTGTTGATATTGACCCAAACTGACGAAATTGATTGGGTGATAATAGGATGGGATGATATGTAAATAAAGCATTTGCACAATGTAGATATGTAGCGTTCAAACATTCTAAACTCAGAAAACATGACAAACAAGTTAAGAACCTTCTTAAATATTATTTTATTTATCTTGTGAATTTAATCATAGTTTAAATTAGTTTCATAAGCATTTTTTAAAATTTTATAAATTTAAATTAATCATTATTTTACTACTCATTGTCAAATATTGAGACATTTAAGCGAATTCCTATGAAGGATCCAATGGCCTATCAAAATCTTAAGGATGATTTTGATAAGATAATATCTTCTTCTAGTTCACATTCTACCATTACCAATCTATCCTCAAATGTTTCCATTGTAGAACCAATGGTCACTCAAACTCTTACTAGAAGTGAACCTAAAGAAGGCATAATTGTGAATGATAAGAAATAACATACTGCAGGCACAATTACATCTCATTCCAAATAAGTATGGATAAAAAAAGTGAATCAAATATCTATAGATAAGGAAAACTACAAGTATTTCACAACAAAATTAAGAAAATAAACTCTTTCTATTTATTGCACAAAAGGTCCATCAACCAACTTCACATGATTATAATAAATTCCTATTCCCAAGTGGGTTGGGAAACCATTTTTGAGCATCAAGGATAAGTAAAAATACCATGGATTAATACTATATATAAATGTGTAATACTTATCAAGTACAAGACTATTATACACACACCACCTATACAAATATAAAAATACTCATCATATATAAGCAAATAAAATTTTACAGCACAATTCAAACCATAATTAATACAAGACAATAAATGAACACAAACCTAAATCTAACCCTAAATTGAATATCAATTAAATATTATATTTATACAACATGCAACATTAAATAACTTAAATCAAATGTGAAATTTAAACCACATGAGATAATAAAAATATGCAAATTAGTTTAACAAACTCATTTAAAAATACTCATCATAAATAAGCAAATAAAATTTTACAACACAATAGACTCAATCAATGACCAAAACTACATCCCTTGATGCATGCAACTCATCACTGCCATTACCTTTATGCCTACTATCCCTAAAAGTGGATGTTTCACCATCTCATCTATGCCCATGAGACTGACACCTATACCATCTAACACACTCTTACATAAATCTGAACTAAATCATTTATGAGCATGCTCCACCTGGAGATCACTATATCATGAAAGAATATCATTAGATATATCAATACTAATCTTAGGAGTAGGTATTTATTAGGTAGGTTTTCATGTAGACCATCCCACTCACTAGGAACTATAATTAATGTTGCTTCAAAAATAACAATGAGATCAAAAATGGGTGCATATACACCCATAATGTTGTTTATTCTCTTGATTAACCCAATACCAAGTATGTCATATATAATATTTAGTGTCAATGTACAGATAGAAACATCAACCATAAATGACCAATATACATCACTTGTAACAGAAACATGACATATTGAAGACAATAACAACTTGTAAGTACAATAAATAATTTATGTATATAATTATGTTTAATTAAAGTTGTTTCCATATCAGCTAGATATGGTAGGGGCTATGTTATAGGCTGAAATGTAATCTATGGTCCTAATCCTCTTACACCTCCATCACCTCCTCCATCTCTCCCAACATGTACTAGGGGCTCACCACTAGGATCAATTACAATAATTAGAAACAAAATTGGACACTTTAAAGCCATCCACCACTGTGTATATGTTGTGGTAAAACCTATATCATCTCCATTAAAACAACTAGATCTACCTCTCTTATAGGTATGGGACTAGATAAACATCATTAGGCCTTAGCCTATCATCAAGGTGATAAGTATACCTCATAGTTTAAGTCCATGGATGAGGCTTTGAGGCATATCTTGCATAATACCAAATTATCTAGTAACTCTCTCATACTAGAACCTATCTTCCACACCAAGGAATCTATCCTATAACCACATACTCACATAGATATGATGAAGCTCCCTACCATCCTTTACCAATCCTATAAATCTCCTACATGGTTTCCAAAATATCATACCAGCCTTCAACCTATCCCAAATAACCATGTAATCTATGGTAATCTGTGTCCAATGCTTGGGTACCACATAATGCTATGTAAAAATCTATAGGTGGGCCCAGTCTCCATGTGGTCCCCTAACTAGATGAACCAACATAATGTGATCATATGATAAAACATGTATCAAGATAGAGCTCTCAAGTTCACTTGCATGGATCTCTAATAAAAACTTGTATAAATCTCTATATAAAAACACAAGTATACTGTAACTCCACAAATATATGGTGCCTCTCTCCTTGATATCCCAAATAAAATCATACAAACAATATCATATAGTAATAGTCCCACCATACACAATAAATGATACAAACAAGTGACACAAACTTTTATAAATGTCAAATCTTTGATGTAATAATATCTTTGAGTAACATAATAATCACCATCTCTATACTAGTCACACCGATCCTAACCAATAATATAACTATGGGCATGGTGTATATACCCCTAACCCACTATTTATTGCATAATGTCCCACTCTCTAATAATTTATAATATCAAGACACACCACACATCGTTTAAGGTGATAGTGATTTATACTGTGGAAATCTAGAATGTGTGTGTGTTAATGTTCTAGCTCTCAACTAAGATAGTCATAAGGTGAATATCATCAGGTATCCTACCCACACAAGATACATGTTCAAACCATAATGTATCAAGTATCCACCAACTAATATCATATAAATTGATCTCACTAAAGGTCTCCATATGGTGAATGTATCTAAAATATTTCATGTACAAATATCTCTATAAATAAACATAAGCAAAAAATATCAGATATGATGAATATAATACAAATAAGTATGCAAAAATATAACATAAATAAGTAAAATATTAAGGACAAATCCATCCAAAATAGTCATTATCATCAAACACTACTATCCAATGTGGTATATTCCTTAGTTAGTACCATTAGAGCACTTGATGGTTCCATCAAATTTATAATGGTAGTGACCTTGAAGGGTTAGTATGGTGATCCATATAAACTAATAAAAAACTACCTAAAAATGCCTTATTAAAAATAATAAAATTTTGATTTTTTTTCAAAATGTAAAAAAAGGATAAAAAAGGCAAAATGTTTCTACATACTAGGTCCTTGGGTGGCTCGGCCTATAGAGTAGTTTGTAAATACTCAAATTGGCTAGGTAACAGATCTTGATAGCTTAACATCATGAAAACTTGGAGTTAAAAATCACTATCAATAATGTGCAAATGAATTAAAATTTTATATAAATTCAACCTATATATGGGTTGAATTTTCAACTATGCACTATACCAAATTCAATATGTGAATTAATACTTGCAAATCATTTGTGCATGATTTATTAAACATGTATATAAAAATCACTCTTTATTAGTTAAATTGGAACACACACACTGCATTCTTCCACATGATAACATTTCCAAGGCTATTAGTGATAATTTAAAGCACATCATATTTTGTGAATACTCCTTTCACAAAGATGTTGCTCTATTTTTACAAAATGGGGAAAACTCTTGATTCTATATACATACCATTACCTTCAAAAATTATTCTATACTATCCAATGAGAAATTTTATAGAAGTATACTAGATTTATATGCCTCATTGAGGTCAATTCATGTGAAAGTTATAAATTACAATAATACAAATAAAAATTGAATATTTAAAATGACTAATTCAAGAGTTAATCAATTTAGAAACTTTTAAAAATAATCTAACTTATCTAATTATACATATATTTTGACATGAACAATTCAACAGTCATATCCCTCACATCTAAATGGGGACATACACTAGGCTTACTACAAAAAATAGTTCCACACTAGTAATATTTTTCATATTTTGAGTCACTCGATGTGACATAATGGCTTCAAAAATTTAGATTATCAGAGTTTGACACATTTTACATGATTCAAATTATCATATTTTGTCACATTATACATGGTTCATAATGATTTAGGATATCTATATGATACAATAAGTGGTAGATTTTATATAGATTTGTGACAATGGTTTAAAGATTTGAGATAATTTTTACACATTGGTATAGATTTTGGAGACATATGATATGAAAATACACTCCATTTTCAAAAATATGAAATAACTATTTACATATGTTTAAGCTTGATACATATTCAGAGGCATGTGTCATGTAGGTTTACTCACTTTATAGGAACAACAATACAGTTTATAGGTTGAATGGAAAATACTTGTCATTTCAATTTACTTATTAAAAATATCTTACATCAGAGTGGGGGGATGAGCATAGTCCATGTCTTCAGCATTTCATTTGGAACCGATGGTACATATCATTCCAAGTTAAATGACAAATGGTTGTGATTCTAATCACACTTGGTGGCACCAAGGTCATGATGGAAGCATGAACACTGTTCATTCTCTTTTGATCATGCATTTAATCTATATTGAGTGAATTTGAACAAAACTATACAATTGAATCTGAGGTCATGATGGGGGCGTGAACACTATTCCTTTTTTTATCATTTATTTATTTGATTGAAACTATGCAAATTGAATCTATAAACCATCGACTATGGTTGATTCATTTTCATTAATGTGTTAAAGTTTAGTGATGCTTAACACATTATTACTTGAACCTAGTTTGGGTTCCCACTTTTCATCTTCACACTACTCTTCAAATAATTTCTTGGAAGCTTGTCCATTTCCTTGGCCCATAAATGAACAAGATTAAAAGTGCCCTTTATTCTCCATAGTGATTGGGTCCATTGTTGACCTTTAACATCTCCAATATTCACAATAAAAGAACACTCCATGAGCTACACCATATGACATGCATACATGTGTAGTTTTTCTTTTAATATATTTTGATTTTTGATTATAACTATACTTATTTACATGGGCAAAAATATATCTAATTACATACATCCTATTTTGTAGGAACACTTAGACATCATTGAAGATTAAAATAAATAAAAAAGTCTAAATTCATAATTACCAACACAGGTTTGCATTCTCTTTTTCATTTTTTTCCAGTACTTATAGTTCCATTAAAATTCTAGATTAAAGCGGGGTAGAGGGGGTGAGAATATAGATACCCAGATTTGGTACAAGCCTTGTTTCATAATGCCTTTAGGCAAATTTACTTTTATGGATTTAAAAATATGAACTTAGTACTTAGTGGCACATTTATTTTGGTCGTTCGATCTTCTCACTGATTCTATTTGGTCATGTGACACCTTTATGGACTATACTCTTCAACTTCATTTTCCATATTATATAGAACTCTAGCCCTTTATTTCATGTTGGAGTCTTTTTAGGCCTTGGGTCAATTTTGACATTTAATAGTGGTATTGATTATTATAATGACCAAAGATGATATTAGTGACCAAGACATATTTTTAATTTATTTTGGGTACATTTCACTTTATGATCATTGTTTGGGCACATTTGAGCTTCTTTTGGTCGACTTTGTGTGCCACTAGGTCCTTAATTTAAAGTTAGAGGCTACTATATATATAAATTCACTTTAAGGTCTTTGGAACAAGTAATTTAAATTATTTGGAACAAGTAATTTAAATTATCAAGAGATAGATAAGGTTACATATTGCACCTAAAAATTTGTTAGAACTAAATATGAAGCTAACAAAGGTCAATTTACATTATCATGTTAATACCAAGGGTAAGATAGAAAAAATATGATCCAGGTTTGCATCCACAATTACACACATGGACATTAGTGAGAGAAATACATTAGTGTTTGATCCCTCTACAAATTATTCATAATGTAGTACAATTCTTGGTTAGTCAGCAAGGATTGACCAAGATCAATCCAAATTTAAACCCTTTCACTTAACATCCCCATATGATATCATATTACTTGTGCAAATTTAAGGCTTGATCATACATTTGCATCTACTTGATTATGAAAGAAATAAAAGGTAGAAACAAACATTGTATATGCATGTGCATCATCTAGAAAAATAGTAGTTTTTGTGTGTAGAGACAATATTGACCATTTTAGGTCAATATTGAATGTCGATATTAACCCAAATTGACAAAAGTGATTGGGGGATAACATACTAGTATGAGCCATACACATAGAATTTGTATAGTGTAGAGATTCAACATTCAAAACTCAAAAAAAAAAAAAAAAAACAAGATAAGAACCTTTTTACCACTTGTTATACATTTATTGATATATTTAGCTTGTGTGTTTAATCATAGTTTCAATTAGTTTCATGAGTATTGTTGCATATGTATAAATCCAAATTAATAATTATGCTATTAATTTCTATCCTATTATGGTTTCTAAAACCAAATAATGGTAAAAAAATGGTACATACTTTCATTAAATATGAATAGGTAGGTGACTAATTTTGAACCACTCGGGACCTATGCATAGATAAAAAACTAGCATAGGAAGGTTTTACCGCATGGTCTAGTTATATATACATAATTACCTTATAGGGTAAGGTATGATTTTACATATAATATGTTATGTTTATTAGCACATAAAATACCATTTTGGGCCTTGGTGTAATAGATATATTGACTTGGTTTTAACATTATTTTTTAAAATCTAAATATGACCTTTTACAGGATTGATAGACATTGACATCATTTGAAATGTTTTCAAAAACCATTTGATAAAGGAATTATTGGAAATATTCCCTTGTTAGTACGTTATTGGTGTTATTATTAGTGTGATATTAAGAATAGTGTGAGGATGAATATATTGTATGTGGGTTATAAAAAATCACCTAGATTAGATGGTAAGTAGAGAGAATAACAGATTTGTGTGATAAGGGAGGCTACTTATTTATAGGAGATCAAAACCCTATATGTATGTCTCATATGTTTGCATAATAGAATTTAATTTATTAATATGTATCTCTAACCATTTTTAAGATTTGGTATCAGATCCAAATCTTAACTAAGATCACTTAAATATGTTAATTTTAAGTGAAAAGGTCTTTAGACTTAGTCAAGTATAGCCATATCAATGCTATTATTAATAATAAACAAGACTGACCATGAAATAATGATTATTGGGATTTGGATGCACAAAAGAAAAACTAAGATAAATAATTTAATAAGGAAACTTGATAAGATATGAGACTTAGAGTTAAGGATTTTATTCTATGAATGGAGTGCAAACTAACTATGATTTAATCTAAAAATGAAATTATATATCATCAGTAATCTATCTCAGAATTACTAATTGTTAATCTAGTAGTGTCATATGTGTGATTGATGACTGAATATGCACTAAATAAATTCAAATAAAGTTATTAAATATAAATTTTTTTCATTTATGAATAATTTTAAATAAACTTAAATATAAACACATGAAAAAACAATTGCCAATAAGAATTATGGCACCACACTATTACACCATCTTTTATTAACAAGAAATACTAAAACTAACCAATTGCAAGAAACTTGCATGACAATTTAATGTTAAATTAATACCATAATCAATAAATAATTTAAATAAAAATATACTCTAAAATAATTTAAATTTGACTCAAGAAAATAAGTTTGACTCAATGATAAGATAAGGTCAACATGCAAAATACCTTTCTCAACAAGTAAAACATGCACACTAGACAAGCTAGACACCCCAAATATTTATAAGGTAAGATATAACTAAAAAACATTAAATTTAATTAATTAATATATTAAAAGTATTCCCCACCTATTTGGGATGAATAGATAAATATTTGAGCTTTAGTTAAGTACACATTCAGTGAATTGGACTTTAATTGGTAATTCTAGCTATTTTTTAAGAAGTTTTTAAAAAGTATTCAAAATTGACCAAAAAATTAATATAAGACATAAATGAATTAAATGAAATTAATAAAATAATAAAACACCAAATAAAATAAATATAAAAATTAATAATTAAGGGCTGGTATTGGTATTATACTCAACATTCCCCCTTTGATGCAAACCGCATAAATGCCTATCATCTCTTTAAGTCTTTCATGAATCCTCTTCATCAATCCCCATGTAAAAATATCAAAAATTTTATCTTCACTTCTCACATAATCAATGAAAAATATTTATCATTGTCTAATTTTTTGACAAAATGATGTTTGAGTTCAATATGTTTGGTTATAGCATGGAAAACTAGATTAAATTGTATTGCCCTATTGTTATCACAAAAAATATGTATTGGCTCAAGTTAGATAGTTTTGAAATAAGTTAAGAATATTTTCATCATGATCCTTGTGTGTAAGATATTGTAAGGGATGTATATTCAAATTTAGTAGAGGATAATGGAACTATAGCTTGTTTCTTTTATGACCATGAAATCAACCAACTTCCCGATGTGAAGTAATAACCTAAAGTTGTCTTCTTGTCATCAAGAGATCCTACCAAATATGACTATGTGTATCTAATTAGGCATAATGAAATTTTTGGTCTAGAATGAATACCATGATTATAATTTCCTCTTACATACATGAAAATTATTTTCATTACTTGAAAATGTTTGAGTGATGGTTTGCCCATAAATTTAGAAACTATTGAAACCCCATAACTAATATCTAGTCTTGTCATAGTGAGATACATCAAACCTATTCAGATACATAAAAACTTCCACCATGATCCTAAAAATATTTTAATTATTTGAAAGAATCCCACCCTCTCTCTTTAGCTTTTCTCCACTTACAATTGGAGTGTCCATGGGCTTAAAATCTTGAAGATTAGATTTATTTAACATATCTCAAACATATTTAACTTGAGAAATGAATATTTCCTATTTATTTTGATGGAATTCAATGAAAATAAAGTATTTCATAAGTCCAAGATTAGTCATCTCAAATTCTTATTTCATATCTTCCTTGAATCTATTCAACATATCCATAGAGCTACATGTAAAAATCAAGTCATCTACATAGAGACAAACATATAAAACATTATAACCCAATGCTTGTATGTAAATAGTTCATTTTGACTTATTAAAAAGCCTTGACCCAATGATCATCTATCAATTCTTAAGTACCAAGTTCTTGGAGCTTTCTTAAGCTCATAAAGAGCCTTATTCAACTTATATAGCCAAAATTATTTATCCACCCTACATATACTTATTCTTAATATTTCTATTTAAGAATGAAATTTTGACATCCATTTAATGGATTTTACATCCTTAATGAACATCTAAAATAAGTATTAAAAACTATAATATCTTGACATTCCATGGGTGCATAAGTTTCTTCATAGTCAACCCCATATGTTTATGCAAATCTTTTTGCAAATAATTTTGCTTTTAGCATGTCAACTGTGCCATCACTATTGACTTTGGTCTTATAGAACCAATTGGTTCCAATGACACATTTATTTAATTGATGTTGAATAATATTTTATATATCAATCCTCTTAATTTAATCCATCTTAATTTTCATAGCATCAACCCACTTTTTTTTGACTAGCTGCTACATAACTTCTAGGTTCATTAGCCACAAATTACAATGCAAATAAAGTATTTTCATCATAAACACAATGAAACAAATTACCTTCATGATGTTAGAGAATTATGATTCTCTTTTCATAGTTTTGACCTAAAATATTATTGGATATATGTAGATTCAATAACCACTTGTTCTTTCTTGGAATTAATGAATATGTATGATTAGTCTCTTGTGAAGAGTTAATAGTATCTCCTGTTAAACTAGAAACATGTGTAAGACTTTATAAGCATTCAAAATAAACTTCAAGAGGCTGAGCCATTAACTTATGAAATTTTAATATATATGATTAGAATAAACGTATATCTCATTTTCAAAATATTTAGAATCCCTAGAAATAATTGTGGATTTAACACAACCTCTTGCGCTTGCTTGGAGTTGATGAGTATGGATGACTAGTTTCTTGTGAAGAGCTAATATTATTTCTTGTTGAGCTAGAAAAATGTGTAAGAATTTGTAAGCCTTCAAAATAAAATTTAAGAGGTTGACCCATTAATTTATGACCTTTTTAGCTATATAATTAGGATAAACATACATCTCAATTTCAAAATATTTACAATCCCTAGAAACAATTGTGGATTTACTAGTAGGATTATAAAACTTGTATGCTTTTCTTTCTTCACTATATCCTATAAATTTGTGATCCATATTTAAATTTGGAAAAAAATAAATATATTTTATTTCACCCTTCCCTTGACTTGTGGTTATTTTAATGCTACCCTTTCCTTCAACTTGTATAGACTTTCCAACTCCCAATTGTACATGGATTTTCAAGGAATCATCTAACTTGTTGAAACCATCTTTGTGACTTGTCATATGATTAGAGTAACTTGAATCAATAGATAACACATTATATCCATCCCCTATTCAAAAAATATATGTGAGAAAATAATATGAGTGCTCTTTCTCCTCACCTTGTTCATCTTGAAATTCCTTCTTTTCACTCTCTTGATTAACTTGATTCTTTGCTGCTAATATCATTTAGTATTTTATAAAGTGTCTTGATTTTTTGAAGTAATGACAAGTAATGTATTTCTTGATTTTACTTGTGAAGTTAGATTAAAAATTTACCTTTGAATTTGAGTTTTTTGAGCTCCATTATTTCTAATTTTTATTTTTTTCTTTGGAATTTAAAACTCTTTTTTTGATTTCAAGTGCCTATTCTTGATCATGTTCTAGATATCTTACATATAGTTTCATCTTATCCTCATGAGACAAGAGATAACTCACTAACTCATCAACACTTATAGTGTTAATATCTTTACACTCCTCAAGAGTGATCACAATATGTGGCCATTTTTAAGTCAAATATATCAAAACTTTCCTTATTGTGTCTCTATATTCTATGGTTTCTCCATAAATCCTCATTTTATACACCAAATCATTTTTCATTATGCAATATTCTCTAACTCTTTCATTATCTGTCATTCTAAAATTTTCAAAATTAATTTTAAGAATTTGGATTTTTGCTTATTTTACTTTAATAAGACCTTTATATGAAGTTTCTAAGGCATTCCATGCCTCATGGGAATTTTTTCATCCAACATTTCTTGGATAGATGATTGGGTCCATGGCACTATAAAGATAGAAAAAAACTTGTACATCAGTCTTTTCTTCATTATTTTTTATTCTCTTCTAATATTAAGTTAAATTATTTCAATCTCTAGGTGGTATGTATCCATGGATAACATTCTTCCAAAATCATTTCCATAAAAGTATTCTCTTCAATTGATCTCTCCAATATTAAAAGTTATCACTTTTGAAAACTTAAATATTCATAGAAGTATAATTCATAGAAGCAATGATACTCCTAATAATGGATTAAAACCCTTCTAAAATTTTATTGAATGAGACTCTGATACAAAATAAATTTTTTGAATAGATGAAGGGAGTGGAAATTAACTTTAATTTAATATGAAAATGAAGCTATATATCATCTAATTTGTTCCATAATTACTAGTTGTCAATCTAAAAGTGTCATGTCTTTGATGATTAAATATGCACTGAATAAATTTAAATTAAGATACTAAATATAATTGGTTTTCCTTTGTGAATACATGAAAATAAAATTAGAGATAAAAAATAAAAAAATAATTATCAAAAATAATTATGGCCGAACACCATTGCACCACATTTTATTAATAATAAAGGCTAAAACTAGCCAATTTTAAAAAACTTGTATGAAAAATTAATGCTAAATTAAGACCTTAATTAAAAACTAAGTTAGTTAAAAATAGACTCTAATATAACTAAAATTTTACTCAAGAAAACAAGTTTGACTCATTGATAAGATAATACCAACATACAAGATTCCTTTATCAACAAGTAATCAAAACATTCATATTAGTCAAGCTAGGCACCCCAAATCTCTATAAAGTAGGAGATTAAATAAAAAAATATTTAATTAAATTCATTCAATTCTTAAAAATGTATCCAACCTATTGATAATCAATGGATAAATATTTTAGCTCAACTAAGTACACATTCAGTGAATTGGACTCTAGCTAACACTTCTAGTTATTTTTTAGCAAGTTTTCAAAAAGTGTTCAAAATTGAGAAAACAACTAATCTAGGATATAACTGAATTAAATAACCTTAATAAAACTAATAAAATACAAAATAACATAAATATAACATTAATAATCAAGTGCCCATATTTTTATCATACTCAACATAGAGATTACATTGGGATAATGTTTATCTCAAAATTAGTACAGATTCTTGAAGAAGTTATGTAATTGTTATCAACCCAAACTGCACCCTAAGAGAGGTTGTTTGGAACTCTCCAAATTTGGGGTAACATTGGATTAGTACAAGGCTATGGGTGACCTTTAGGTGGACTAAACCTCTAATTTTAGAGGGCTATCTCCTTTGATATATCTATTTAGGCTCACCGCACTATGCTACTAACTTGTTGAGGAGAAAAAAGGATAGAGAAACATGAAGGGAACCTAATATAATAGAGGTGATTCAATGATATAAACATCCTCCACCTATTTATCCTACACTATGAACATGAACAAAAGTTGAACCTATTGCACTAAATCATAATAGGCCTCTCTAGACACAAGTGTTTCAATATGGAGGTGAAAACCAAGGTAAGAACCAAGAGGGTGTGATCAATAGGTATGATAAGAGACACTAGTGAATCAACCTCCAAACTAAAATAATGAAAGGACATGAACATAGTCCATATGACCTACCAAGATGATAAATCAACCTATAACTAGGCAAAGAAATGGGGCAAATAAAGGGAGCTTACATACTACAACTAACACTCATTCAAATACCAAAAATATACTCTACTTTCAAGCATATGAGAAGGATAGAAACAAGATTTATTTAATTTTAAAAGGTAGAAACAAGTGTTCAATAGGGTATGGCTTCACCATAATCCACCAAAGGATACATACAAATCCAATTGAGGTTGTATTTATAGAGAAAGTAAGAGAGAAGAGGTGAAATACATTGGAGAAGAGTTAAAGACACATGTCAATCCTCATAAGATAATTAAAACAATAAAAAAGGTGGAATTAATATTAATAACTATCCAAACACGTGTATTTCATCCCATCATGAACTCTAAGAGAGTGGGTGTAGGAAAGGTTTCTTTGCACTTAATTGTCTTAGTGGCTCATTAACTCTCTTTGAAACTATCCTCTTGATTACCTAAATTTGACAAGTGTAAACTTGACCCAACCGATCCTCATCATCATTTGACCTTTTTGACTCCTTGATTTTTATCTAATGCTCCATTTGACATCTCACTTGTTTGGCTCTTCCTCATAAGACTCTTCTTGATTAGTCATATAGGCCTATTAGACAATTAGGCATAATTTTTTGATGGTAGTCATTAGAATAGAAATAAAATATCCATGAAAAAATATATATAGGTTTAAGGGATTATTTAAAAACATAAAATGATGTTAGTGATATGTATTATGGCTTTTAAGTGGTCCAACTATTTTATCCCAACTTTCCTAGGTGACTTCATCACTCTCTCACAAGTATTTCTGCACGGTCGAAGGAAGTTAGACCTATATGAATTATTTTAGAGGCAAGAAAGTGGATCTTAAGTTATAAGAAGATGTATGGATATACAAACCAACCTCATCAATGGTTTCCATCAACTTAACATGCTTAAAACCCTATTTTCTACCTAAAATCCTATAAAAGTATAGTCTTTCATGAATCCATATTGGTAATTATACTTGCATACTATATGGTTATGGTCTCATTTAAGTGAATAAACTCATATAGGTGTTTTATATGTCAAATCAATGATATATAATATATATCTCTCAAGAACATGCCTATCAAGCTTCTAGAAAGGTTCAAGTAGGGTCTGCGGTGCTTAGGCTCTTAGCAATGATTCATAAAGGTTAGAGCCTTAACTTGGGAACTAATGAAAAGAGTCTTAAGTTGACACCCACCCAAATTATATTATGATATTAGAGTCATATGTAACACCTCTATACAAATTTGAGCATAAGAAAGAGACTAATTTTGACTTTGAGGCTAATTTGAGAGCCCAAGAAGGGTATACGTACTTGAGGAAGTATGAGAGTGTTTGATTTTGGATCCAAATGGATCATTTGGATATGTGCCACACCACATGAATATTATATGTGGTTAAATTCATTTTATTACCTCTTTCTTTGATTCTTCTCCAAGATTAGCCATGCTTAGGGTTTATGAGACACTAGACTAGTCTGACCCTAATGACATAGTTCTTGGGATTTATCTTCCCTTTATTGAGTCCAAGATTCATGGATACCTTGGAAAAATATATATTAATTTTTGTGATGATTTAAAATCCTAAAAACACTCTCCAACTATAATTCATCTCCAATTTCCATGTATAGGCCTGCGACTGCCTATTTGGGCCTACTACGCCTAATTAGCCTATTAAGGATCTTCTTTGATTTAGAGGACAAGAGAATTCAATGAAGACTGATAAATTTTATAAAATAAGTCAAGATAATTTTTTTTCACTCTTTCACTTCACTCCCATGCATGGTTCCTCACACTTTCACTCCTCATCAAGGCCTTGCATGTATGTGATTAATTAGGTCTGCTTAAGTGAAATATACATACAACCTCCTTTCTTGGTTGGAATTTTGAGATTTAATTGAGTGGTGAAAAATGATACATATAATAATAAAAATCTCCCAAACTTTATAAACCATTTTTTGAGTGCTTTCATAACTCAGTCACCTTACTTTCCCAAGACTCTACCTATAGGTGATGATTTGTGCATTCTTGACTATGTGTGAAACATAAGAGGTGAGGATTCTTCTTGAATGGTTCTTCCACATATATTTTTTAATTGTTTTATAATTTTTACATGTTTATCATTGTTCCTCTTATTCCCTTTTTCACCCTAAAATATAACTCCTTGCTCAACTTGTTCTCCATCTTTTTCCAAGCATGTAGATCCCTGTTTTAGGCCTAGGCATTTTTTCCTCATTTCATGTTTAGCCTCCTGACTGCATTAATAATTTAAAAACATCTAGACACCATTAATGATATAATTAAATTCCATTACTATATTTACAACATTCCACCACCATACAATGTTTACTCACTTTCACCAACATAGTCCTGTGTGTTTAATAAGTATTCTAGTTGAGTTTCATCTTGGAGTGAGTCTAATCCTCTTGATCCTAATATCTCAATTTTTATTAATTTATCATGATATTTATTAATCATCTAATATTAAATATTTACTAATATTATATACCAACATTCAATCTCCTTTGATTGCCTGAATAGGCTTGTATGTGCTCAAATGAGATCATGTCTCTCTTTAGGACTGAGAATGAGTTGTTAGCATTAGAAGTGAGGCACATGAAGATATACATAGGTTATTATTTTTTAATGAATTAAATTAATATTTTATGATATATTTATGATCCCCAATAGACATCCATAATGAAAACCACTTTTTCCCCCAAACATGCAATGGATATTATACTATGTATGATAGTCATACTCATAAAAATTAAGACTTTGAGGAAGTTGGGTACTCATTTGATGAATAAATTATGTTATTATGGTAGATAATATTTTAATTTATTCTAATAAACCCAAAATATAACATCAAACCATTACTCAATTATAAATTCATGCATTGAAGGCTCTTAAAACATCAAAAAACCACTGCCTACAACCTACAAATACTCTAGAATGGATATTATTTTCTACCTTGAGATCACAAATGTGAAATATTAGTGAATAAAAATGTGGATAAACTATGATAACCAATTTTAAGCACATGAAAATAACACTTTCATCAACCAATCTAAGAAATGCACTGAAACCCTTCAAAAGTTGACCCTGTGTAGATGTAGAAGACAACTTTAACTGCCTAAATTGTTAAAATTTGTTAATAAAGTATGGGAAATAAATATGGAAACCAATGATAAGGATTATAATGTCATGATACCCCATTCCTTTTACCAAAATCTAAGATCACCATTTTCTCTCCTATGTATAGACCAAGCATGAACATGAATGGCTATCTAGGGCTGTCAAGAAGAGCGATGGACGAGTGGGATAGGTTTTTGTATCTTTTGGGCCATAATAATCATCTAAAACTTGGATTTAAACCTGATTTTTAGAGATAAAACCATATAAACACCTAAAGTGGATGTTTCCCTGACAAGCTTGTATGGACCTATTGAAAACTTCTCATTTTTCTATGAAATCTGTTAACTTCTACTTGGAAATTGATTAAAATTGCATGAAAAGTTTTCTTGGAGATAGGTATATGCATTTAAATATCCATGGTGATGTTTCAACCACCTCCTTCCTTTGAACCTGCCATTTCTTGCCAAAATTCCTCCTTTTGAATGTTACAATTGATCAATACAACTCTTGAGCATGGAATGCAACATTATAAAAGTAGCTGGTCACCTTTTTAGGACTTGTACAACTAGAGGGGCTTGAAATGACTTGAAACCCAAACCATATGACTCACTAGGACCCATTAGACCCCTTAACACCCTTGAATCCTCTTGATTATGTCATGAATTGACTAGACAACATAATGTCCAAAATGACATTTACCTTAATTTTGTAAAAACAACCTTAAAAAATGCTAACAAGGCCTAAATGAGCATTTTTAAGAACACACAAGACCAGGATGACCATAAATAAGGCTAAGGAAATCTATGCAAGAAAGTTTTGACTATAGGATGTTGATAATTTTCACTTGGAGGGTCAAAATTGGTCAACAATAACCACACCTAAACTCCAATCATACCATGGTCAGTGAACCTTTTAAGGTTTAAATAGGGAAACCATGTTTTTAGGTTCTATTTTTAAAATCATGAAATAATGTGGCTAACATATTAGATCCATGCCAAAATTATTACTTGAATTTATTTATTATAGCAAAAAACCATGCAACGCTGTGAGTTATCATTTGATTGAAATTATCTACTACACATAGTCATTTCATTTGTTCTTGTTAATTTATCTGAGTATTTGATTATTGTTGACTATATATCATTAGATTATTTTTTGGGAAATCTAATATTTTGGTTAGAAATTAATTGATGTCGTATTCAATAGTTACATGAAGTCTAAGGTTTTTGTTTAATATTTGATTGATGTCAATTCTGAGTTCAAGCTATATTTTTTGATATGGCCACCATGGAGGTGAATGGGTTGTGTAGTTATTTATTGGTGGGAAATGAGGGTTAAATTAAATTAGTGGTTGTGTGATGCATAACTAGTGGTTATGGGGGTAAAGGAGATAGACTAAAGAGATAAAATTATCGCATGGAAAAACCATGTTGTTAAATAGGTATGTATCTTCTTATTCAAACCCTAAATTATCTCTTAAAATAAAAAATATGAATGGAAAAGAATGACTTTGATATACGTATATATATACATCTAAATCTATTTGGTATTTATCATTTTTATTTATTCTAATGGTTTGAAAGAAGATCTATTATTATGTATATTCAATATATACATATATATACATATGCGCGCGCGTGCACACACACACACACACATCTCTATATATATATAGATATGTGTGTGTGCATATGCATATGTATATATATATATATATATATATGTATATTTAATATATATGTATATATTAAACACACACACACACAATGAAATTACATAGATGATTCAAAAAAATATAATAATACATCATAACATTAAGAACAAAATAGGTAGATCCACAACAACAATTCATGAAAGAGCAGAATACTTGAATATTATGATTGAGCCACTTTGAGGGGACAACCTCCATAAAAAATTAATAATAATATAATTCAAAATATGATGATAAAACATTAACCACTACCTCCTATATATACTCAACTTCACCATGGTTATTCCATAAGCTAACCATACTAAGAGCATTGAAAAATGTAATAAGATACTATGAAGGTATGTATGTCATAAGTTGACCACACATATTCCTAGATGCACTATAGGTTAATGGCATAGCATGCTCTTCCCCTTCATAACAATGTTGTCCTCAATATTGAATCAAACTAAGATGTTTTAACAAGAATGGTTCATCCTCCCATGTTGTATCTTTAGAATGTAGGTTCTTCCATTTAATCAAAGACTCCTTAATTACTCTAGTTTGTAATTACTTAGTGCACATACGAAGGATATCTTCAGGATCTAGAATGAATCAACATTCTTCATCAAATTTTGGTAACTTAGTTTGAGTGGAAACTTCATGTCTAATTACATTCTTTAGGCAAGATACATGGAAAATCATATGTATGCGAGTGGACTGGGGCAATTCTAGTTTATAAGCCATACTACCAATTTTATACAAGATCTAATAAGGGCCATAATACTTAGGTGATAAATTATTATATTTTTTATATTGATTTATAAACGTCTACTTATATGGTTAGAAATGCATAAAGACCTAATCACCTATGCCAAAATTTTATTCACTAAGGTGTTGATTTGCTTGCTGCTCATCATATTTTGGGCCATTACTAAATTCTCTTACAAACTAACTAGTACCTCCTATTGATGGTGAATGTGTTCTTAAATATCTCAAACCTTGGGATGTACCATTAAGGAAGAAGTGATGAATGGAGGTGATACCCATATAATGCCACCAAGGGAGACATTTTGGAATAAGTTTAAAAATAAGTGTTATACCACCATTAGATAAATGGAAACCAATGAACGCATTTATCCTTTTTATAAAAAAAATGAAGATACCTTTCTAAACATTTGTTGACTATTGTTAGATGGTGGATCTTGATCTTATTTTAAAGCTCATTTCTTGATAGGGGTTATGGAAGGGAAACAACCCCCCATTATGGTCACCATGGGGGTCTAGGGGGGCATAAAACTATTTTGGAGCCCCCTAGCTAGGGTTTAGGGGTAGTGCCCTTGAAGTAAAATTTTGTTAAAAATGCACTATAAAATATTGTAATTTTATAGTAAATTTGGACCATTCACTATTAGGTTATAGATTTGATGGTAGAAATTATGTTTGTGCATTTTTACCTAATATATAACCCTCCTTTGATATGAGGGCATTGTAATTATAGTGGCATGCTATATGTGAGTGAAGAGGATATTATAGTGGTTGTATTTCACATTTTTTCCTTCATTTATTGGATTGAATAATATGGAATGACTGTTTCTATGTGGACATAGACCATATTGGGTGAACCATGTTAAATTTGTGTATCTATTGTGCTGTGTTTTTTGTATTTTATTTCCATCTTTAATTAATTAATATTAATTTATGTTTTATATTCCTAACAACTGGTATTAGATTCAAAGGTTTATTTGGTAGATAAACTCACAAAAAAAGATGGTTCCTAGTTCGAGTGAAAGCAATGGTAGAAGAAGGCAAGTTTAAGGTTGAAAAGTTTAGTAGCCAAAACTACTAGCTATGGAAGATGCAAATGGAGGACTATCTATATCAGAAGGATATTTTCCTACCATTGAATATAATATCAAAGAAGTCAACAACTATGAAGGATGAAGATTGGGAGTTCTTGATAGAAAGGTACTAGGAACAATATGACTATGCCTAGTAGCGTTGGTGGCCTTCAATATTTCAAAAAAAAAGACAACAAAAAATGTGTTGAAGGCATTAGATAAAGTGTATAAAAAACCCTCAACATCCAACAAGGTATTTCTTATGAAGAGTTTATTTAATCTAGAAATGTCAAAAGGTGGGTCTATTGTTGATCATTTAAATGAATTTAACATGGTTACAAATCATTTAAGCTCTATAAGAGTAAATTTTGATGACGAGGTTATGGATATTTTAATTTTGTGCTCATTATCAAAAAGATGGAATGGCTTGGTCATGGCTATGAGTAATTCTATTTTTGGTTCAAACATTTTAAAATTTGATGATGTTATGGGTGTTATTCTTAGCAAGGAAATGTGATAGAAACACACAAGTGAGATATCAGGTAATGCTTTGACTATGAAGAATAGGGGAAGATAAAAGGATAGAAGAAAGGGCCCAAGGAATCATGGTAAGTCTAAAAAGGGTAGATACAAATCTAGAGGAATATTAGTGTGCTATATTTGTGGGAAGAAAGGACACATGAAGAAAGATTGTTGGTTTTGAAAAGGAAAACAAGGAGATGGACAATAAAATAAAAATCATGAAGCAAATGTAGCAGGTGATGTGTTACAAGATGTTTTAATCTTTTCTTTAGATAATATTAATTATTTTTGGATGTTAGATTCAGGGGATTCATTCCATACTACAACCCATAAAAAATATTTTCTAGACTATATTCAAGGTGATTTTGGATAGGTTTATTTGGGTGATGGTGAACCCTATAAAATTATAGGAAAAGGTAAGATATAGATAAAATTATAGAATAGAAACAAATGGTTGATAAAAGAGGTAAGGCATGCTCCTAATTTTATAATAAATCTAATTTTAGTAGGGTAGTTGGGAAGTAAGGTCTACATAGTTATATTCGCAAAAAACTCATGGAATGTCACTAAAGAATCATTGGTAATATCAAAAGGAGAGAAGATAGGTACATTATATTTATCTAATGGTAATATTGAATCTTCTATTACTTTAGCTTCTACAAAAGTGGATACAAAATTATGGCATGATAGACTTGGGCATATGAGTGAGAAGGGGATATAAGTTCTCCAATCAAATAATTTATTGCCAAATTTGAAGGTGGGTTTGGAATTCTATGAGCATTATGTGTATGGAAAGTAGGAGAGAGTCAAATTTCTCAGAGTTGAGAAAACAAAGAAGGATGAAAAGTTAAATATTGTGCATATAAATGTATGGGGACCATCTTAGGTATCATCCCTTGGTGGCTCTTATTATTATGTTACTTTTATTGATGATGTAACTAGAAAAACTTGGGTTTATTGCATACAATTTTTTTAAATTTTTTTGATACTTTTAAGAAATGGAAAGCTTTGGTTGAAAACAAGACATGAAATAATTTGAAGTGTGTAAAAGCAGATAATGGAGGTGAATACTGCAATAAGGAATTTGATAATTATTGTTCATCACATGGGATTCATAGAGAGAAGATCATTCCAAGAACACCACAAAAAAATGGTGTGTTAGAAAGGATGAATAGGACAATCATGGAGTGTGCAAGGAGCCTGAGATTATATGCAAGATTGACCTTACATTTTTGGGTCGATGATATGGATACTACTATTTACTTAATAAATAGAGGGCCTTCATGTCCATTGGATGGTGGCATTCTAAAAGAAGTATGGACAGGTAAAAAGGTAGATTATTCCTTCTTAAAAACTTTTAGTTGTGAAGCATTTTCCCATATTGATAAATAAAATAGAAATAAGCTTAAAGCAAAATCTAAGAAATGTAATTTTATTGGATATGAAGTTAATGATTTTGGTTAGCATTTATGGGATTTTGAAAATCGTAAAATCATTAGGAGTAAAGATGTGATCTTTAATGAAAAGATCATGTATAGAGATTAATTATAGAAAAAGAAATAAGAAAATCCAAATACAAAATATACAATACTTGATGAAATCATAAGAAATGGAATTCCAAAAGTGCCAAAAAATAAAAATGTGCAACAAATATAATAAGTACGTCAAACTCCTATAAGTGTAGTTAGAAGATCTACCAAAGTAAGTAGACTCCCTAAATGATACTCTCCTTCATTTTATTATTTATTATTAACTGATGGTGGTGATCCAAAAAGCTATGAATAAGCAATGCAGGTAGAAACTATAAATAAGTGGGAGCAAAGCATGAAAGAGATGGACTCCTTGGTATATAACCAAACTTTAGGATTTGGTTCAATTGCCTATAGGTAAAAGAGCATTACAAAATAAATGGGTTTATAGGCTAAAGGAAGAAGATGGAGGCAAAAAGAGGTACAAGGCCAGACTTGTTGTAAATGGGTTTGTATAAAAGAAAGCTATTACTTTTGAAAAAATGTTTTTTTCCAGTTGTAAAATTGACTTTCATAAAAACTATTTTAAGTTTGGTAGTAGTAGAAGATTTGCACCTTTAACAGTTAGATGTGAAGACTACTTTCCTTCATGGTAATTTGGAGGAAGAAATATATATGGATCAGCCATAGGAATACGAAGTAAAAGGTAAAGAGAAAATGGTGTGCAAGTTGAAGAAGAGTTTGTATGGTCTAAAGCAAGATTCAAGGCCTTGGTATTTGAAATTTAACATGTTTATGATAAAACAAGGTTATAGTATATGTCATTCTAACCACTGTGTCTATTTTAAGAGATTATATAATGGTAGATATATTATCTTGTTATTGTATGTAGATGACATGCTTGTTGTAGGGTCTACCATGTAGGATATAAATGATCTCAAAATAAAATTAGCAAATTCTTTTGCAATGAAGGATTTGGGTGCTACAAAGCAAATCCTTGGTATGAGAATAACAAGAGATAGGAAAAATAGAAAATTGACATTGTCTCAAGAAGAGTACATCAAGAAGGTGTTAGTCAGGTTCAATATGCAATATTCAAAACTTGTAAGTACAAATTTGTGAGGACACTTCAAATTAAGGAATAGTGTCCTAAAACATAGAAATAAATCAATTACATGTCTAAAATTCAATATGCTTTAGTAGTTGGAAGTTCCCCAAAGCTTTGACACAACTTGTTAGATTTAAGAGCACACATGATTACCAATGTATAAGAAATTAAACATGCAGAATTACACAGAAGAACAAATAAATATCAATGAGAAAACACACAGAATGTGAGAGGCAATACACAATTGTATTCAACTCAGTATAGAAGGAAATTACAAAAAGAGGTGGCACTCTTTCTTCCACTTCATGGACTTACAGTAATCTTCCCTCAAGAGTAATCTTCTCTCAATAGGTCACAACACATAGCTAACACAAGCTATTGTTCACCTCATTGTACCCCCGTATAATCGAATACGAACCGGTACTCCAAGTAGATCTCACCATGATCCTGCTCCTTGATGTATTGCTATCACCTTGGATCTTGCTTCCCCGCCGATCTCCTTTTGACCCTCGCATACACACATCCCAACAGACCAACTTGATCTTACTTATCACATGTAGATCTCCTCCATGATCTAGCAACCCCCTGCTGACCAACCCTAATCTTACATACCTGGAAGAACATGCTCTTTCAGGGGAAGAACTCTCCAAGTTCTACATAGTTCTTCAAGTTCTCCACTTAACAATACAGCCCATGAGTCTATTATATAGACCTCATGCATACAATGATTAGACTTACGGCTCAAGACTCTAACTGGTCTTCATCATGCAAACAATGCATTCACTTAACTAATTGTTCATCAATAGTAGTTTTGGAACCACCACAGGCGATCGACATCAGTCCCTGTTTGACTAAAGGTGACCAAAACTAGCTGATCCCTGCCGATGTCGGTTGCTGAACACTGATCCCTGACTAATGTTGATTGTGGCCTATCGATGTTGGTGACTGATACTCAGCAATCCTCCATTGTTTGCCTTAAGGTGAAGCTTTTAGCTCCACACCTTAACAATCTCCCACTTGGAGATAAATAGCTGCACCTGTACCTATACTAGTACCTTGTCTAATCTGCATCCTGGCTTGTATTCCTCTTCAAGATGAATCTTGAAGACTACCCACCACACTCCTTGTGGTGTTAATCTTGTGCCTAAATTTCTTAATTCTCAACTTACTTCTTCTGCCATTGCTATACTCCCACTCAAATAGAAACCCCTGTGAGTACCCTATAATCAAACACCACTAACTAGATCTAGGCCATCTGTTAGTCAAACTCATTCTGAGAACGTCCAACCTCACTCTGATACCAATTGATAGGACCAAAGTTCCCCAAAGCTCTGACACAACTTGTCAAATTTAAGAGCACATATGATTACCAATGTATAAGCAATTAAACATGCAGAATTACACAGAAGAATAAGTAACTATCAATGAAAAAACACACAAAATGTGAGAGGCAATACACAATTATATTCAACTCATTATAGAAGGAAATTACAACAAAGAGATCACACTCTTTCTTCCACTTTTTGGGCTTATAGTAATCTTCCCTCAAGAGTAATCTTCTCTCACTAGGTCATAACACACAGCTAACACAAGCTGTTGTTCACCTCATTGTACCCCTATATAATCGAGTATGAATTGGTACTCCAAGTAGATCTCACCATGATCTTGCTCCTTGATGTATGGCTATCACCTTAGATCTTGCTCCCCCACTGATCTCCTTTTGACCCTTGCATACACACATCCCAACAGACCAATCTGATCTTACTTATCACATGTAGATCTCCTCCATGATCTAGCAACCTCCTGCAGACCAACCCTGATCTTACATACCTAGAAGAACATGTTCTTCTAGGGGAAGAACTCTCCAAGTTCTACATAGTTATTCAAGTTCTCCACTTAACAATAAAACCCATGAGTCTATTATATAGATCTCATGCATATAATGATTAGACTTACGGCTCAAGACTCTACTGGTCTTCATCATGCAAACAACGCGTTCACTTAACTGACTGTTCATCAACAATAGTTTTGGAACTGCCACAGGCAATCGACATTGGTCCCTGTCTAACTGAAGGTGATCGACGCTGGCTGATCCCTATCGATGTCGATTGCTGAACACTGATCCCTGATCGACATCGGTTGTGGCCTACCAATGCCGGTGACTAATACTCAACAATCCTCCATTATTTTCCTTAAGGTGAAGCTTTTAGCTCCACACCTTAACAATCTCCCACTTGGAGATAAACAACTGCACTTGTACCTATACCAGTACCTTGTCTAATCTGCATCTTGGCTTGTATTCCTCTTTAAGATGAATCTTGAAGACTACCCACCACACTCCTTGTGGTGTTAATCTTATGCCTAAATTTCTTCATTCTCAGCTTACTTCTTCTACCATTGCTATACTCCCACTCAAACAGAAACCCCTGTGAGTAACCTGTAATCAATCACCACTAACCAGATCTAGGCCATCTATTAGTCAAACTCACTCTAAGAATGTCCAACCTCACTCTAATACCAATTGACAGGACCGAAGTTCCCCAAAGCTCTGACACAACTTGTCATATTTAAGAGCACATATGATTACCAATGTATAAGCAATTAAAAATGCAAAATTACACAGAAGAATAAGTAACTATCAATGAGAAAACACACAAAATGTGAGAGGCAATGCACAATTGTATTCAACTCATTATAGAAGGAAATTACAACAAAGAGATCACACTCTTTCTTCCACTTCATGGGCTTATAGTAATCTTCCCTCAAGAGTAATCTTCTCTCACTAGGTCACAACACACAGCTAACACAAGCTGTTGTTCACCTCATTGTACCCCTATATAATCGAGTATGAATCGGTACTCTAAGTAGATCTCACCATGATCCTGCTCCTTGATGTATTGCTATCACCTTAGATCTTGCTCCCCCACTGATCTCCTTTTGACCCTCGCATACACACATCCCAATAGACCAATCTGATCTTACTTATCACATGTAGATCTTCTCCATGATCTAGCAACCCCCTGCTGACCAACCCTGATCTTACATACCTGGAAGAACATGCTCTTCCAGGGGAAGAACTCTCCAAGTTCTACATAGTTCTTCAAGTTCTCCACTTAACAATACAACCCATGAGTCTATTATATAGATCTCATGCATATAATGATTAGACTTACAGCTCAAGACTCTAACTGGTCTTCATCATGCAAACAACACATTTACTTAATTGACTGTTCATCAACAACAATTCTAGAACTGCCATAGGTGATCAACATCAGCCTCTGTTTGATTGGAGGTGACCGACGCTGGCCGATCCCTGTCGATGTTGATTTAATTTTGCACTGTCCACTGATCGACGTCAGTTGTGGCCTACCAATGCTGGTGACTGTCATGCTCAAAACCTCCATGTTTGCCTTAAGGTGAAGCTTTTAGCTCCACACCCTAACAAGATTTGGGTGCTACAAAGCAAATCCTTGGTATGAGAATAACAAGAGATAGGAAAAATAGAAAATTGACATTGTCTCAAGAAGAGTACATCAAGAAGGTGTTAGTCAGGTTCAATATGCAATATTCAAAACTTGTAAGTACAAATTTGTGAGGACACTTCAAATTAAGGAATAGTGTCCTAAAACATAGGAATAAATCAATTACATGTCTAAAATTCCATATGCTTTAGTAGTTGGAAGTTTAATGTATGTTATGGTGTGCACAATACTAGATATTAATCATGCAATGGGAGTTGTCAACAAGTTTATGAGTAATCCAGGAAAGGAGCATTGGGATGCAGTCAAATGGATTCTTAGGTACTTGAGAGGGACCACTAATAGATAGTTGTGATATGAATGTTTAGATGTTACCTTACAAGGATATGTTGATGTAGACATGGCTAAAGATTTAGATGGTAGGAGGAGCACCATAGGGTATATATTCACTATTGGTGACACAACAGTTAGTTGGATTTCAAAATTTAAGAAGATAGTTGCTTTGTCAACTATAGAGGTAGAGTATGTTACAACTACACAAACTAGTAAGGAGATGATATGGATGCAATGGTTCATGAAAGAGTTGAGGCATAAAAAGGAAGACTGTGGGTTATATAATGATAGCTAAAGTGTGATTCATTTATAAAATAACTTAGCATTCCACTCAAGAACCAAACATATACAACTCTGGTATCACTTCATTTATTCAATTTTGGAGGATGTTCAACTAAAGTTGGAAAAGATCCATATAAGTTAGAATCCTATAGATATGCAAATAAAAGTAGTCACAAAGGAGAAGCTGGAGAGTTATTCAGCTTCAATAGGTCTTTAGGGATAAAAAATAATATGAGAAACAAGCTAGGGTCAAAGTTCAAAGAAAAGTCCAAGGAAGAGTTGTAGCGGTGGAGTTGTAGCAGTCAATCTCCAAGTGAGAGATTGTTGGATGGTGGAGCTTGATCTTATCTTAATGCCTAGTTCTTGGTAGGGGGTGTGGAGGGTTAACACCCCCTCACTATGGTCACTGTGGGGGTCCGTAGGGGGTGGTGACCTATTTTGGAGCCCCCTAGTGGGGGTTCAGGGGTAGCACTCCCAAAGCAATTTTTTAAAAATGTACTATAAAATATTATAATTTCATAGTAAATCTAGATCATTCACTATTGGGTTGTCGATCTAATAGTAGAAATTATGTTTGTGCATTTTTGGCCTAATATGTAACCCTCCTTTGATATGATGGCATTGTAATTATGATGACATGTTGTATGTGAGTGAAGAGGCTATTGTAGTGGTTGTATTGCAAGTTTTTAATTCATTTTTTGGATTGAATAATAAGGAATAGTTATTTCTATGTGGATGTATCCCATATTGGGTGAACCACATTAAATCTATGTCTTTATTATGTTGTGTTTTCTACATTTTATTTCCATCTTTAATTCATAATACTCTGTGTTATATATTCCTAACAGTGTACCTTTGTTTGTCTATCAGATTGAGGATGATAGGATGGTCTATGAGACAATTGGGTGCCTAAACATGCAAATAATTCAATCCAAAAACTACTAGTAAAAATGGGATCTCAGTCACTTCTAATGATCTTTGGATTATCATGTAATTTTTGAACTATATTGAGAAAAGTAAAAGCTACTATATTGGCAAAAAATGGATGTGATAAGGAACAAAAATGAACATACTTGGTAAGTCAATCCACAACTACCATGAAATTTTTTTACCCCCAGATTATGGTAACCTAATAATGAAATCCATGAAAACCTCCTCCCAATGCTATATAGGGATGGATCAAGGCTATAATAGACTTGGGGTCTTAATGGTTTCACCTTTGTTTTATTCATATACTATGCATTCAACCACATATTTTTGGACACCCCCCTTGAGTCCTTACCAAAACAAATATTTCTTGATTCTATGATATGTTTTCATAAATCATGAGTGACCTCCTATTGGAGATGCATGAAGTTATTGAAGTATTTTATGTTTGAGGAGATAGTGCTTACAAAGATATAATCTATTTTTATACCATAATGTGTTCCCCTTCCATGTAAAGTTTTTAGGGCCCCCAAAACACTATTGAATATTTTAAATCAAATCATGGGTAGCACTATCACTCTCCTATTCTAATCTTGGTTCCTCTATCCAATTTGACTACCAAATAGTCATTACACATAACAATGCCTTAACTGATTCATCCCTCTGGGATAGTGCACCTACCACCACATTCTCTTTTCCTTTCTTATAGACTATTTAAAAATCACAACCTAACATTTTATAAACCTATTTTTATTTATCTTCAGATGATAATCATTGCTCTAAAAAAATATTTGAGGCTATCATGATCAATATTTACCTAAAACTTATGACCCATCAGATAAGGTCTCCATTACTTGATTACATGCATGATAGGCATCATCTATTTCTCATAGGTTTATTTGAGTGTATTTTTTCCCTTCAGTTGGTGAATTTCAAATGCTAGTGGTCTACCTTATTACATGAGTATATCTCCCATTCCATATCTCGATGCATCACACTCCAGAACAAAAGGTTTTGAAAAATTATGAGTATCCAAAACTGGACTTGTGTTCATAGCCATTTTTAACTATTCAAATGTCTTGGTAGTTGAATCAGTACACTAGAAGAATTATTTTTTCACTAACGTGGTGAGTGGGACTTCAATGATACTGTAATTTTTTGACAAACCTATGATAGTAACCAATCAGCCCCAAAATGCCTTAGAGGTTCTTGAGGGTCTTAGGAACCTGCCACTTCATCATCACTTGGATTTTTTTAGGATCAACTTTCACTTCATGTGAAATAATATGACCCAAGTATTCCACCTATTGGACACCAAAAAATATTTATAAGGTTTGGTATAAATTTGATGTTGTTCTAAAAATAAAAGTACCTATTTCACATTTTTCAAGTGGTCTTCTAAATTTTTGTTGTAGATGAGGATATCATAAAAAATCAAAAAAATAAAATTTCTCAAAAATGGCCTAAAAATAATATTCATCAAATTCTGAAATCTAGATGGTGCATTTGTGAGGCCAAAAGGCATGACCATAAATTCATAATGGCCTTCATGAGTTCTAAAAGTTATTTTAGGTAGCTCCTCATTATAGATTCAAAGCTGATGATACCTAAAGTAAAGGTCTAACTTGGTAAAATAAACAACACCATTTAATTCATCTAGAAAATCATCAATTACTAGAATAGGAAAATTATCTTTGATGGTGTACTTATTGAGTTCTCTATAGTCTATGAACATCCTCCAAGTGTCATCTTTATTCTGCATCATGACCATAGGGGAGGAATATTAATTTTGATTGTGTTAGATGATTCTGGCCTCTAACATCTCCTATAACATATTTTCAATTTCACTCTTAAGGGCATAGGGATAAATGTAGGGTTTGATGTTGGGTGGTGTATTTTATGGAATGATACCGATGGCATGATCATGTGAATGGATTGGAGGAAGTCCTTTTGGTATGTTACTAGAAATAATAGAATGGTCATCCAAAACACTTTGGAAATCAAGATGTGTAGGCTCTTTGGTTGGTTGAACTTCTACAGAAAATAAGCATGCCATAAATACCTCAACATCTTTTTCAAAAATCTTCATTATTTGATAGGAACTAACTAGTTGTGGAGATTTAGCTTATAATTCATGTAGTTCAAAAGTCTTACCTTTTGAACGGAACTTCATAAAGAGTTCTCAGAAATTTATCTCAATAGTGCCCAAAGTGGTGAACCACTGCACTCCCAAAATAATGTCAGCTCCTCCCATGGGAATAACAAACATAGGGGAATCTAAAAAGTAATCTCCCATATCAAGCTTAATGCTATGAAATTTTCTTAAATAGTTGATAGTACCACCATCTACAATCATGACCTAAAATTTTGTAGCTGGGTAAATGGAATAGTTTAAGCAAATAGCCAATTTAGTATTGATGAAGTTGTGTACTCCTAGAGTTAATCAACATAGTCACCTTCTATTTATTTAGGAAACCCAACACTTTAAGAGTTTGAGGAAATTGAAAGTGCATGATAGGAAATGGTAGGTTGAGCATCTTCATATTAATCCTCAATTTCTTCCAAACCTACTTGAATTCTCATCATATTCTTCCTCATCATTGGCACCTTCAATGTAAAATAATGATTTTCAACACATCAATGTCTTTTTATCCATTTGATATCATAGCTAAAACTCAAACCTTTTTCATGATTTTATTCAATTTATTGAGGTGTCAATTTGGTAGGATACTTAAATGATGGTGCTGAAAAGGTGAATTCATGAACATTAGTGAAAGGTATTCATTTGATCAACTCTTTTTCCTCAACTAGGCATGCCCTTGGTATGGCTTTAGATACATTTGGCTTTAGATACATTACTGGATGAAACATGTGAATCTCTAATTGGATGTTATCTTTTAGGCCACCCAAAAGTAGGTAAATCATATTTTCCTCAATGATGTCTATCACACATAAGGAGAGATTTTGAAATTGATGGATGTAATCCTTACAGTCCTAGTTTGATGCAACTTGTCTAGTTGGCTAAAGTAGTTTTCAAAGATATTATTGCAATAATAGAGTTTTAACTCCTCAAAAAATATTGATCATGAAACTGGGACATCCTTTTTTTATTTTGAGCACACTATTATGTAGACTAATTACCCAATAAATAATAGATTCTTAAGTCTGATTAAGATTAATTATCAACTCAGGGTGCATACACTTTTCAAAGACGTCAACACTATATATGCATTATTGATTCACAAATCAACTTGTTTTACTAGTTGTAGTAAAATAAATTTTTATTGAATTCCCCAGATAGTTATAATTTAAAATCTTATGAAAACAAAAATATATAAATTCTTCACAAGGATGAATTACATATGCATCACACTTACATAATCAAATTAATAATAAAATTAACTTACACAATACACTCAAGCTAAGGAGGGTTAGGATCTTCACTATAAATCATTTTAAGGGTGTCCTTCCTCATTCAAAACAAAGTTCCAATCCTTCTCTGAGAGAATTCACAAACTTATTACAAATCAACCTTCTCATTACTCAATTCTATAGCAACTAAATATTTCTATAGGAAGTTACAATATTCAGAGTGCAATGCTGTAATTCCAATACTTCTACTATTATCTATTCAGATTAACTAACTCCTAATTTGATCTAGGTTCTAACATTAAATACAAAATGTAATTTATTAAATCTTAACCAAAGACACTAAACTAGGAAAAAATACAAATATTTTAGAAACTGCCCCAGTCAACCTTTAAGTGGTTAGTAACTGAAGTTACTTTTTTTAGGCTTGACTGGGTTAAAGATAAGGCATACTATTTTTCTATTTTATTTCTTTTTGTCTCTTCTCATTATCCTTGTCTTTCTCATCTTTGGCATCACATCTAATATTTGCTTGCATGTAGGGAATCTATACAATAACTATGATTCTTGTCAACCATCCATTTAGTTCATAAGATAACTAGATGTGTTTTTAAGATTTGATTAACAATAACTCTATTTTGTATAGTGGCTATGAGAAACCTATGGATGAAGCCTATAATTGCTATGGGCAATTTGTAGTGGCTAAAAGCAACCTATAGGTGAAGACTACAGTTGTTGTGGGCACTCTGTAGTGGCTGTAGGCAACCTATAGGTGAAGCTTACAATTTTGTAGGTAGCTTACAGTGGCTATAACCTAGCAAGATTTTGTAGTCTTACATGACCCTTCAAATGCTTGTTAAATAAAGTCACAAAAATATAATTCAATCAAGGAAAAAGCATAAATAATTCATAACATAATATATATATATATATATATATATATATATATATATATATATATATATATATATCAATGTACATACAAAATCATAAATTCATTCATTCATTTGTATAAGTCACCAAAATTTATGGGATTTAAATGGAAAAAGACATATACTAAGTATGGATGAGGATATAAAATGAAGCAATTGGTGGCCTCATCACACCCCCCTAATTAACCTCTTGCTCGACCTCGAGCAAGCCTTGACTGCATTATAAAACCACAAAATTTTGTAAAGTCTAGGGCCTTAGGGAAACCTGACCCTTCAAAGATGTAGAAACCTTTAGCATTCTCAATGTCACCCCATCTTTTTTTTCTCTTTCTCTCTATTAGCTGAAACATTTCCATCCCAGTCAAGAATTGGGAACTAGAATATAGGGGGTTAAAACATATACCCCAACCATTGTATCCTCCACTTTCTAACAAGATTAATATACAAGTATACTCTATGGATGGCCTCCCTAAGGTTTTTATGGGAGTAGGGTTCCTTTATTTTCAAAGCATCTGAGAGTTCTACCCATCTGTGAGAACATGCAAAAAAAAATTGCTTTCCATCTCTTTCTATAAGACTCAAATAATAATTTGGAACTTTTACCTATTTTATGATAACCCATTCCTATGGAGTGTCTGTATTCATGAAAGAGATCCATTCATCTATTACAAAATCTAAATTTCTTGATTTACTCTTGGTCATTAGGGTAGATCTCTTTTCTTTTTCTTGATATTCTTTCATTTTTTTTCCTTCTTGTTTCATTCAGAACATATGAATAAAATGCATTTAGTAGGATGTCTCCCAAATAGATGTTTGGATTCCATTATATATCACTAGGTACAACATATTGGTGTATGTAAAAATCACTTAATTAAGATTTGAGGTCAGGATCAACATGTCTATATTCCTTAAAGAAAGATTTGGGGTCAAAAACCATATAAGATTGATCATTATAGATCATATCATACCTGAATTTAAGCTATCTCTTTTCCAAGTACACATCATACACCCTAGAAGGTGGTCTGCACTCCATCAATATTTTAGTGGTTTCATACATTTTACCAATCTTTTCCTTCAGATACTTGATCTTGGCTTTAGCTATTTCTAGTTTTTATTCCATGTCTACTTGTTGTTCTCTAGTTTCAACATATACTTTAAATCTTTGGACTAACTTCTTGTAGTGAGTTTCATCATCACCAAATTATTCCTTAAGAAAATGTAGAAGGTTATCAGTTTCTATAGGTGTGATGGCTGAAATATCCACATCAATAACTTCTTCTACTGTAAGTGTTTTTGTAGTGGGCAATGGAGGAGAAATCTATGGTAGAAGGGTACCAAAGCTAGAGCATAATCTCCTGTAGTTGCTTCTATGACCAAGGTAGTTGAAGTTTTTGTAGGTTCCTCCAATACTTTTTCTCTATCCATAGAAGGTTCTACAAACTCTACTACCCCTAGAAGTGTTTCAATGCCTCTTTTTCCTTTCAATTCTGTTATCTCATTTCTTAATTTATATATTTCCTTAAAAACTTGTTCCAATGTTTGGAACTCCTAGGTATGAGGAAATATTTCTTATTCTACTTTTTTTTTCCATCATCTCTTCTTCAACCAATTCCTCTTCTACTGCATGCTGATCTACCATTCTTAATTCCTCTTTTATATACCTAATGTTTTTGAGGAGATGAATGTTCTCTTAAGTGAATCTAGATGGTTGAGGTGAATTTTCTTCTTCTACCTTGGCAAATTCCTCATTAGGAGACCATACTTCAATTTCAAACCCATCAAGGGTCTTCTAAACCCTAGGCTCTTTTTTGGGTTTTTCATCATCATTAATAGCTATGTTTAAAGAAGATGTAGTGGTATTTTATTTCTTAATACTTTGAGATCTCTTAAGAAGAGGTCTCCTTCTTTTTGATACCATGGGTTTCTTCCCTTTGATTTTCATTTTCCTTTCAGGAGGGGTGATTGATGTTTTTTTTTATTGTGTGGCAATTAATAGGAGAACTTCTTGTCTAGAAGGAAATAATGTGGAGGAATCAATCTATGGTGAGGAAAAAGTGGGATAAGGAATATGCTATTGTGGGCTTTCCTCCTCTAGGTCAGAAGGAGGTAAGACCATTTTTCTTATCTTTTTCTTGCCTATAGTAGTCTCAAATGGACCCTTAGTAGCAATGAGTTGGCCAATAACTATTAGGTTGTGGAGCTAAAAGCTTCAACTATGTAGACATGGAGGAGGTTGCTAAAGTTCTAGAGACATCAACGTCGGCAGTATAACCGACATCGGTCATGATGAATGCAGAAGGCAACCAGCATTGACAGGGAGTCAGCCAACATCGGTCAGCACCAGTCAGATAGGGACCGATGTCGATCACCTGTGGCAGTTTCAGAACTATTCGTTGCATGAATAGTTAGTTCATTAAACTGAGTGTTTTCATGTAAAGGCTATTTCAAGTCTTGAGCTACGTGTCTAAATTAAGAGTCTAAGTTATTGTTTAGTCTGAGATCTATTTATAGACCCATTGGCATGTATTGTAAAGTGTGCTAGTGAAGAGAAAAAAGTGTGTGTTCCTCCTAGTTTCACAGTAGAGCAATAGAGGAAGGCAAGGAAGTTCCTTCCATTGTAAGATCATTGATTTATAGGTTGTGCAAGATCAAGGTAGATCTACATGTAAGTAAGATCAAGGAGATCTACTTGAAGTACGTGGAGTGCTTGTGTACTGGCAGGGTTATTACTGACTAGTTGGAGGTGAACACCAATTCTGTGTTTGAGTTGTGTGTTGGGACCATTTTTGATAGGAGAGTGAACTCTTGAGGAGAATTACTATACACGTGGTGTGGGAAGCCTAAAAGGTGTGGAAGAGTGTGGCGTCTCTTTATTGTATTCTTTTTTGAATGAGTATTAATACATATTGTGTTGTCTCTCATATTTTGTGTCATTTGTGAATTCTAGTTACTTATTGCTTCTGGTTAATTCCACATATTTAGTTGCTTATACAAGGTAATCATATTGTGCTCTCATTGGTGAGGAGCAAGATCCTAACAAGTGGGAATTAGAGCTGTTTGTTGTTCTTGATTTCCCCCATCAACTGGTATCAGAGCTTTTGGTTGGGATACTAACAGGTTGGATTAAATCTGGTTAGTGTGTGTTGATTATAGGTTACTCATAGGGGTTTCTGTTTGAGTGGGAGTATAGCAATGGCAGAAGAAAGTAGACTATGAATGGAGAAGTTTAATGGCAAGAACTATCAAGTATAGAGGATGCAGATTAAAGATTATCTGTATCAGAAAGATTTGTACTTACCATTGGGTGGGGTTGCATGCAAGCCCTTGGATATGAAGGATGAAGAATGGGAGGTTCTTGATCGGAAGGCTATGGGATCTATAAGGTTGAGCCTTGCATCGTCTATGATTTCTAACTTATCTCAAGCTAAGACAATAGTGCAGTTGATGGAATATTTGGTAAATTTATATGAAAAACCCTCAGCTTTGAATAAGGTATTTCTTAGGAAGCAATTATTTAATTTGCAAATGTTGGATGGTGGATCTGTACATAGTCATCTTAGTGATTTCCATGGTTTGGTAAACTAGTTAAATTCAGTCAATATTGTTTTTGATGATGAAATTAAGGCTCTCTTAATCTTATGCTCATTACCTAAAAGTTGGGAGGATTTGGTAATGGCAGTTAGTAATACTACGTCTGCTTCAAAAATCTTAAAAGTGGATGATGTTGTGAGTGTAATCTTGAATGAAGAGATTCGCAGGAAAAGCACAGGTGAATCATTAGGAAATGCTTTGAGTGTGGAAAGTAGGGGAAGGCAAAGAGAGAAGATCAAGCATGGGAGATCAAGGTCCAAGATAGGTAGGAGATCCAAGTCTAGGTATGGCAGAATAAACTGCTGGAAATGTGGAAAGCAAGGGCACTTAAAGAGGGATTGCAGGTTAGTTGAAGATCAACATGAAGGACATGAAGAAGTAGGTGATGCAGGTATTGTTGCATAGGATGCTCTGGTATGTTCTTTGGATAAAGTAGAATCTTGGGTTTTAGATTCTGGTGCCTCTTTTCATGCATCCCCAAACAGGGAATTTTTTCATGAGTATGTCTAGGGAGAATTTGGAGAATTTTTTTTAGGGGATTGTAAGCCTTGTCAAATGGTTGGCAAAGGAAAAGTGAAGCTGAAGTTGTAGACGGGCAACACATGGGTGTTGGAGGAGGTCATGCATATCCCAGTCTTGGAGTGGAATTTGATTTCTGTAGGAAGTTTGGGTGATGAGGGATGCACAGTATCTCTCACAGCAGACTCTTGGAAGGTTACCAAGGGTGCACTTGTTATAGCAAGAGCTAAGAAAGTAGGTACACTTTATCTATCTACTTGTATTACTGATTCTCCTTCTGGTTTATCTAATTTAGCTATAGATTCAAAGATGTGGCTTAATAGGCTTGGTCACATGAATAAGAAGGAGATGCATGTTCTTGAGTCAAAGGGTATGCTTTCAGATTTGAAGAGCATGGATCAAGATTTCTATATGCAGAAGAAGAAAGTGACATTTCTTGAGGAATCCGATGTTAGTGACAAGAACAGAAAAGCCTTGGTTTTCAAGGAGAAGATGATGAACAGGTATCAGTCATAGGGGCTAAGGAATTCTGAGCAGAGCAAGGGTGATTTGGACAGGGTTTTGTTCTAAAAGGAGCTCATAGGAAAAATTCATTTCTCACAAGTAAAACACAGAGATCGATGACAGTTAGAAAACTGGGATCGGCATCTAGACAGGGACCGATGTTGGCTATGTGTAGACTGATGTTAGTGACTCAGGGACTAATAAACACTGGTGTCAGCCAGGGGGAAATGATGTCGATAATGAGGTAGTCACATAGAATTGATGTCAGTCAGGTGTAGACTAAGATGTGACTGGCATTGGTCATTGAGACAGATTTTGGGTGGACAACAAGCTATCAAGGAGTCTCAAGCACCCATATGGAGGACTTAAAGGGTAGGTAAGCCTCAAATTCATCATTTCCCTTCTTTACACTACTTGTTGCTCACTGATGGTAAAGAACTAGGAAGTTGTTAAAGAAGCAGAGCAGGTAGATCCAAGAAATAGTGGGAGCTTGGCATGGATGAAGGATGTGATTCCTTGGAGAAGGACCAAATAGTAGGTTTTTGGTGGAGTTGCCAGCTGGAAGAAAGCACTAAGAGATGAATGGATGTTCAGGATAAAGAAGAGTGGGAATGGACACGTGAGATGAAAGGCTAGGGTATATGGTCTTGAGTAAGCTGCAGTGTAATGGAGGTTTGACCATTGTGTTTCTCTTTACCAGGTTGAATAATATTAGCTACATTATCCTATTACTGTATTGTGTGCTTGTTGCAAGGTTACACATATAAGGAGTTGCTGAACTAAAGGTAAAGCTAGTTTAGAGGTGTGTCATGAGGAATCTGGGAGCAGCAAGATTCTTTGACATGAGTGTGTTCTAGGGACATGGAAGGTCACAGGTTGATTTTATCTCTAGATGATTGTGTGAGACCGGTTAGCATGCTGGTGGTTGGACAGGTGTCTTGATTCACATAATGAGGTTAAGTGCATGGTATGTACTAGACCTGAGATTTCCCAAGCAGTGGGAGTTGTCACAAGTTTGGAGCCAATCTAGGAAAGAAGCATTGGAGGGTAGTTCAGTGGATTCTGAGAGGGACCAGTAGTAGGTGCACATGCTATGCAAGGTCAAGTTATTTTCTACATAGTTTGTAGATGCAGATGAGGCAGGTGATTTGGATGACAGAAGGTGCACCATAGGATTTGTGGTGGTTGGTCTTCAAGAGTGATTTTGAAGAGGGATACAAATCCAAGGGAACAAACTAGATGATGTATAGGTATAGGTACAGTTGTAGCTATTTATCTCTAAGTGAGAGATTGTTAGGTTGTAGAGCTAAAAGCTTTAACTATGTAGACATGGAGGAGGTTGCTGAAGTTCTAGAGACATCGGCATCGATAGTATAACTGATGTCAGTCATGATGAATGTAGAAGGCAATCAACATCGGCAGGGATTCGGCTGACGTCGGTCAACACTGGTCAGACAGGGACCAATATCGATCACCTGTGGCGGTTTCAGAACTGTTCGTTGCATGAACAATTAGTTTGTTGAACTGAGTGTTTGCATGTAAAGGCTTTTTTGAGTCTTGAGCTACGTGTCTAAATTAAGAGTCTAAGTTATTGTTTAGTCTAGGATCTATTTATAGACCCATTGACATGTATTGTAAAGTGTGCTAGTGAAGAGAACAAAGTGTGTGTTCCTCCTAATTTCACAGTAGAGCAATAGAGGAAGGCAAGGAAGTTCCTTCCATTGTAAGATCATTGATTTGTATGTTGTGCAAGATTAGGGAAGATCTACATGTAAGTAAGATCAAGGAGATCTACTTGAAGTACGTGGAGTGCTTGTGTACTGGCAGGGTTATTACTGACTAGTTGGAGGTGAACACCAATTCTGTGTTTGAGTTGTGTGTTGGGACCATTTTTGATAGGAGAGTGAACTCTTGAGGAGAATTACTATACACTTGGTGTGGGAAGCCTAAAAGGTGTGGAAGAGTGTGGCGTCTCTTTATTGTATTCTTTTTTGAATGAGTATTAATACATATTGTGTTGTCTCTCATATTTTGTGTCATTTGTGAATTCTAGTTACTTATTGCTTCTGGTTAATTCCACATATTTAGTTGCTTATACAAGGTAATCATATTGTGCTCTCATTGGTGAGGAGAAAGATCCGAACAAGTGGGAATCAGAGCTATTTTTTGTTCTTGATTTCCCCCATCAATAACACTAATGCCCACAACATCTTCTTGTACAACTTGTTAGGCCCACTTCTCAGGGGATTCCTTCTCATTAATGCCCTCTTCTTGCTAAGGTTCATTATTTTCTAAGGCCAAAAATTATTCCCAACTTAGATCAGGTTTGATAGAGTTTACTCCTTGTTTAGTTATCAACCATATTAGGCAATGATGGGATAAGACTATTTTAATACCCTTTTTTTACTCTTTGGACATCCTTTTTAAAATCTTCCATAAGAAATTTGGAACATTAATGATTCTATTATGCCTTAAGTGATTTATAAATTTAAATTGGAGGGCATAAATTAGGGAATACCTTCCCTCACAAGTCATGTACCTGATGATGTATGATGCTATCTCCCTCTATGCTGAAAGTAAGCTAAGTCTCTTCACACCTCTTTTATTTAATACCATCTTTCATTTTTTTGATAAAACTACTATCTGGTTTTTTGGCCATTAGGTTTATCTTGCCAATTTTCTCCCATACTTGGTATCCCAACTGCTTGGCTCCCCAAGTATTCAATGATTGGGAATGTGATGCCATGTATAGTGGCTTAGTTTCCATCAAATAACCTTGCAAATGCCCTAGCAAGAGGTTTTTAAAAATGTTTCAACTTCTCAAAATAAATGGTCTAACTAGCTCTATTGAAGACATGCCAATTGGCTTGGTCTCCCTAAATTTACCTATGATCCATGGGTTATCTACTCACAACTGACCCTCTCATATTGATAAGTTCAACTTCTCTATCAATCCTTTCAACCAATAAGTGACAACACACTCTATTTGACCTATGGAAATCTGCTTGTAACAAAGCAAGGTTTTATTCAATAATGGTGGATGTGAGGTTGCAGCATTATAAATTATGGCATATAATTCCCACATGTAGGGTTCCCATAGTGCATGGGATTCTAACCCATAACATCTTCCCTCCACTTGAGCTATCACATGTCCTTAGGTGATGTGGAGTGAATATGAATGAAGCGATAAAAAGGGGCCATAATTAGGAGTATAAGTGTGGGTTGGGATGACACCATGTGGGTGTAGAGGTGATGCGATGGATATTAAATGAAAGACATAATTCATGATTTGATATGATTATTAATATCATACATGCTATATTAAAACAATGAAGACTTTTTTAATGATTAAAATATATGGGATACCTTTTTATTAATAGTGTACTTGGGGTGACACTAAGGATTCGTATGTGTGTTAGCATAAAAGTGTTTGCATGTGAATGATTGATGGGATGCAATAATTGGGATCAAAATTATAACTAAACTAAAGTAGGCCCCTTATAGAGTGATTAGGTGATCATTGGTGGTTAAGCTTTGATGATGCCCATAGCTCACTTATATGTGATGTATGATAGCCTACATGGAACTAGAATAGGAGTCTAAGACTTAGATGAGAGATGATTGGCCTCCTACCACAAGGTGATTATTTAAGAGTTGCGTGATCCAAGTGATGGGATAGATGAACCTAAAAGTGGGTCACTGAAGGTGTTGTTACTTGGTGACCTTCCTTTGCATGAATTAATTGATAATTTTCTTTGCTATCTTATTCCCTATAGGTTCTATTCCTGGTGGAATTGGCATTAAAAATTAGTATGGTATTTAAACATGGGACCTATGTGCCAAATAAATATGAGATCTCACTATTCAACATAGTGAAATCATCTCCATGAAATGATTAGAAACTAAAAATGAATCATGGGTGTCTTTGTATGCATAAATTCTAGTCTGCAACACTTCTAAATGGAGAGGGAAAGTGTATGCTTTATTGTGGATCTATAGATTGGTATTCAAGGGTATTTTTGAGCAATAGATGTGATGTTTTATGGTATAATCCTCCTTCATTCTTCCATAAGGTTATCTAATGACTTTCATGAAGTGCCCAAAAGCCAATAACCAAACCATAGGTGAGAGTTATAGGAGGATCTAACCTACATGCACTTTAGAAAGGTGAGAATGGGCATGAGGAGGTACCTATAATAACTACAAATGAAGCCCATAATATGATAAAAAATGATTGCCAATTGTGTATAAGGTGCCTGTAGTAGCTACAAAATTTCTCATAGCAACTTGATAAAACCTTTAGTGGCAAAGGTACATTTGCAAAAAACCCTTGGTAACTTGAATAGTTGTGCTTTGAATGATTATCATTTCTCTCTTTTCTCCATCTTTTTTTTACCCCTAAATAACTAACAAGCTAGTTTTCTATTTAGGCCTATTTTATAGTTTTTGGTAGCTAGTAGGCTGGTTTTCTACCCAAAAGCTGCTAACAATGCCCAAAAATGAGTTTTCATTATTGGGTTCTCTTTTTTTTGACTCTAGCTACTATTTGTAGTATAATGTTTATCCAAGGTCCTTGCTAAGTCACCTAGAAGGGTGACTGGTCAAAGACTAGGTGAAGGTCTCATTCATCATACCAAAGGAGGGTTGGGATGTCCTCCTCTTCTTCATCTGAGTGTGAAATGGTACTCCCTTTGTCTGGTGAGACAACATGCCTATCTAGTACATCACTGTATCCATCTTGTAATTGCTTGCATATGTGTTTGGTAAAATCCTCCTGAGTGAGTGGCTTTTTGTAGAACTTAAGTCTATGGCCATTGACTAACAAACAAAATCTTATTGGATCAATAGTTTGGAGTTGCACTATTCCATTGTCATAAACATGCTCAATCTTAAAAGGACCAAGCCATCTAGTCTAAAGTTTGCCCTTGTGATCCTTATATTTTGAGTCAAAAAGAAGGGCCTAATTTCATATATGGAATTACTTAGTCTTAATGTACCTGTAATGTAATCTAATTTGTTGCTGCTATACAAGCTCTATATTTATAATACCTTTTATCTATATTCATCTAAGGCATTCAACTATAAAATCCTTTCCTTTTGTGCTTCAAATATATCCATCCCAAGTCCTATTGCTATTCGTAAGGTCTTGTGCTCAAATTTAATTGACAAGACATGTTTCTTTCCATAGACCAAATCATATAGAGTGAAGCTTGTAGTGCTCTTCCATGTGATTTTGCAAGCTCACACAGCTTCAAGAAGCCTATCTTCTCAATCCTTATGAGACATACTAACAATATCTGTCAAAATATTTTCTAACTCCCTGTTAGTGACTTCCACCAGCCCATTAGACTGTGGATTATAGGGAGTTGATTTCTTATGAATAATTTCATATTATTGGACTAAGGTAGTAATTATGTTATCAGTGAATTGGGGTCCTTAATCAGTGACTATTTATCATGGCACACCATATCTTGTAAATATTTCTTCATAGAGGAAAGCTACCACCTTCTCATCTTTGGCATGTGTATGAGCCTTTACTTCCACCAATTTAGTGACATAATCAGTACATACAAGGATGTACTCTTTGTTGTTGGATTTGAGATCAAAAGGTCGTACAAAGTCTAGGCCCCATTTTTTGAATGGTTCAAACACCATTTGAGGCTATAAAGGCATTTTATCTAAACATGTGGGTCTCTCTATACATTGACATCTATCAAAATGAGTAGTATACCTTATTGTGTCTTTATGGAGTGAGGGCCTATAGTATTTTGTATTCAAAATTTTGACTACTATACACTTGGTTAAAAGTGTCCTCCATAGGGTTCAACATGGTAGGATTTGAGGATATCTGGAACTTCATCTTCTCTAAGACATCTTCTGATGATGGAGTTAGGCCTAGTATAGAAAAGAAATCTAGACAATCATGAATATTTGGCACTTTTTTGAATCAAATCTCTCCTTTGTTTAGGGAGGAAGTGCTATGAAATTAGCCTTGTTATAAGGTAGTTAGCAATATCAACATACCAAGGTGTGTTAAGGGTGAGAGAGAATACGTGCTCATTTAGAAATGAGTCATCCACTATGGCATCTTCTTCAAAATATTGTAGGCATGATAAGAAGTTAGCCACCACATTGTCCCTACTAGGATTATCTACAATACTGATATCAAATTCTTATAATAAGAGAAACCATATTATCGCTCTAGCTGGAACAACTAGTTTGTTCATAATGTATTGAATGGTTGAATGGTATTTACGAACAAAGAATTTATACCTTGTGATGTAGTAATGAAACTTGTTGATAGTATAGACTACTACCAAGAACTCTTTTTCAGTAACTATGTAATTTAATTCTACTACCTACAGATTTTTGATTACAAAATATATGGCATAATTGATTGCTTCTTATTTTTGGTTGAGCATAGCTCCTAGGGTAGTATTTGAAGCATCTATGTGAATATGAAAGGGAAGCTTCCAATGAAGACCACATAAAATAAGAGTGGTGGTCAATAATTCCTTCAATTTTTTAAAGGTTATATCATAGGCAGGGTTCTAAAGATATTCAGTATCTTTAGTCAGAAGGGTAAACAATGGTGATTCTACTTTGTTAAAATTGTTTATGAATATCCTGTAGTAACTAACATGTCCTAAAAAATTCCTAACATCTTTTTGTTTTTGAGAAACAAGCAAGTTTTTGATGATGTTGATTTTTGCAAGGTCAACATTAATTTTTTCAATAGATACGTGGTGGCCTAAGACAATACCTTCTATCATAAGCATGTAGCTTTTCTTATGACTGAGAGATAAATGGTGCTCTTGATAGTGTTGTAACACTTTTTCTAGGTTTTTGAGGCACTCTTCAAATGTTTCTCCATAGATAATGAAGTCATCCATATAGATTTCTACACATTCATTGGCCATATCTACAAAGATACTCAAGATAGTCCTTTGGAATATTGCAGGAGTGTTACACAACCCAAGGGTAATACGACATAAGAACAAGTACCCCAATGATAAGAAAAGATGGTCTTTTCTTGTTCCTCAGGAGCAATTCTAATCTGGTTATAACTATTGAAGCCATCTAAAAAGGTAAAATATTTCTTCCCTGCTAGTGTGCCCAACACTTGATCAATGAAGGGTAGAGGAAAGTGATCCTACTTGGTTGATATTTTGAGTTCCCTATAATATATGCATACACACCATTCTCTATTTTTATTTGGTATAATTACCAATGGTGAAACATGTTCACTATTTGAGATGGGATATGTAAATCCAGTAGTCAGGAGTTTTTTATAATTCTACTTTGACTATTTCTCAAAGAGCTAGATTCATCCTACGTTGTGGTTGTCTAATTAATTGGCACTCTTCTTTGATGTAGATATGATGTGTGCATGTTTTTGGGATGATTCCTTGCATATCCTCATAATACCATGCAAAATCACATTGTTTTACATGCAACATGTTGACTAGGTATTTTTCCTCATTTAACTCCAACTTGCTATTAATAAGTAATGAATTTCCTGAAGAGATTTCAATTTATTGTGAGAGTGCTTTCATTATTTCTATATTGTTAATGGATCTAGTTTGGATACAACTATGAGGTAATAGCTGGTGGAATATTTCCTATATAGATGTATCATAATTATCTGATTCCCAAAGGTTAGAAAATGGGCACTCAACACATTGCAAGTGGTTGACATCTGTAGAAAGAGTTTGACAATTATGCTAAAGAACATTGGAGATAATTGTATCTTCCTCTTGACTAGCCAATGTGTATGCATGGTTTATAGTAAATACAAGAATTAAAGGAGGTTGATCTACCTCATCTTTTTTAATCCATAATAAATGCTCTGGTGTAAAAACTAACTGTGTTAGGGGATAAAGGACTAATTTCTTAGTGTGGTTGCCATTGGATATCATCATGTTACCTGATCTATAACTAATGAAGGCATCAACTATTGTAATCCAAGGTCATCCTAAAATAATAGGGTATTCACCCAAATTATACTTAGGCTGTAGTACAATGAAATCTATAAGATACTCTCAAGAATATATAGTAATGACAAGGTCTTCAATGATTCCTTATGGTCTAACTATAAACTTGTTAGCCATTTAAAACATTATAGATGTGGGATAAATATTATTTAATTATAGTTTGTGCATGGTTTTATTTTTTATTAAATTTATTACACCCTCTAAGTCTATCAATGTATTGGATAGTTGTTGGTTATAGATCTAGACTATTACTACTAGGCATCCTAGATCTAAATATTTTTTTGGCAGGGTATTTATTAGCATGATGTTTGCTAGCTGGCCAATCACATGCACAGTATTGGGATCTTTTTTATTTCTTCTAGGTTTTAGTAGATAGAGGTCTCTAAAAACTTTGGAATATATGGGTACATCCTTGATGGCCTAGAATAGAGGGATTTTGACATAAAGATTCTTAAGTTGTCTAATGAAATCAAATTCAAGTTTAATTGTATGGCATTGAAGGCTAAGACATTCTGGAAATGGTGGGGCTGTTTCATCCACAACTTTATTTGTTTGTTCAGAGAGTTCTTATGGTGATGGAGGTGGGTTAGCATGAAATTTTGGGGTTTCATGATTTAACTCCATTATTATGGTTGGTACTAGGGGTGGTAGAACTTTCCCTGAATAGAGGTGAATTTCATTGATGTTCATTATGTATGTCAGGAAGTGAACATGTTCAATACTAAATATGGGTTACCCCATCTTATTTGTAGGATTTTATATGGGTTGGGTAGGTAGCTAGTTAGGATTGAGTTAAGCTTGTATATTAGGCATAAGAATAGGAGGTTGTTATTGCTATTATGGAGGGAATCCTCCTAAAGAGTTTCCCCATGGCTGATTAGGTCTCCAGGGCCGTTGCCATTGATTTGTGAAAGGTGGGCCTTGGGGTGGTTGCTAAACTTGTATCCAAGGTGACGATAAATTTTATGGAGGTTGCCAATAGGTGGTGGGGTAGCTTTCTTGAGGTGGCTGCCAACTAGAATTAGGAGGTGGAATGTTTATCCAAGGACCAGTCCAATTGAGAGTAATATTTACAAATTGTGAATTAAAGAATGTAGAATTTGCAAAAGATGGATTTTGTCTCATACCTTGATAAGATGGTCATTTAACCCATGGATTTATTTATATAACATAGAAAAATTGGTCACCATCTTGTCCTATAACATGAAACTCTACTATTTTTGGTTCTTTAGCTGTGATATGAGCTACTTTATCCTGAACTTTGTGATATCTACAATCTACCTTTTTCTTCTCACATTCTAGATAATAAATGGTCAAAGCTTGATCTAAACTACTTAATTTTGTCTTGAGTGTAGACTATCCAATTAGGTATATAAATGACTAATGATATCCTATTTCAGTTTATGATAGGCCATTTACAGCTAACAATGGGAGCTTGGTACCCCTAACTTTTTTAATAATAGATCTAGAATAATTCTTGCTTAGATATTTGATATCTATGAATGGTAGGTGGAAAATATCCCCTCCACTCATTAGGTCTAAGGCTTATAAACAATCTTCTCTGACTCCTTTTAGGAAGATGAGTTTTAAATTTTCTTCTCCAAGTGTACTTTGATTGAATTTTTGTATACTAAACATGAACCATTCAACATAGTCTTCAAAAGATTCATCCCCTTCTTGAGTCATCATGAAGATGTCATTTTTTTATAACTTCTCCCTCTTCCATATTCCTCATACTTGGCCAGAATTTTTTTTTTCATGTCATCCCAAGTGTGGACCAAATTATTACACAGTCCTATGAACTAGGGAAGTGCTGAGTATTTGAAAGTAGCTATAAAAAGTTTCAATTTATATACATCCTACTTGTATTCATAGCTTCTACAGAGGATATCAAATTCAAACAATAATATGTTTGGGTCTTCTGATAATGTACCTCTAAAATTGAGCAACACTTTGGGTGGGATATTTTTCATTTATGTTATGCCCATTGCATCTATAATAAGAAATTTAAAATTAACTATGTTTGGAGTCCCATTGTCATCCACAAAGTCTCCTTCTCTGCTCATGATGACTTTTCTTGTGATATGGATACCAAAGGTACTTAGGGTCTTGTCCTCAAATTTTGTATCAATCCCTTGGTCAGCATGATATTAAATGTTTATCTACTGATCCTCAATATTTTTACTAGATGAAAGGTCTAAAGATTCTCCTACGCTTTATTTCATTTGATCAAGAAAGCTTTGTTGAAATGTTGTAAATATGTTACTCTTTAGAGTGTCTGGTTCATGTAGTTCCTCTCTTTCATTTATTTTTACTAGCTTAGCTAATGCTTCCTCTAATTTTGTTTCCTTTTTCAAAGCTAATAATGCTTCTTCTACAAGTTGCCTCTTTTGATTTGTAGTGTTCTCTTCTTCAAGAGCCTTCCAACTTATGGTATATTCTTCAACATGATTCTTAGTTGTTGTAGGTATTTATGGTTCTTTCCTGACAATAACTTGTGATTTGTTTGGTAGGAATATCCCTCAAGAATCTTTTTCTCTTTGCATAAATGTTATGCCACTCCTTTAGCTGTCTTGTCCCTTCTTGCACAGGGTTATTTTTTATTTTCTCATGTGTTCTAGGGGGTTATTTTAGAATAAGTAAAAATAATGTAGGAAATAAAAGAGTGCATAAATAAAAATAATAGGAAGTGAAATTTTACATCTAAAAAGCAATACAAATTATCTACTAAAATTAGGAAAACTATCCTAGAAAGTAGGAAATGAAAGCAAGAAAATTATCTTAGAAAATGGGAAATGAAAGCAAAAAAATTATCCTAGAAAACAAGAAATGAAAGCAAAAAAATTGAAAGCACACTTTGTAGAAAATAAATCACTCTTGCAAGAAATAAATTCTAAAAAACATGAAGTAAATTACAAGATTGCAAAGAGGCATTCAAGGTTATGCACTATTTTATTCTAAAATAATTAGGCATTTGGCATAAGACACCATAGTGCCCTCACTTGACTTGCCTGACTAGAACTATATGTCCAAGAACTTAGACATCTAGAATAAGACACTGTAGTGTCCTTACTCTACTTTCCCAGCTAGGTAGAATAGTGCATTAATTGATCTTAAAAAACCAATGATATATTTTAGAAACAATAATTAACATCCTCTCCAACAATGATGCCAAAATGTTGTAAACTAATTACCTAGTGAATAATATATTCTTAAGTCTAATTAAAATTAATTATCAACCCAAGGTGCATACACTTTTCAAGGATGTCAACACTATATATGAATTATTGATTTATAAATCAACTTGTTTTACTAGTTGTAGTAAAATGAACTTATATTGAATTCACCATATAGTTATACTTTAAAAGCTTATGAAAATAGAAATATAGAAATACTTCACAAGGATGAATCACATATGCATCACACTTACATAATCAAACTAATAATAAAATCAACTTACATAATACACTAAAGCTAAGGAGGGGTAGGATCTTCACTGCAACTCCTTCTGAGATGGCCTTTTCTCATTCAGAACTTAGTTCCAATATTTCTCTAAGAGAATTCATAAAATTCTTACAAAATCAACCTTCTCATTACTCAATTCTATAGTAACTAAAGATTTATATAGGAAGTTATAATAATTAGAGTGTAATACTGTAATTCTAATACTTCTACTATTATCTATTCAAATTAACTAACTCCCAATCTGATCTAAGTTTTGCCATTAAATAGAGAATGTAGTTTATTAACTCTTAACCAAAGACACCAAACTAGGAAAAAATAAAAATACTTTAGAAACTACTTCAGTCAACCTTCAAGTGGTTAGTAACTGAAGTTACTTGTTGTAGGCTTGATTAGGTTAAGGACAAGGCATGCTATTTTTCTATTTTCTTTCTTTTTGTCTTTTCTCATTATCCTTGTCTTTCTCATATTTGGCATCACATCCAATATTTATTTGCATGTAAGGAATTCATACAACAACTATGATTTTTTCTAATCATCCATTCAGTTCTCAAGATAGATGGATTTGTCTTTAATATCTAATCAACAATAGATTTATTTTACATAGTGATTGCGGGCAACCTGTAGGTGAAGCCTACAGTTGTTATGGGCACTTTTTAGTGGCTGTGAGCAACTTGTAAGTGAAGCCTATAGTTGTTAAAAACACTCTAAAATGGTTTCAAGTAACCATATAGGTGAAGCCTATAGTTATTATAGGAAGTCTGTAGTGGTTATGGCCTAGCAAGATTCTGTAGCCTTATATGACCTTTCAAATTCTTGTTAAATAAAGTCACATAACTATAATTCAATCAAGGAATGAACATAAATAATTCATAACATAATATATATATATATATATATATATTTATATATATATATATATATATATATATATATATTTCAATGTACATACAAAATCATAACTTCATTCATTCATTTGTATAGGTCATGGATAGTTATAGGATTTACATGGAAAAATACATATACTAAGTATGGATGAGGCTATAAAATAAAGCAATTGATGGCCTCATCACACACAACCAACAATACCAATGAACTACTCGATTTATAGATATAAAAAGACCATGACCATGTTTTATGAAAAAGAAGTTTGATGTAGATCAAATAAGTTTTTAATTTGATTAATACCTATGAGTGGATCATTACCATAAAACTTACATAGGTCCACTTATAACAATAATAGATTTATACCAAGGTTGGCGTTGTGATTTTTTGGAGGAGGATAACTAAACTAGAGTGGTGGAGGGTTATTTTACAATTATTGAGCTAAAAATTTGACAAATTTCCAAGTTATTTGTTGAAATTGATCTTGAAAGCCATTCAGATCCCATCTTAGCCCTATGAGGTCCCTTTTAACTACAATAAGATTATATTTTTACTCTAGGACCTACAACTTTGACTTAAGTTGCCAAATTACCTCTAAAATACTCAAATCAAAAGTTTTTAATTCTATATCTTCCTTGTGAGGAGTTTTAGGTTTTTATTTCCATTTATTACAACCATGAGTGTTAGGCCCAACCATACACAAATCCTAGGAGGGTTATAAACCTAAAATAAAGTGTATTAATAGATGATACCATTACAATCACCTCACTAAGATGAATCTAATGACTACTAATTTGTAGAAGGGCAAAACATTTTGACCCAAAAAGTTGTATCAGTAAAATATATCATTATGATCATCTTAAAGAGATGAATCTAATGATTTCTAATTTACACAAGGTAAAAAAAATCTAGACAAGTTATGGTTTTTTGATCTTTTAGTGCTCAAGACGTTAGGTATAAAAAAACTGTGCCATATAAACTTACCCAAATCGAATCTCTAATACCACTTATAATGAAATTACTTAGATGATTCAAAATAATAGAATAATATATCATATAATTAAGAAGAGAATAGGTAGATACACAATAATAATTTGTGAAAGAGAAACATACTTGAATATTATGATTGAGCAACTACGAGGGGGTAACCTCCACAATAATGCAATAAGAATAGAATCCATAATATGATGATAAAATATTAATGATTACCTCTTATATATAATCTACTTAGCCATAATTATTCCATAGGCCAAGCATACTAATAATATCAATAAATGCAATAATATAATATGAAGGTATATAAGCCACAAGTCAACCACACATAACCCTATATGTACTACATGTCAAGGGTGTAGAAATATATATGCTTATGTATATTTATCTTTCTCTCTCTCTCTTTGTGTGTGTGTGTGTGTGTGTATATCTATATGTATATATATGTATGGGTATATGTGTGTGTCTATATATATATATATTATTTCAAACTATTAGAAAGAATAAATTTATCATGTGTATTTCTTCTAATGGTTTGAAATAAGATCTATGGCTGTGTATATTTTATATATATATATATATATATATATATATGTATGTATGTATACTAATCAGACTATAACTATCTAATTAGTATATATGAATGTATAGACACACACCACACACAAACACTCTTATATGTATATATAATCATAGGAAATATATATGATATATATGCATAGGAAACCTTTTAATGACCATGTGGAAAAATATAACAAAGGTTTGAGAATGTGTTAAGTTTGTTGTTTAATACTTAAGGTAACAACATAGGCCACATGTGTTAATGGGTTTTTATTATTATTTACCTTGACAATGGTTTGATATTTAGTAGTCACTTTTGGTTTGTTTTTCTCATTGGATATGCATTTTTGTTCTGTAGTTATCTTGTTTAATTGAGAATTGGTAAAAAAACTTGGTAGATCATGTGTGTTTCTTTCTTGTACTTTTTGAATCTTGCAAAGGTTTTTCTATGCATTAATGTACACTTTTTTTTTGCCTAGATATGCTAAGGAATATGACTTAGGTGTATGATGTGGAAATGTAGACTATTGTATTGTTTGGTTATGATATAAATGACTTTATGGGATATTAACTCACTTAATTCTACTTGGTTTACCTAAAATATTCACACACTAATATATCTTAAGGTATGTACATGCATATATTAGCATACATTAACTCTTGAATATGTGTGTGTGTGTATGTGCACATGCACACATTATGTGCACATGCACATGTGTGCACACACATATAAGTATATTTTTATTTATAATAGATAATGAATGGATTTATTTCCCCTTGACTAGTAAAAGGTAAAATAAATAAGAAATATAGTAATATTCTCTAAATTTTCCATTTTATTTCTTAATTGTGAATAATAAGAAAAGAAAAGGAGGAATAATGGATGTAGGCCAAATTTTTAAAAGTATGTTCTTATTTTGTGAAATAAGTAAGAATATGTTCTCAAAATGTAGGTTGTTAATTTAGACAACCTTGAATTATCTTGACTTATAAATTTTATCTATGATAAAAATTTGAGCCTTATGTTTATTTGGTTTTTATTGCTCATTTAGAAAGTTTGACAAGTTTTCCAAGAATAATATCTAGTTATGTTATAATGAAATTTTGTGAAGGTTGCTTTGGATTGATGAAGTTAGTAGTCATTTCTGTGGTGGAATGAGGAAACTTAGAAAGGTTAAGTTTCTTGATCATTTTTGTTGGGTTGTTTACTTTTTATAAGTTGTCATTTGAGCTAATTAGACTAATTTTTAGATTATGGAAAGGAAATGAATTTTAGCTTAGACTTTTAAGCATTTATTTCTCAATTTATAGATCTATTTGAATACCATGTTATTATATATTTTAATTTTAGATCTAATAATGATGGTTCATTAGTCTTTATGTTTTATCAAATTGAGTAAATACACACTTGGATATTCTTCTTACCTTGATAAGTTATAAAGTGTTGTAATGAACACTTAGTGTGCTCTATATGGTTTATATGGGTCATGATGATGCGTTTCAGACTATTTTTGGCATTTATTATTTGGTTGAAAGATAGTGCACTTGATTCTTGTGAAGTATGTTGATTGTGGGTTCGATTATTTCAAAGGTTCAATTTTAACGAAGATATTATGTTGTCTTCATTGAGACCCACATTAATGGTTAAAAAAATCTTTATGTTATCTTTTAAAGAAATATTAAGTCTTCAAAATGACCTAAATTGATGATATTGCATAGTGATGAATCTTTGGGTTTGTTCCCTTCATTGAAATTATATGTATAATTTATAGTTATCCCATTGACATGAGGATCAAAAAATAACTGAATGTGTTTTCCTTATGGTAGGTTTGCATGGAGGATTTTGAAGTCTATCGCTAGTGAACTTTAATTGGCCTAGTTATACTTATATAAGAGAGGCATGTTTGATTGTGAATTAGTAAGTGATATAGACCAATTTTACGATTGTTTATTATTAAAATAAAACATAAATGATTATACTATTTATATTATGTTGAATAATTGTTTCCTTTATTATATAATGGACTTGAGGATCCTATCCTTAGGGTCATAAGAGTGATTATTGCTTTAAAAGTTTGTATGAATGTACTAAACTTATAAATTGATATGTTTTGTTGGTCTTTAAGAAGATGCATAGAGGATTTATCTCTTCTTTGAAACTTGATATTGGCTATTCCATACAAGGAATGCATTAATGTTTCACAAGTAAGATCTATAGACCAAAAAGGTCTTAGATCATACCGATACATCAAATAGAACCGTATATATAGGTCTAATCTATTTGAACTTGATTAATATTTATATTTATACTATTGCATGATAAATTTCAAGTAGTGGATGTTTGATATTTATTCAAAAGTTTTAGTATTCTGAGAGGAAAAACATTGGATCATGAACAAATCATGAATACATATGAATATTGTGTACCCAATAAGCACTTGACATTGATACAAGAGAGACTCACAACGATATGAGTGAAATATATATAAATGAGAGACAAATATATATACATGCCATTTTTAGGGATAAAACAAATGGATGATTCTTTATACAAGTGACTCATAACATTAAATCAAAAATTTATTAATATTATTAACTTGAGGTCCTGATCTCATAGTAGTGGGTATGTAGGAAACTTTAAAATGATCATGAGAAAAGGAGTTCATGGGATGTGGTGTCCCACCTGATGTTTAGGCTCTATTAGTCATGTGTTTCCCTCTCTTTATAGGGTTGAGTCTATCTATATGTGAGCCCCCCTCTCTCTATAGGGTCAGGTCTATCGAGACTTGAGCATATTCCCCCTCTCTATATAGGCCCATATATATATATGGAGACTTTATAACTTATTATGATTGACCTTAATTATGACTTGGTGATCTATTTTCTTATTAATTACTACATGACTTACCTTGTTATTTCATTAATTATATACTATAAGAATTTGTACTATCTTTCCTGACTAGATTTATGACACTTATGTTATTGAGCATGTTGATCAATACATTGATGTTTAAAGGAATTAAACTCATTACAATTGGTTCTTATGTTTATATTAAACTGGGAAGAGCTTTTTATTTTATTATGAGGTTTACATGGTAAATAAATTTGTAAATTATTTGAGTAAATCCTTAAGTAAGGATATTGAGCTTAGATTTAAATCAAATCAAAATGAAAGTTTGTTTCATTAGTCCCTTGATATGAATAAAGTATATTATATTTATGATTTAATTGAAAAGTAATGAGAAGGGTAATTTTTATACATTGCATAAAAGACAACTGTATATTGGAGTGAAAGTAAAAGATTTACTTGATTCATTATATTTGTTTGTCATTGAATGTCTTGAGACTTAACATGAAGTGGATGAGATAATCACTATGTATTTATCAATGTATAAATCCAATATATTTTGGAAATAACTATTGATTTAAAGAATGCATAATGAATTTGTATACTAGGGATCTTTTTGACTGCATTTAGATGGATCAATTGAATAAAAATGACATGTTTATTTATGAGAATAGTTTTTAAAGTTATTTATGGATGTGTGATGAACACATAATATAATGAACATGGAATTGATTTTAGATCTTATTTTAAGGCTTAAGTATTGTAATTGATTATAAAAAAATGGATTTTTAACTTGTGTTGTAAACATAACATTATTGGTGAAAATTATGCTTAAGGCAAGGTTAAATAGAACCTACCATTGAAGTGATTAAGTTGATGAAAATTATGACTCAAATAAGTAAATTTAAATTAAAATTTTGAAATAGGTGACCTACTATTTTATTCTTATATACTTATTAATTTGCTAAGGTGTGAATAATGACTGACTAATTTTAACTAATTTATTAACATGACTTCTTTTCTAGTTTGAAATAAATAATATTGGGAACTTACATTATTATTTTTCTGTAAGTCCATTGGAAATGTATGAACTTTTAGATGAATGAATATTAAGGCAATTATTACCTTAATCAAATCAATTATTTTTGGTACTTAAAGGATTAAAATAAACTTATTTTTGGAAACATAATGTGGTTATATTAAAGTTTTAATGATCTTATGTTTTTAGAGAGAATGCGAACTCAAATGTTGACTTGGTAGTACAATTAAGGTATTTTGACATAAGTCCACTTATCAAAGTGAACTTCAATACAATTTAGGAAAATACTCAGGTAGTATTACAACTTAAAATTAATTGTTAAATGAAAGCGGTTAAAGATATAAGTGGATCAATGATATATAATAGTGAAAGGACAATGGATTAGTATAAAACAGTAACTTATAATTATGATAAAAATTTAATAATCTGATTAAAATATGTTTTGATTTTATTAAAATAAGTTAATGTGAACAAGTGTTTACAATTGGGATCAGGATTAAGTGAACCTTGAAGTGTGGAGTAGTAAGTGAAAGCACTTAATGTAATGTTATAAAAACTATATTTATTCTTTCATAAAACATAACATGAGATGAATGTTCAAGTAATGTGAAGCCCACATTCACTTTATCACAACAAACCAATTTTTTCATGGAAAGTATTTTTTGAGTCCTTTGAAATTAAAAAAATTCCTTTTATTTTTAAAACTAATGTAATTTTTCATTCTTATTTAAATTTTTGTCCTTCCATAACTAATTGTCAATAGTGTATGAGTTTGAGTCCTATAAAATCAGAAGAGGCTAAGAAAAATCACATGATTTAAAAAATTATGCTTATGGATAAATAATTATTGAATGGTTAAAATTAAATGACATGGAAGATAAACATTAAGACAATTATCATGTTTGAATATATTTGGGATGTGTTGGAAGCCAAAAAACCAAAAAAAATGACTAATGATACATAAGAGAAATCATGCAAAAAAATAGAAAGACCCTTATGACCATTACACTATTGGTTGAAGATAAAGTGATTACACACAATAAAAACATGTAGGATGCTAAAAAGGATTGGAAAAATTTGAATACAATGTATGAGTTAAAAAATAAAGCACAAGTGTTATATCTCATCAAGAGGTTACATACACTCAAGCTACAAGGAGAAAAAATTGAACAATGTTTTATGTGGCTAACATAAATCAAGCACTAACTACTAGAATTTGAATAAGAAGTTGGTAATGATGTATTGATGATGATCATTCTCTAGGCTTTCCCTTATTCAATTTTTTTATATTTCATTCAATGTATCCAATGGTGAAATAACCTATTAGGATTTCATTGGTTTTCTTCAACAATAGGAAGAAAACATGCTAACAATGATGAAAAAGAAGAAAAGGCTTACTTTTCAAAAAAAAGGGGAATAAGGTTTTCAACTAAAGTATAATTTTTAATAATGCAAATATTTTTTTTAATAAAGGTAAAGAATAATGACTAGTAGTGCAATGTCATAATTATAACAATTCCCATGACACTAAATACTTTTGGTATATTGACTTCACAAAAAAAAAGAGGATACCACCAAGGACATGGGAGATACTAGAATCATAGATATCAAAACAATATTATTAGGAATGATGATGCATAAATCAATGATGCTAAAAATTATAGTGTCAATAATAATGACATCAACAATGATGAAAGTGATGGTGAAGTCATCTAAATGCTAGCACATGTACCAAAAATGAAAAATATTTTATTTACATCGACTCAAACACCATAAATCAGATGTCTAAGATGAAATACCAATTCTCACAACTGAAATCACATAATGGTACAATCAACCTTAGAGACAATTCCTCTATATAAATCAAAGGTGCATACATTATTCCTCTCATTCACAACAAAAATAAATGTGAAGTCCAAGGCATGTTGTTTATTCCTCAAATGAAGAGGAATCTATTGTCTATGGGTTAGATTCTTGGTAAAATTATAAAATTTTAATTTGACATGAAATAAGATAATTTTATTTTCATAACCAAAGAAAATTCCAATAAAAATAGAGTTGTAGCCAAAGTGTCTTAAAAAGTATGCATGTTCATCTTTGACACCACATCCACTTAAATCCACCTCAATCTTCCTATTTATAATGAAACAAAAATTTAAGTATGGCATAAATAATTTGTATGTTTTATTTTTTCATATCTATTGACCTTAAGCAAGAAAATATGGTCCATGGGCTACCAACAATTAAGGAACCCTACAAAATTTGTTCTAGTCATGTTTATAGTACACAAAACAACATGGAATTTGAAAGTGGAAAGTAAAATTGAACCAAATATATCCTAAATTTAGTTCAACAAATATGTGCAAAACTTTTCCAAGTAATTTTAGAGGCATTAAGTACTTACTATTTTTCATTAATGGGTAATCCCCAAAAATGTGGGTGTTCTTCTTAAAGAATAATTTTATAACTTTATATCTTTTCAATAATTTTAAAATTTTAGTTAAGAAAAAAACCAATTACCCCATAAAAACCCTCCACATATATCAATAGGGGAGTACATATCAAAGGAGTTTGGCAGTTTTTTCCTCAACAAAGAACACTTAGATAACTGACCATTACCTACACTCCATAAAAAAATGGAGTCATAAAAATAAATAATTTAAGCATCCAATATATGATGATATGAATTATGAAAGGCATGCACATAGATAATATTTATTGGGATAAAATAGTGTATTTACTCAATCAAGAAAAAATAATTGAATGCCATGATAGTTGAAGAAGCATAGTAAAAAATGAAGCTTATAATTGAGCACATCAGGGTGTTGGGAGCATAACCTATGCCTTCATTCCAAGAAATAAGTGAAATAAACTTAAATAAAATAATGTGAAGTGTATCTTTCTTGGGTATAGTCATAAATCTAAAGCTTATTAGCTAGTTGATCATATAACCCAGAAGATATACATAAGCACATATGTGGTCTTTGATGAATGTCCACTTAAAAATCCATTAGATAATATTCATAATTATGATTTCCAACATAGTGGAAATAAACACATTCAAGATATCAAGGAATAAATAATTAAATAAAAATAATTAGCTAATATGATTGCAAAGTTTAGCCTTCAAGAAAGGATAGTTCCGAAGATAACAATCTAAAGCAGGAGAGAGTGTTCAACATGGAACACAACCCACTAAAACTATTGAAATTAATTGATACAAAATAATACATCCCCACAGAGAGTTAACTTGGCCTTGATGAGTATAATGGTTCATTTCTCAGAACCAACTTTAGTGAGGCTTTACAATCAAAATAATGGACTAATTTAGTGCAAGTAGAATATGATATTATCACGCATAATCAAAATTTGAAGCTTGTCAATATGTTAACTAGGAATAAAACCATTGGATGTAAATAAGTGTTCAAAAAAATATAAATTAGATGGTACCATTGAAAAACACAAAGCTCATTTGGTTACAAAACATTACTTTCAAATAGAAGGAATTGACTATTAGGAAAAAAATCACCAAAAATGAATATGAAAATCATTAATCTTATGCTCTTGCTTGCAATAAAATTTAGATGGATCATCCACAAAGTGGATGTGAAAATTGCATTTATTAATGGGATACTCTAAGAGATAGTGATAAAATAGAACTTGAAGGATTCAAAGTTTAAGGAAAAGAAAATAAAGTCTATTGGTTGATAAACTCATTATAAAACTTGAAAAAAGCACCTCATGTGTGGTACATCAGTATTAATGAAAAATTATGCATACATGGTATTCCTCAAAGCCTTATAGATGATAACTTGTACATCTGAAGGGAACATAGAGGGATTTTCATCATGATAGTGTATGCTAATGATCTTGACATTAGCATGAGGATTGAAGAGTTGAACTTATCATTGAAGAAGGATTTGAATAATTCAATTGAGATGATATATCTTGGATTACTACACTTTTTCTTTGGTTTTTTAGTTATGGAAAATAAAAAATCATGTTTTTTTATCAAACAAAGTATGCCCAGGAGTTGATTGAAATTTTTTAGGATGGATGATTGAAAAATAATTACGACACCCATGGAACATCAATTAAAAATTTATAGGTACAATACATCTTAAAATATAAATGAATCTCTCTACAAATAATTGATTAGGAGTCTCATTTATCTTACCAATACTAGACTAGGTCTAGGATATAAATGTGAGCTATCTCTCTAGGTTCATGATAGAGTCTAGATAAACACACTTGAAGGATACTAAAAGAATTTTAAAATATGTGAATGATATTCTATTTTTTGGACTAGAGTACAAGATGAATGATACATTTTGATTGACCACTTACACTACTACATTTAGTGCAACTTGTGCCTCAATTTGGGTTGAAAATGTGTTATAAATTGATGGTTTTTAGTTTTTCTACACCAAAATTTTCAAAACATCACTTCATATTTGACTATGTAAAGTCACTGCATGGTCAATGTGACTAGAAATTTTTATTTGCGCTAGATATGCACCACATTTGTGCTTGATAGTTGACATCAAGTTTATGCTAATAATTGGCTAATAATAATATATATTTTAAATATATATATATATATATATAATATAATATATTAGTATTATTTTTATTTGTTTAATATTTATAGATAAATATATTTTATTATTATTTAAATATATATTATGTATATATATAAAATTATTATGAATTTGAACATTCATAAATTATTGTATTAAATTTTATCAAAAACTTTGTTAGAATTATATTTAAAAACATTATTTGTATTAAATAATAAAATTTTAAATTGTGATTATTATATATATAAAATAATTTACAATGTTTTAGGGATTCAAATTAATATAATCTCCCTTCAAAGTTTAAAAAAACATATAATTTAATCTATCTTAAATCCTAGTCATCCTCTTCTTAATCTTCTATATAATACCCAGGGACATTAAAATATATAATGAGGCATCCTCTAGCTCAATACCTTCATCAATGTACTCAACATAATCAAGGTTCTTATCATCATCGTCCTCAATATGAAAACCATCAACTAGGATAAAATGTCTATTCACCTCCAAATTAAACATAATCTAATTGTCATAAAAGTGTTTAAGATTAAAATTTAAATATTTAAATACAAATAAAAATTATAAAATAAATCAAATAATATATTCATTACTAGCACATATCCCTTAGCAAGGTTCACACATTGAAATCATACAACAAATTTCTCACTTTCTTGGTGGACATACAATCATAATGTTGCTCCTACAATAATATGTCTGTCATAAAATAATGTGTCATATTTTTTTATAAAATAAATTATAAACTTATGTAAAATAACTTATAAATAATTTAAAAGCTTATGTGCAACATTATTCTCATCCATTTGTCCCAAGTGATGACTCAATGAGTCACAAGGATCCCTTGACTAACTCTCACTTCTTAGGCCCTATGCTTGTTATTTTTGATCCCTGCATTAGTTGAAATATATGAAAAACATATAGTTAGTCCAATATAAAAATTTCACAAATTTATACATCTCATTAAATTTGTTAACTCACATGTAACATCATTTTTGTCATGGTTGAGCCAATGATCATAAAACGTTAACCAATTGAGATTTTTCCCATCAGGATGTTGATGTCTTATCCTCTCTGCATTTGTATTCCTATTGAATGTATCCTAAAAATTAATAATTACATATTTGAAAGAATATTAGAAGTTTATAAAATAAAAAATAATTAATATGTATTTGGTGGCCTTACCCTCATATGCCTCCTCATTCTATAAGTGCAATTTTTGTATAGTCTCTAATTACTTTTGTATTATAAAAAACATTTCTAAATTCTTTTGGTGAGATATTGTCTACACTCCATTGAAAACTTGTTATATTGAAGAATGGAAAATTCATAAAATAATGTTTTTCAATGTATATGTATTCTTTGTTTAAAATACCTAAAATAAAAATTGAATGTCAAATATTTATGTAAATAAATTGAAAAACTAAAAAATCATTAACCAAAAAAATTAAAGAATAGAAATATGAAAAAATTAAATAACATAAATTCAAATATTTACTTGTCTTGAGAATCATCCAAAATTTCCATATTTTTATTCATTAAAAACTTCACTTTTAGAATCCTTGACACTTGGTGTTTGTACTCAACTTGTGTCAAATTAGAGAGACAATCATGGTGATAATGTGGTAGAGCCTATCCACTGTTTACCCAAAAATTATGTGGGATAACATCATAAATTCTATATTGGGGGGACTTCATGTTTTTTTGAGGATATAGAACATGATACACATGATGAGGACAAGACAATCCTATGCATGTTACGCTACTCAATGTAGGGTGATCATGAGGTACAAATGATGTGGACCTAAAATATAATTTAATGTTAAAAAGTAAGTAATTAAAATACTTAAATTTAAAGAATAAAGCTAAAATTTTTATCTTCACATTAGGTCCCTAATAACAAAAAAAGGATGTCAAATTAATCGAATCTCATCCTTTGATGGGTCCATATCACTAGTGGACCAATTATCTAAACCCTAAAAATAAAAATACTATTAGAATTAATTAAAATAATTTAATTAAAAAATATAACTAAAAAATTATACCTGCACATTGGGTCCCTAGTAAAAAAGTAAGGGCATCAACTCATCCTAGCCTCATTCTCCCTTGGGTTCATATAACTAGTGGACCTATTATCAAAACCTAAGAAAATCAAATATTATAACTAATTAAAATACTTTTTTAGTTATATAAAATGTTTAAATTGGTAGCTTGAGTGTGGTTTGTGACACCCAACCCATATTTCGCTCTTGTATGCTCTCATGACCCTTGGAGACACCTTTTTCTTATTCCCAATCATCCGTAGACTTTCAAGACATGATTCTAGCTCAACTAGGCTGCTTTTTCCATGCTAATTCCACCCCCTAGGTCCTGTACTTGTAGGAAAATATCACCCAACTTGGATTATAGTTCTAGACCCTAGGGTGTCCCATTTCTATTGCTCTTGTCCAATCACATTTTAAGCCCAAATGACTATTTCCTTCCGATTCCTCTTCTTCATTACGTTAGTCTAGCACAAATACATTTAATCCATGACCAATATATTTCTATAAAAGCCCATTCAAATTACATTTATAAAGGGTTAAAAAATATTAAAAAAGTAATCAAGAATACAAGCAAGACCATTGAGGAAAACTTCCATATTCTCTATATACAACCATCCAATACAGTTACAAGCATATCCAAATCCTCACACTAGTCCTGAGCCACCTTAAGCAAACCTAGTTTAGCATTTTTACATCCACATAACACCATTTCACAAAGCACATAAAGTGGGAGAACTACATATGGCTTGATCCCTCTTTAGAGTATTGGTATGTGGGTAACATGCCTACATAAGAGGTGTGGATACACGTTCAATGAATCTTACACACTCTACCACCACCCCCCCTCCCTCTTTCTCAAGTTTCATTCAAGCATAATGAAGGTCTAGGGTTTGAAGATTAAATATATTTTACAAGGATCTTCATTGATATTAAAGATTTACAATTTCATAGGCAAGTTCACACAAGGACATCGAATAAAACCCAAAAAACTCAGATCTCTATGACTAGTTTGGAAAATGGTAGGACATAGACTATAGCACCAGACCTTGAAGTGTCCTATTTTTGGTGTTCTTATCCTTTTAGTGAATGAAATATAGATCTAGATTCACAACACTATCCTAATCTTGCACAACTAATATCAACCTCTATCTCTGTCATATCAGCCTAGTTTTAATATAAGTTACATTTCTCATCTTTCATTACTATTTTTAGAAAGCCACGAAGGTCAAACAAATTATACAAATCAGTACTCTATTTATTGCAATATTATTTACTAATTTAATCAATTTAGACCTTTAAATAAATTAAGAATAAGACTCTAATATTCCTAAAACTATTAAATCAACTTTATTTTTAAAAATATAACTAAAAATTATACCTCCACATCATGCCCTTAGTAGCATATAAAAGATGTCGACTCATCCTAGGGTCCTCCTCCCTCTCACCCTTATCCCTATCATCAAAACCTAATAATTATATTAATAACTAAATAGTGGAATTTAGAATAAAAATGATATACAAAATCAATTAAAATTAAAATTTGAAAATTATTGTACTAATGGTAAGACCATCAAAGTGATTGAGGGGTGTGGTAATCCTTGTTAATATCCTATTGTGTAGCTACTTGAATGTTGCACTTGCCACAACCCACATTATGTAATGCCAAACTAATTACATTTTCACAAGATGGCCTATTGGCCATCATAGATTTATAATATTTAAACCATTTATTCAAATTCTAAAAAAAACTAATCCTAATTGATGTCTAATTTTTATCCCATTTATACAATTAAATTTTATTTGATGAGGGTCAATGGGGCCACCTCTGAGCCTAAAATCAATTGTGGTTCCATACTTATGATGGATTTTAATAAAAATATTATGCCTATAAATTTGATGACATTATCATAGTGCCCCTTTAATAGGGATGCCCATTGGGTGGTGGGTCATGTTATCATGAGTGTGATTTGAACATGTGTATTTTACTTTTGAAAAAACCCATTCACCATCATACCACCACCTCACGGACTACACAATAAATTTTTTATTTTATTGTTAAAAAAACAATATATATTTTTATTTGATTGCTAAGTCTATTGGCAAGCATTCACTTTTTTTAATGCAATTTAAATGATGGAAAATGTTGAATAATGATTAGTGACAATGAGGAAGGCTACAAATTAGAATAAAATCAAACTAACATGCAATTGATGATTTTTTCAAACAATTTTTATGCAGCCTATAAAAAAATAGAGTAAATAATATTAGGAATTTCATCAAAAAATTTACATCTAAACTAAAAAATAAAAAATAAAGGAAACCAAATTAATAATTTTGTCAAACAACTTGTATGTAACCTAAAAAATAAAAGAGAGAAAAAATAATTTGGTAAAAGAGAGGAGAGTCAGGTGACTATCAAAGGTTTGTGTAGGGGTTTCTTCCTAAGGTTTTTCAAGTTTATTTCATGGTTTCTCATAGTTTTATTTGTACATTTTTAAAATGTTTTTTCCTAAAATTGTTTTTATAAATTGCATAAACATAAATTAGATTCAGATATAAAATTAAAAATCTATATATATTTGATATTCTATTTCATAGGGGTGACACATATTATTCATTTGAAACTGGATTTATTTTTTGTTTCCCTCTAATCCTTCCCTTGTCATTATTTTTCCTTAAAAATCTATTGGTAGATAGACATCGATATGTTCTTTTCAATATCCCTTTTTCTTGTTGTTTATTTCTTCTTTCGCGATGCCCCTTTATCCTTCCTCATTGTACCTTTTTCCTCTCTAAAGTTATTTTGGTCCTTTAGTTTTTATTTCTCTCAAAGTTGAGAATAAACTGAAATGGGAGGGCTTATACATCGTCCCACTTTTATTTTTTTCATTTCAGGGTTTTTTGCAATGTAAGCCTAGTACAATGCCATAAATTAGTAATTTAAAAAAAAATAGAAATGAGTTGGTGATGTTAACCTGGCCCAATTCTAGGCATCATTCTCCTCATATGTAATAGAAAGTTGAAATCTGGTTATGTTTTCAATTTGGGCTCAGGAATAGTTCCCTAGGTAAGTAAGAAGTAAATGAATAGTTCCATCATATGAATAAAAATATATTTTGGAAAAAAATTACGTAATATTCTAATTGATGTTTTGATCACTCAACGATCCATCATTAGGAAAAACACATTTTAGCTATGTTGAGCAGTTATCTACCTAGAAATATGTTGTCATGAACCTAAAATAAATGATACTTCCATTGGGATTAAGAGGAGAGTTTATCTTCTTCTTATAAATTAATTCAAGTGGTTGATGAAAGATGCATTTAATTCATCAAGAAACATATTAATTCAGAAGAAAGTATGCATTAATTGAAGTAGATAATGAAGGAAATAGTGGGAGAGGCTTTGTCTTCAATTAAAATTTGTCTATTAAGCAACCATTGTCTCTAAATTCAGTCAAAACTAAGAATTAGAGTAAAAAATCTTGGTTAAGGAAAAATATCTTTCTAAATGGATGCTTAACATGGGAGAGATGGACACAAAATTTGTAGCATGTAAGTGTTATTGATAGTATAATTTTGAAATAGAATAAATGGGAGGATAATACAACACTTACCAACATTTATGATAACATTTGAATTGATTATTTAGTTCAAAAAATGTTTAAATCACTAGTGAATCCTATCCAATTTAGCTTATTGGTAGATATGATCAAGATAGACATTACTATTTTGATGCTAAGATATAATATTTTTATATATTGAAACTTGCATCATATTAATAATAAAACATAATACAAGAATAATTAAAAAATGGGTGGTATGGAAACACACCCCAAAGTCACCACACACTAGAAAAATTGGGAAATAACAAGAAAAAAATGATTACAATAGGATGACATCAACTATACATATCATAAAAACAGAGCATATCAAGAAAATTTAGATACCTAACCCATAGATGGAGGAGATGATGAAGGAGTATTATTAGGCATATCTCCCCAACCTCCCCCTCATATGGACCAAACATCATATTATTTGAATTATTCTTCTTTATTTTGCTTGTGATGGGGAGAGATTACAAGAGCCAACTTGGGCAATTTATCATGCCGATATCCACCTAGAGGGACAAATTCCACATGACTAGAGGGTGATGGCCACTGTACATATCCACCAAAGGGAGAGAAACCCTACCTAGGAGGAGGAGGAAAGGTAGCAATCAGGGTGACTCTGTGATCTATGGTGGCCATAGTTCCTAATTCATCACTGGCCCCTCAAAGTCTGGTGTCTGTAATGGCCATTCTATAGGGGATTCTTTATTTTAAATCTAATAATAGTGTAAGGAACACAACCCCAATGCTTAATAAGAGTGTAAAGATGTTAAACCTCTATTTCCACTTTTTTGGGTTATACTTAAATCTAAAGAATGGCATTAGATAACACAAATATTTGGTTAGAAATAGTAAAATATCAAGCTAGGATATCTTTATTAAAAGTAGAAAAATTTATATCTTTCCATAACATAAAAATAATTTCAATGTAGAAATATCCCAAATTTTATTGAATTTTGTAGGCAAGACAAAAAAATCTCCTTGAAGGATGGTATTCCAAGAGAAAAATTAAGGCCTATAGGGTTGGAAGAATGAGTGAATCCAATTCCAACCATCTTGAGCCCTCATAAAGAATTAAAAAATGTGCTTGAGGGATTCCAATTGACCACAAGATGGGCACTTGGGAGGAGAAATTCCCATGTGAAATAGTCTTTCTCCCACATGGAGGCCTTGGTAGAGTAATATACAAGTGAAAATAGATTTATTAGGATCCACAATGGAAACCCAAATGGTCATAGATATCTTATTCCATTAAAAATGGGGGGATTTTGAGATGCCAATGCTTGTTGAGCATCTCCTAGGGAGATGTAGTTGGGGAAAGCCACTGATAACCAAGCTAAGGTTTGTACCAAAGTAGAGGTGTGGACATGGAATGGTTTGAATCCTTCCACCACTAAGGGGATTCAATAGTACACATGGTAACGTATATAACTTTAGAATAAATTTTGAATTTTCTAGCTAGGGAGAGAGGTTTAATATTCTAATAGGATATTTTTTATCAACTCTAAGGACAACATAGTTCCATAGGTCAAATTGAGAAGATTTAAAAGGAAAGGGAAAGCCTAATAACTTGAACATTTCATCATAGACAATCCATTTCCATTGATTGGCATTAAAATAAGAAGGTAAAGGACTATAACTCTACCTATAAGACTGAATTTTAGTTGACTGAATGCTAGATATGGAGTCCCAACAAAATATTTGGAGGCATTCCATGGTATTCTAAACTACCTATTCATCCTCTTCAAGGGTAAAAAATGAATCATCAACAAAATTCCCATTAACTAAATAGTTATGAGGAAAAATGCACAAATAAAGTCACTTGACAAGGCTTTTAGTATAATATTTTAACAAATTTCTAAACCCCTTAGGCGAGCTTGTAACTAAGTTCCTCGGGTTTGATGAAGATCAACGTTATTGATTTTTTATTTGAGGGTGGCCAATTTATTGGAAAAGAATCATATAATGAACTAACACCTAGTAAAGATGATTGAATTCTTTAAAAAATTTATAATTCACTTGTATTCTGATGAGGGCCAACTACTTGCCAAAAAACAAAGAAAAGTGGCAATGTGAGTGTTGGTAGTTGCCCACTAGCCAATCCACCTAGAATCCCTAGATAGATGAGGGGTAAGATTCCAAAATTTATTAATTTGGGAAAGAGTTTGAGGATGCTAAAGATGATAAGTATTTAGATATAAATGGTTATTATAAAATTAAGAGGGATGTGCAAACCATTCTATTATAAAATGGATGGGTTGGTGGTCCGAGAGAAGGGCATCTAGAAGCACACTCATTGGGAGGTCAAAATTATGAACAAAAGAGAAGATATTTTGGTCTAAAAGGAGGGCCTATATAGTACTTTAATCACTCATTATGTTATGTGAAATTTATACCAAGTAAACCATGTTATGGGAGATGAACACCTACAGTGGTGGTTCTGGTCAAACATGCCAAACTTATTCTACATATATAAACAAGTCTCTCTTTCACTAGTACAACATCATATTGGCATGACCTATTCTTTGTATTTTACAAATTTAATCATATTAAAATCCCCATGGAAAATCTATTGGTACATGGGGAGGTTATCTTCCATCCATATCAAAAGAGCTATGATTTCAACAACATCATTGGAAGCATAAATGTTAACAATATTGAGAATTTACTCATCAAAATTAAAAATCATTTAGATATCATGATTAGACGGGTCCATTCCCAAATCCACCATAAAGGATGGATATAAAGGACTAATAAAATTAATTAATTCACAATGCCCCATATCATGTCCTAACATATGACAAGTAGCCCTAGACTAGATGACGTTGGCTACTATCTACAAATAAAAATAGGTAATATTAACTTCATACACGCACATGATATGCATATTTAAAACTTATGAAAACTATCCCATATTAATACTTATAGTCTAGGTCTTTCAATCCACACACATTTCATGATAAAAATTCATTAGAAACCATTAAGGTTCATAGTTTTGACCTCTGGGACCTCTAATACCACAAAACATTTGCTCAAGAAAGTGTTATGCTATTAGTTTATAAGAAAGTACACAAGCATAATAGGCCACCTCTTGGGATGAGAAAACTCATTATCCTCACTGCTAAGATAAGGAATCCTTAAGAATTGAGTCACTTGCCTACATGGGGAGGGAGGAATTTACTATGGATTCACTACTAGGATGTTGGCCAAAAGTGGTTGTGAATCTTGCAATTGAAAGATAGAGAACCTAGGGAACATATGCTCTTGTGGTTTAAGAATGATGTTAATAACCTACATAACACTTTCCATGGTTAGACTAGTGTTGGGATATGGGGCATGAGTGGGTGGGGTTTGCATTAAGGTTAACATAGTGGTTGGTTGGTAGAAGAATCTAGACACTCTATTTTTATCACTTGTGTTAAAATTATAAAATGGAATGACTTCTGTAATTACACAAAAATTGGTCTAAAATCATCTATTCATCTAATGTATGAGTTTGAATTCAACTTGGGTCATCTCTAGGTGGGATATTTCACCATATTAAGTCTATTCAATTATCAATTTGGTCATTTTATCTGGTTAATTATTTTACTCTAATCAATTCACTAATTATTCTATTATGGTCTGAATTTATCTATTCACCTAATAGAAAATTTTGAATTCAGCTTGGGGCATCTTTAGGTGGGATAATTCATCATATTATATCTATTCAATTATCATTCTAGTCATTTTCTTGGTCAATTTTCATACTCTAATAAATTCATTAATTCCCATTCTCCAAATCATTTCAAATTCCCCATATTGTATTAATTAAATTGATATTTGATTAATTTAATTAATCATTATTCCAATTATAGTTCTATGCAAATGGAATGATAATTTCCTTTCAATTTTTAATTTTTCCTTTTCCTTCCAAAATGTATCTTCATTGAAGAAAGAATCTTGAGATCTTATGGAATATTATTTTGTGATCCAAGTAATTTACTAAATGAATTAATATGCAATATTATTCTCCATCCTTCATCTTAGAGACAAGATGAAGGCCCCAAAATTAATCTTGTTAGATATTTTAGGGGAACATTATCAACCCTTCATGTTGAAAAAAAATGAAGGGCCTACTTTGATTATCCGTGTGCTTTTTTGAGAATGATTCTCCACGTTTAAACTTAGAAACAAGATGAAGGATCCATAATGACTCTCACAAAGATATTATGAGGAGAGTAATCCACCCTTCATCTTGGAAATAAGATGAAGGGATCATATTAATCCTTCTTTAATATTTTTGAACCATCCTCCACTCTTCATCTTGAGCAAGATGAAGGGATCATATTAGCGATCTATGTGCATTATTGAGGGTTCATTTTGAAATATTCATCTTGGAGTCAAGATGAAGGGTCTTCATTGATCCTAATTTGTTTAAATAAACATATTTCATTATAACTTATATGATCAAATTAGACAACATAGTGCTAAAAAATTCTATAATTTTCTTGTGCATCACTTTTTCTATTCTTGATCAAATTTAACTAGTCCATAACTTTAAAGGATATGTTTTAACATGAATTGGTATTGATAAATACATATGTACACTACATCTGAGCCCAATCATACACAAATATGAGGTTTTTAATGAAGGTTTTTTTACAGTAGGGGTTTTCCTTTTCATATATTTATTTATTATGGGTTTTTTCCCTCACTTGGAGTTTGCTTATTTTCATGGAGAAGCTTATGTGTGCAGGTTGATTGTGTGACTAGGAAGTAACTCCCTTGAAAGGTTATTCTGGGTATGGGAGTTACTCATCTATTCTTGGCCATGTTGACTACCTTTTATGGAGGAGTTGTCTATTCTAGGGGTTTGTTGACCAATTTTTGTGGAGGAGTTACTTGTTTACTTTCCTATATATACTCATCTCATTTGAGATATTTATAACTTAATGAAATTTTGTGTTTTGATCCACTTGGTTTTTATCTCTTGAAATATTTTCTTTGAGTGATGTTATTTTGATTCAACAATATTTTGGTGTGCACAAGCTTCATCTTGTGTGATCTTGACCTTTACATTCACATTATTCAAAATTGGTGACATATATGATATGGTAATAGAGCCATCTATGGTAATCATATGTCTAGTTTATTATTATTATTATTATTATTATTATTATTATTATTATTATTATTATTATTAAGTTATCTTTTGAAATCACGAGATTCTTATTTATAAAATAAGCTTGGTATACAATTAATTTATGGGAGTTTTCATCTTTGGTGGAGTCATTTATTTTTATAGATTTTGTTCATTGGTATCCATTACCATGGTTTTTGTGGTTTCTTTATGACTATGTTTTATATGTGCCTTGGTGTATTTTCTTGTAAAAGACCTGTGTGCCTTAATAAAACCTTAGGTTTGATCTCCTATGTTTGGTATTGGTCTATGTATTTGGTCTCAACTCAACCTCGACTGGTTTTGTGTGTTTGGGAGACTATTCAACCCTGGCTCTATGTTGTTTCCAGGCATCCCTCATCCACAACATTTTCACCTACTGAGTCTACTCTCATTGTTGCCTAGTCATAACCACCATTCCATGCATGAGTTATTCAAGTAACATCACAAAATACTCATATAATTTCAAAAAGGTTATGAGTTTATTCTAAAACAAGCTAATTATATTCAAATTTTACCCTAAATTTTTAAAAAAATCTATCATATTAAATCTTTTTTAAATAGCTTGATTTAAAACAAGGTCAAATAGGCTATTTTTTTTTGAATTCATAAGTAATGAATAAAAGGATTAGTCAAGTTTAACATTGTTAGTGGAGATTTTTTGATTATTTTTTATAAAAATAATATATTATGGGCAATATTTAAAGAGGAATTATTATTCATATGTTCACTTTCTCATGTTACGTACTTATCTTGAACGTATTTTCTACTGAGCCTGACATCCTCACTTAGTCTTGAAAATCATGTCTTTTTAATATTTGCATTGGTTCTTCTAGATGCATTCTCAATTGTACCTAATGTATTTTAAGTGTGCATTATTTAAAACATTTGGGGGAGGGGGAGTTCACCATTTCATAGTTTAGGGTGGAGTGTACTTTCTTTTTGAGTTACTCTTTATATCTTCTTGCACTTTCATTTATACAACAATAACAAGTTGCACTTATACAACTCAACTCATCACTAAAATGGATTCAAGTTTAATCAACCCACTAACTCCCTTTAACTATCATGAATAGAAAATCAAGATGGTAATAATTCTAAGGAGTAAGGGTTTGTATAGGATAAACATGGGTGATGAAATTGAACCTAACATAATGTAGATAACGTTAAGTGGTATAACCATAGCGATGAAACCTATGGGCTATTATGTCTTTCTATAGCACTCGATCTCCTATTTCACTTAGAGCTTGACAAATCATCCAATGATGTATGGACCATTCTAGGTAAGCTTTTTAGAGAGAAAGATGTGATGAGATGTCACAAACTTGAAAATGAACTCATTATCCTAAGTCATTGAAAATTTGACACCCTTTAGGATTTATTCACTAAGTTCAAGTCTCTAATATTGCAATTAAAAGAATGTAGGATAAATAAATAAGATGACCAACTTATTCTTTTTATACTCTCTAAACTAGTTCCTAACTATTTAGTCTTTGCCTCTACTTTCTATGCCACTAAAAGTGCTTTGGGTGCTGCATGGAAAATTCCATCTTTAGATGTTTTCATTGATAACTTAACCAAAGAGAAAGATAAGTTGATCCAGATGGGCACATTTAAGTCCATAAAACCTCAAGCCCTGATTGTTGGAATGGGAAAACAAAGACTTTAAACAAAGAGAAGAAGAAGAAGAATAAGGATCAAGAGAAGAACAAAGAATCAACCTCTACCAAAACCAACAATAAATCCTTCTCTTCCAATGATAAATCTAAGAAAGAGAAGGTTAATTATGCCTACTGTAATAAAAATGTACATGATGAAAAAAGTGCAGGAAGAAGTAAATAGATCACCTAACTCATATCCTAGAAAAGAACAACATAGTGTTCCTGATTCCATCAAACATAATTCATCTATCCAAGATTATACTAAGTCAAAGGGAAAATAGAAAGATAAAGGAAAGGGAAAGGATATTGTATCATTTTTAGCTTCAACATCTTCATGGGTTATTGACTCAGGTGATTAAAAAGTAACTCCTTTGACTAGCTATTCTAGGTATGGGAGTTACTCATCTATTATTGGCCCTATCGACCAATTTCTGTGAAAGAGTTATTTATTATGGGGGTCTTTTGACCATTTTTTTGGATTTGATTACTTTCCTATATGTACTCATCTCATTTGAGAGATTTTCAACTTAATGAAATATTGGGTTTTGCTCCAATTTATTTTTATCTCTTATAATATTATCTTTGAGTGATTTCATTTTGATTCAACAAAATTTTGTTGTGCACAAGATTTATCTAATTTTATCTTGACCTTTTCATTCATATTATCTAGTGCTGGTGACATCTATGATAGGTTTTTATCATATTGGTTTAATCTTAGCATTTGTTAGCTAATTTTTGTATTCTCATGAGGTCTTAGGTCTAGATCATTTATTATTTATTCTTCATTTAAATATTTTAAAATATTAAATGAGTAGAATCAATGTGTTCTATATTGTAATTAAACATATGGCATGCCTGTTAGGACTTAACTTGCACCACATAAATTCTTCTAGTCTCTTTTATCAGTCTTCTAGTTAAAAACTTTACTTTTGATTTTTGCTAAAAAATGTATGGTAAAATGATCATAAATTTTGATTTATTGTTTATTTTAATCCATATTTTTTCAAGGGTGTGCATATTTTTCTATAAAAAACTTGGAAAAATTTAGTTGAAATCTAATGTTTATTTTAGTAGTTATGATCAAATTACTAATTGCCACCTTTTATTTCTAATTTTATTTTTTGGCTAAGGAACGGATGGTAAAATGTTAATAACTTTTGATATGTTATTTTTTTCAATCAATTGTTTTTTATAGGTGTTAAAATATTTATTATAAAAAACATCTAAAAATTTTGTTGAAAATTGATGTTTATTTAAGGATTTATGGCCAAATTACTACCACCTTTTATTTTTTGGCTAAGAAACGACTAGTAAAATATTCACAACTTTTGATTTGTCATTTTTTTAATCTATTTTTTTCAGAGGTTTTATTATTTTCCTATATAAAATCATATTCAAATTTAATTAAAAAGTGATGTTTATTTAAAAATTTAAGGTCAAATTAATAACTACTACCTTTTATTTCCGATTTTATTTTTTGGCTAAGAAATAACTGGTAAAATAATCATAACTTTTGATTTATTATATATTTTAATCAAAAGTTTTTGCGGGTGTGAGGATTTGTCTTATTATAAATATATACATTATTTATGAAAAAATAATTTATATTTTAGAATTTATCATTAAATTACTGACAGTTGCTTTTAAGATTTTGTTTGTAGATTTATACATGCCAAAGACCCACCAAGCAAAACTACTCACTTTATTTTCTTGAAGGTTTACAAAAAGGTGTGGTGATTCATTAAAACATATACTATCTACTCACAGTTCCTTTGGTGTCTAAAAAAGAATTCACATCTCATTTGGGCTATAATAAAACTTGCTTATTTTCCAAGTTTTTTCATTTTGTACAAGTTTTATTTTGCTTATTGTTGCTTGAGAGTTTTGTGAGTATATTTTACATACCTGTTATCCCTTTTTGGGTGACTTAGAAACCTAAAGTTCTATTTATTTTATCCTGAATATTTATCTACTATGTTATTTTCTCATTCCCAGGGGGAATGGTGTGAATCATAATGATAATAAATTCTTTTTTCTTTTGGCTATGCAGGTTGGATTTCATCACCTTATTACAAGTCTTTAGGGCACAATGACTGGGATGCATTACCTAGAATATGTACCAAATTCCATTTATCTAGTGGGGTATACAAATTAAGGAGTATTTTCACCATGAAGGCCTAAATTTATGCTTACACATCATTGTGTGAAGATTGAACCCCGAGGAGTTCTTTCCAATACTCAAGGCTAAGGAGTGGTAACCTATAAAAGAACAATCTTGGAAACAAGATTAAACTTCTTCATTGAAGGAATTGTGCCCATGTACTGCCTATTATGGGTTGTATATAGGGACCATTTATAAAGTCAAATAAAATTGTAAACAAACCCAAAATCTGGTAGTACTTCACTATGACCCTTACAACTGAAGTGGTTACGAAGGGACAAGACCCTCTCATGAATAGCCTGATCTTGGATTGATTCTTAGATACCTCTTTTACCATGAATAATTTATTATTGTAGGGGTGAAAAGGTAATATACCACTAATATTTATTTTCTCATACATAATTTTTGAGAGAAGGGTGGGATCAAAACACCACTAATAACTGTAACAATTTCTTTAATGGATCTTAAATTTTTAATCCTATCTCAAAGCAAGTATATCGAAGGTTCAATGAATATGATGTACACCTGAATCAGTTATTAACATTGACTTATAATCATTATGTGTTTATGTTTTATTATCACATCAAAACCTCATTTGTATTCAAAAACCAATCCCATAAAATAAAGTCAAAAACCAAAGTCTATGACATTATCATCCCTCCTTATATAAAAAGGCAATATTCTATCCATGTTCTAGGTCAGATTTGTTCCCTTCTACATCTCATGTCCAAATTTTTTCCAAATTACACCTCTTTCATATAAAATCATACCATTATGCTATCATGTGAATTTGGACCCATTCTAGTTATTTTCCCAAGTGTCTAATTCAAAACCATTTTAAGACTAGGATTAAATTTTAGTCTTTGTGCAATATTTCTCATGTTCAAATAAAACCAGTTCAAGTACAATGTTTTTTCTAGTCATTTATAATTCATATCCTTATATTTACATTAAATATATCATACCTATTAGTTGAGAATGACAAAGTCATGCCATCCATCCTTTCTCTCGTTTGAATCCAATCCAACATCAAAGTCTAATATGAGCTTAAATCACATCTGATCAAGTTCACCTTGCTTGGAGATAATCTAAATCAAATCACTTATAATTTAATCCACCTTGATTGGATCCAATTCATTTTAATGAAGTTAATTATGCCATACTTCAGGCCAATTCTAATCCATACATTCTATTTGTATGTATCCTTGCTTTAGGGCATCCTTCAATCAATATTTTATTAACTTTCCATTTAATTCTATGATGTTCACTCTAGATCAAGAACTATACACGTTTGATAAGAAGGATGAACTTTTTTTATGAATCTTAAAAATAGGGTATTGACTTCCTATATATTTATATCTAAAAAACCTAGATTCTATCCTATGTAGGAGTAATCACACTATTTCACAATGACATATGTTAAATATCCCATCTGCTAGCTACCCACTTGATCCTAGTCATTCTAGTAAAAGGGAAACTATTTTGGAACATTTTTCTAATTCCCATTTAGATTTTGAGCCAAAAAACACATGTCAAATGTCAAGTACAAGCTAATTTATAAGCCAAGATGTTATAGACACATTCCTTTAGTTTAAATAAAACCTATCTTGCATTGCATATTTTATTGTTCTAACCTTAGAGTCACAAGCAATCATGCCATCTAATTATGTCTTGTCATTACCATTCCAAGAGCCATCAACTATTGAAGATTCAATTTCATCCAAGTTATATAATCAACTAGGGATATTTATGTAGATACCTCCTCATTCTCTACCCTTTCTATCTCTCTGAAACCTACAAACATCAATCATGTAACCAAACTTCTCAATCTTCTCTTTACCTGTCAACTTTACAACTAGGCTTGATGTCATTATATTGCATGACTTATTCACAAAGATTTTTGAAAATTTTTCTTCCTAATTTTAAACTCTTCATACAACTCACCCCCATTCATTCTCCTCATTCCACTCATTTGTTCAACTCTTTTTCCTACAATCACTCAATAGTCCTCACTAGGATTTACATATTTTTCACCAAATCACTCTAATCCTTGACCTAGGTCTCCTTTAGAACATATTTAACTTGGATAGCCTCTCTTAAGATTAAAAAATTTGTTTCAACTCAATTTAAACACTCTCACAACCTCAATTGACTTCTAACTAAATCAAACCCTCAACCACACTTCTCTCCTAGTAGCCTTTTCTAGGCCTTTTCCTCTGGTATGGATAGGTAATATTGAATATTGAGAAAATAAAAACATTTTATGACACCCTCTATTACTTACCACCTTTTCATTAATTTTCATGATTTAACTCCTTTTGCTTCCGCACCTTCTCACCTCTTCTTTTTTCTAGTTAGCCCTTAATTAGGCCTAATTCCCCTATTTTGATCTCAGTCCTTATATTCTATACTAGACACTCCGTACAAGTGTGAAAATTCTAAAATATATTATGCCAAATAAAAATCAATCTAATAACAAGTTCTTATTGAGTTTTACCTATGGAATCTCTCATAACTTTAATTTGAATCTCAAACACAAGTTTTAGGACTGTGACTATCCTAAGTATGATAAGACCTTACAAAATGAAATATATTTGATTTATTTAATATTAAATAACATTAAAGACCTAAAATAGGTTTTTTATAACCCTATTTATTTTTTACAATCATTAAATTCTCTCACCTAACCTCTAAACTTCTTTAATCACTCACTTTGACACAAAGCTAACTGTTTGACAAGGTTACATAGGGTACATAATCTTGGAAATGAAATTTCCTCTCACTTTACACCACTAGAAAACTTAAATCCACCTCCAATAGTACATACAAAACCTATAACTTCTTCTTTATTAAATTCAATTTTTTTGACTATCTATAAATAAAGATATTCCATTTTGTCTTTTATTTAGGGTTTCAACCTTACATATAGGCTTGAGAGGTCATTAATTGGTTTAATCTGAGTATGAATTACTTGTTCATGATTTTTTTATCACTTTATAGGGTTTGAACAACCCTGAGATACCTTCTTTAACCCTTATATCTCTCCTTAATACCTCTATTTATCAATGAACTCAAAAGTTGACTATGATTGTGTGTATTGTCACAGTGTTCTAGATGTTTGAGCATAGTTATTTCTAAAATATGGAAAAAAATGAATTGAAAATACTTAGGTAACATTAATAATGTTACAATAATTAATTAGAAATTCATATAAGTACCAATCATCTTTCTACAAAACCTATCTTCTCCAAAATGCATGCTCATGTTTGTTTGATCAAAATATACAGGTTATACAGAGTCCTTGTTTGTTATTTTAAGATAGTATATATCAAAAGAATGAAAGATAGTGTCATGAATCTTGAATTAATAAAAATAAAATATATTCAACATATATATGTGGCTCAAAACTCTTTCCACATAGTCTCCCCTTGCAAATGGTATATACATAGTCTTTAGATTAGAACACATAATACGAAAACATAGAGGGTATATACATGAAGACATAAAAATGTAGAAAATCATATTGATTGCATTGAATTTTAAATCATACATATTTTAAAAATAATTTATTACTTTGTCTATTACTATATTCTGACTCCTCTACTCCTAATACCATACTATCTCTCCATTTCAAAGATTTATTCTCTATTTTCTTATTAGTTTTTTGTATGAAAGGTAGTTAAAAATTACTTGTCTAAAGAAATTACATTTCATTATTATTGTGTTACACATTTTAACAAATTTATAATCTTGTAAGACATATTAAGACATAAATAACCTACTTCAAACATTAGACTTCACCAAAACACCTTCCAATAGTTACAACGTAATTCAAATTTTCAAGTTTCTAGTTTTGGAGGGAAACTCCAAAAAAACTCTCAAACCTACACACATGATCCAATAATGACTCTAACACCCTCATTGGGTCCATATATTAATTATAACACCAAAATAATCCCACCATGATCAAAATACATACTTGAACCCATTGACTTGCTTGATGCTCCTGCATCATACTCCTAGGTAAGAAAGAATGAACTACTGTACTCTTCTTCCTAGTCTTCCAGTTCATGATCCTTGGATATTTTACATTTTTTTATGCTACTTCATCTTCAAATATTCTTTATATTTTATCTTTTTCTTTCCTCTATCATAGACAATCCTACTTCCTTGCTTCCAATGCTTGCTTGTACTAACTAGCACTTGATGTGCACTCATTCTTTCCTCTTTGCCTCTATCATATGGGCTATATATTCCCCAAAATACTTTTGGTAATCCTATAATTTCTTATTTCCCTATTATCATCTTCATGATTTCAAAGAAAACAAAGGAAATTTCTTTCCTACCTACTTCAATCTATTGTACTACTTCCATCAATGCTTTTTCTTCATGTTCTTTGTTATTCATCATGTGATTATCAACTGCTATGACCTATACTTTATCTTCATTCACCATAATTTCACCATTAAAGTCTCTTTATAAATCTATTATTTATACCTCCAATTACTCTTAACTATCATAAACAAACATGTAATCATAATTCATACTTATCAATCAATTGCACTTCTTTTCCCAAGCCTTCAATGAGGTCTATAAACTAATTTGTATCTTCTTTTTATTCATCTTTCCCATCATCTAATTAGATGCAACTAACTTATTTTTCCTCATTAAATTCTTGCTCATCCTTCTTAAGGTATTTTTAAAATTTATCCTCTTTCTCACTATGCTACCTATTCATCCAAAGTCTTTTCAACTCTTTTTTAAGTTACTTGAAAAATAACCTTTTCTACTCTCTTTATTCTTTCACAGATCACATCTTTCTCTTCTTCAATTGTAGCCTTATTTTCCACTTGATGGTTTTGTTCCTCATGACCCATACATGGTATGGGTTCTCACTTTACTTCATTTTCTCCATTATGATCAGTAACTCATCCAACTACTACGTTACATCTATCATCTCTTTTTATACACCTCTCCTTTTGGTGTCTTCTTACACCTTTCTCTCTTTATGGTATTTCATCTTATCCTTTCCATATTTTATATTTTATTTATATTTATTAATATTATCCTTATCTCAATATTTAGGTCTAACTTGGACATATACCTCTTGACAAGCTTCCTCTACTTGCCACTCATGACCTCTCACTTGGGTCTATCTCACTCTATGACCTCACCTGGGTCCATTTCCTCTCTTATCCTTTGCCTAGACTATTTTTATTCTCTTTAACCTCTAATTTAGCTCAATATTAAGATTTAAAATAACTCTCTCTCACTATCAAGCTTCAATAGATTCATGTATGCTCACCAAAATCTTAACTTGCTCTTACACTTCAACACTTTTCATGAACATATCAAAACATAAAATGAAAATTGAAACAAACATGTACCTTATATGATTGATGAATATATTTCTCCTCTTCCCAAATAAATTTTATTATTTGATACAAAATGATGTAGAGACCTCCTCATTCTCTACCATTTCTATCTCTCTAATACCTGCAAACATTAATCATGTAACCAAACTTCTCAATCTTCTCTTCACTTGTCAAATTTACAACTAGGATTGATGTCATTATCTTGCATGACTTATTCAAAAATATTATTGGAGTTATTTCTACCTAATTTTATATTGTTCATAAAACTCACTCCCTTTCATTCTCCTCATTCCACTCATTTTTTCACATCCTTTTCTTACAATCACTCGCTAGGCTATAAGATTATCTGATCAAATCACTTCAATCCTTGACCTAGGTATCTTTTAGACCATATTTAACTTGAATATCCTCTCTTAGGCTTAAATTTTTTTTTCACTCAATTTAAACCCTCTTACAACCTCAACTACTTTCTAAATGAATCAAACCACACTTCTCTCCTTATAGCTTTTTTTAGGCCTTTTCTTCTGGTACAGACAAGTACTGCTTGGCTCCTAATTCATCTAAGTATGGATCCAATCTAACTCGATAAATTTTTTGGCATAAGGAATTAATTTAGAATGATTAATATTTTAATATCTTTTGTGCTATCCAAATGTATTTATGTATACCTTATGCCACCTGGATGGTGACTACCTAATTTGAAGATGGCTTGGTATCTTCAAAGAGTGGCAACACATGGAGATCATAGTGCGAAGGGTATAAAGTAATGGAGCTAAAAAAATGATTGATAAAAATATAGATCTATACCTAGTGTGTGCCCTCCACCCTGGCACAAAAATGATCCTAAGTGCTATAAAGTTGAGCTCAAACCAATGAGATGGGATGCAACTTTGAAGTAGTGAAGCTCTATAGAATTGGTTTTAGATTAGTAATTCAACTGACTTTGAATCTAAGGATTAACATGGACACCTTGAAGGCTCTACCTTGTAGTTCCCAAGATTGCCTATGAGCCATTAGACCATGTAGTGTTTTAGATGAGCATTTACTCTATTTTTGTAATATGAATCTTACTATGTATTTGAAACATTAAGTAAATGAAGACCAGTTATTGTAATATATGGTGTATTTTGATTGAATGTTTTTCACCTCAGTATTGAATTAGATAACATTTAAAATAAGTATAATGGTTATTTAAATATATGAATGAGGTATTTAAATAAGTTATGGTTCATAATATTAATGGCATATCTATAATTTATGATGACATCAACATATTATGTGGGAATACTCTAAGTGTAGGAAAAACCCCATGCTAGACAATGATATTTGTGCCTAAAGTGCGAACTTAAGCATAAACCTTTGATCTGAAAAAATCCCCTTGACCCATCTTATCACCAAATGGTGATAAGCCTAGTAAGACAAAGATATATGCCCTTAAGATAATAGAACCACCAAATATATGCTTACACCCCTATGACTAGATTAAGCTCCCCTAAGAGACTTTGTACCTATAGACCATCAGCCTAACCCAAAAATAGTTTGCACCATTGAACTTACCAATGACATTATTACAATGACCAATTCTTAAGAAGAATGAGTTATGTCATGACATAAATAGCCCAATGTAGGCTCTAATTATTTCTTTGGTGCACTTCAGGTGAACACATAAGGCTTACACCTTATGTGAATTGATACCGATGTAGTCAAGTGACAAATGTTGAGTGATACAATATTATTCCATATTTATGCCTATTTGTAATAAGTATAGACCTAACTTGGACAACCAAATAAGTGCCTAACAGAGAATGAATTGAGACCCTAACATAATAGCTATAACATTTTGGTTCTATTATCAGGACCCTTGTTGAAGTTTATTACTGCAATGGTGTGATAGAATAATGCTTTAACTTTCCCTTGAAAACATTGATTGCTAGCTATAATAGGTGGAAGTAGCTTTGTGCCTAGGCATCCATCTTATAAATAATATAAGCCAAGGAAGTGGGTCCAGAAAAACCTATATTATGATCTATATGAGGTCTTCTTTTATAAACTACTTGAGCATGTGTACTGATGGTTGGCTACCTATGCGACTCAAAGAAGGTGGAGATATGGATAATGCCTTAAATGGAAGAAAAAGAACCTAGAGAAGCTTGAGAAATTTAATGCCACTTAGACTAGATTTGTAGACAAATGGTGGCAATGAGTGATGAATATGTAATTGAGTTCATAGTATCAACATAGTTTTGCCCTGAAGAAGTAGAGTATCAATTTTTACATGAGCCCAAAGGCATGTTTATGAAATAATTTGACATTGATATTAATAAATTGATGGTGGATTATGGATTTTAAACCATAAGAATGGAAGGATAAAGTCCTTTTTTATGTGAATAACATAATGAGAAAGAAGGGTATGCATGAGAGGCAAAATGGAAGGAGATGAGCAGATTGACACCTAAGAGCTCAAAAGACAAACTTATAACAAAAGAAGGTACATGCTGATGGAATATATAGAAATTAGAAGTTCCAAGAGAAACCATAGTGAGTGGGAAGGGCATGGGGAAGGATGCCATGAATTGTAACAGTGTAAAGAGGAGAGAAATAATGAAGTTATACATCAAGCTCAACATTTGATAGGTGAAACATATGCTTGATCCCTATAGAATTTGGTAATATAAGATGTGCCAAAATCACCTACCCCTTTTGAACATATTATGCAAGCTCATGCACTAGATCCCCCATTAGCATAAATAAGAGTGATAACTAACCCTATTGTCAACATAAAATTTGACCATTTTATAGATTTGGAGTATAATTTTATACTTGAATAAGTTTGTCCTTACAAAGATTTGAGTGAGGATACCTATAGGCCTTTGGGTGCTATCTAGATAATATAAAACATGAGTGTAAACAATCTACTTCAACCAATGTTAGCTTCATAAATTGGGCAAAAAACCATAAGAAGTGGATTGATGCCACATGTTAGTAGTACCACACCATCATCATGTTCAACATCAGTAGTAACAATGAGACTAGTGACTAAACTAGTAGCTAGAGGAATTAGATGGACACCTCCAAGACAAGTACCAGGGGCTAAGTACCTTAGATGCCAACACCCCCCATTGCAAATCTACTATGAAATGGCCATGTAATTTTTAGAATACTATGGTTTGGTAAATGTTGTAGAGCATGTGATAATGTGTGAATTAAAATGGCATGCATGGGGTATAACCCAATCAGAGCATAAGGTAACACAATTTATGATAACTCTGCTTAATCACACTCATACATAGTATAGGGAATTTAATCCTAACTAGGATATGATTGACTATGATATCTTGAAAGAAGCATTCTTGAAGGAATTTGACATACTTGAGTTTGAATGACAAAGCATCAATGTGTTCATGAAAATCAACCATGGGCTATTAGAGATCATGCACTTATATGATGCTATGTTTAAAACTCTTCTTTCCAAGCTTCCTTATGACATTCACCCCTCCTAGCATACGTAATGATTCATTGGAAGATTTTTAGTACCATTTAGAATATCACTCTCTATGAAGACATTCATATATCCTTGAGAAGTACTTGAAGATGCACTTAGAGCCAAGGCAATCAAAAGAGTAGACACTGGGATCAATCCATTCATGGTGGTATAGATCATGTCTATGGCCTCCTAACTCTAGAAAATAACTTCTAGTTCATCATAATATGCTCAAAATAGATTTTGGTGCACCGACTATGAGACAAAAGGCCATAATAAGAATAACTTCCCTCGAAGGAATGTGCACACATTATTTCAAAGCTATGAGGTTTGTCATGACATTCATGATGTTTGTAACTACCCTTTGTTGTAATGTACTAGTTAGGTTAACATAACCATAAATTATTGATTGTGTGATGCCTACACTCATACCATAGATGATTGTCATGTAATTGAAGAGATACATGAAAACATGGAGAGAAAGTAACCCAAGGAAATGAAGGCTATAGCTAGCAAAATATAGGCTATGGGATGCAAAGATGTGCCAGAGGGAGAGGTGGAGGATGTTGTGGAGAAAGATTCCCACTATAATCATGCTATAAGTATGGTTTAATCAATCATTATCAATGTGAATACCCTACACATACAACATGTGGGTATTTTTGAAGAACACACAAAGTTGAGGAATGCCCCAATATGTATAAAAAATTGACCTAAGGCTAGCTTGGCATAGACAAATGCATAAGAATGATCTAACATGAGCCAAAAGTGGATAAATGGGATTTGAGGGCATAACAAACCAACAATGAGAAAGTCAAGGTATAGGTGACTACTCATAGTGGGCTCACCACTTAGCCTTCAGTTGTGTCCATACAAGAATTGCACCTAGATTATGTGAAAACAAGCTATACTAAGCGCATTACATGACTATAACCCAAAGCTACTCCTTACCCTAACCCTACACACTAGAAGGGTGTCTTTCAATAGGTAATGAGCATAATTCAAAACCTCTAAGGAGAGATCCAACTGGTGCAAGACCTAGAGGAACAAGCTGTTCCCTCCTGCAAGAAGCAAGATAACTAAGAGGTTGAGGTACAAGAGCTAACATAGATCTTACACCTTCTACAGATAGAATGGATGTTTCCCCTAATAAAGAAATTAATTTTAGATCATGTAGTCTAGAATCTAATTGAAGTTTTCATGCCATGAGTAGAAAGGTCATGAGAGGTTAGGGATACACAAAACATGGAGTATGATCAAGAGTTCCAAATAATTCCATCATTGATGGATGGTATGTATGCAAGGTCCTTGTGGACACAAGCACATAGGTTGATATCTTGACAAATAATTCATGGGAGAAGATGGATAGGATAGCCTTGAGGCCTTCCCCTCATGTGATTTTCTTAGCCAACAAATCTAGGACACAACCAATTAGGATTATAAAAGGCACCATTATAGATATTATGGGTGCTAATTTTCATGATGACTTTAAAGTAATCGAGTTGGATAAGCAAGATAATTATCCATCACTCCTGGGAAGGCCATAGTGCTATGTAAATAATGTTGACATGCACTTCAAGAAGTGCTATATGACCTTTGAAAATTATAAGGAGTGGGTCATGATCCACCTCTCAAGTGACCGAGGACCCCCTTATGTAGAAAGTGTTAATTTGGAGGATGAGATCAACCATATCTACAACATCATGGCATAAGGCATTGAGACTATCAATCCTAATGATCAAAGAATGATTTCTTGGGAGGATTGATAGTCAACCTTGGATACCATTGATGTAGCTTACAACTGATGGGTCAAAGAAGCTTATGAAACCACTAGTTGGAGGTGTTTCTTAGTAAGCATGAATGCACCCAAACATATGAGGAATGGCTAGGTCTAAACTAATTTAACTTTTCAAAGAGGGGTACCTCATAATAAGAAGGGAAATAAAATGTTTCACCTAGGAAAAGGTAAATGTGTAATGCTCCTATGATATGAGGGGATAAATCTTATAAAATAATATGTTTGTGACCTATAGTCCTATGTCATAAAGGAATTAGATAAGATGGGTGTATTGGTGTATACTTTGAGAAACACTATCATTCATTGGTGGGAAGCATAAAGGTCTAACTTGCCAAGATGTAAAAGTAACCATTTGCACAAGATTTAAAAAAAGTAATAAGGACCTAGATATTTATGAATACTCTAGCAATTTAGACCCAATATCGCACATATGCTTGTGTGAAGAAACACAGATTGACTACAGTGTAAATGCTTTGAGGAACCTATGGGTGCATGCCTTCTATATATCCTTGAAGATGTGGGTGTGAGCTTGGTATATGTTCAATGAAATGTGTTATGAGATTTCTAGTTGGGATGTTTTGAAGGATAAGTTTGTGCACACCTTCTCCTTTTCCTCACATAACTTGGAATTAATCAAGCCATTGTAGGTAATTCAAAGGGTAGTGTTTTAGGACACTATAATCTTATAGGAGTGCCTATAAGATAGGTATGAGGAGAAAGTATTAGCGATCCTAAATTTATTTGAGGAGTAGACACTCAATATCAACTCAAGTGATGAAGATATGGATGTCTAGAAAACATGAAATTGGATGTCTTTGAAAGGAAAGAAAAAGCTCACGTACCGAGTAGATGATAACACCCATGATGAGGAAGACCTTAATCATCTCCAAATAAAAAAAACTAAGGGGAGTAGGAAAGTTGAGGACACACATCAAGAGAGGAACGAGCCCTACATGTGCTACTAAAAACCACCCAAGTTGATATCAACATGGAAGGGGAACCAAAGGTGGCTACTCTAAGGGTATATTGGTTTGACACGAAGCTGGCATAAAATATGGATCTCCTAAAGGAGTTTTAAGATTTTTATCTATGTAATTATTGAGACATGAAGGGAACCCACCTATCCCTTGGGAAAATTATCATAAAGTTGGTGGATGGTACATGACCTATCAAGAAATACCCCTACAAAATGAACCCTAATCACTGTGCTAGGGTTAAAATAGAGATTTATGGTATGTTGGTCTTAGAAGTGATCTACTTAGTGTAAGATTCATAGTGGGTAAGCCCTATGGTTATTATAATTAAGAAATATGGGTACATACACATTTTCATAGATTATTGACTATTAAATGCTAGTTATGTCACTGACCCCTTCCCAACTCTATTCATTGACAAGGTCTTGGATGACATCACAGGCTACAAAATCTATACTTTCACTGATGGTTTCTTTGGATACCATCAAGTGCAAATTAAGGAGAAGGATATGCCGAAAATAACATTTGAAATATAATGGGTTTTTTTTTCCTATAACATGATGCCTTTTGGGGTCAATAATGCATCAACAATATTCTCTAAAGTGGTCATCATTGCATTCAAGAATTTTATTCATAAGTTCCTTTAGGTGTACCTTGATGATTGGACTGTGTATAGGCTTGGGAAGACCATTATGATAACTTACACCTCATGTTTGAGAGGTGTCAATATCTATATATATATTTTAACCTTAATAATTATGTCTTTTTGACACCTTTTGGCACCTTACTTAGGCATATCATCTGTAAAGATGGTCTGCTTATTGATCCTAGAAAGATTGCCATTATTCTATAGCTCCAAACCCCTTCCATGTAAAAAGACATTCACACCTTTCTTGGCCATTATGGTTATTATAAAAATTTTATAAGGAGATATGCAAGGATTTTCATGTTACTTGAGGAGATTTTAATCAAGGATGGCCCATTCTATTAGGACATAATGTAATAATATGCCTTTGAAACTCTGAAGCTTGAGTTGGCTAGTGCATGCATTTTATAATTTCTTGATTGGATGACCCCATTCTATGTCCATGTTATTGCATCTAGATATAAAATTGGTGCCATTCTGGTGCAACCTAGTGAAGGTAAGATGGATCATCTTACCTCCTTCTCAAGTCAAAAATTAACCCAAATAGATCAAAAGTACACAACTACCAAATGTGAGGTGTTGGCTATGGTCTGTGCTCTCCAAAAAATTAGGCAATACTTATTGGTGACCCCATTCATATTTTTAACCAATCATGAGGCACTCAATTACCTTGTGAATAAGCCCATTCTACATGGGCACATTTATATATGGATATTTCTATTTCAAGAATTCTAGTTCTTAGTTGTGGTGAATCCAAGAAAATAGAAATTGGGCCTAGACCATTTACCTCACATCAGCTCTAGTGTTATGGTAGTGCCTATTGAAGATGACATGATAGATGCACAAATATATAGGGTCTAGTGCATTGCCAAAGACTTGGTAGAGATAACCACTTTTATAACCTCTTGGTTTGTACCCTAGACCATGATAACCAAGGAGAAGAAGTATCTCACTGTTCATGATGCCCCTTTTTAGATCATTAGTGGGAGGTTGTATAAATTAAGTCAAGATGAAGTCCTACACCAATGTGTTTTATAACATGAGACTCTATTCTATGTGAGGCACATGATGAGATAGTAGGAGGCCATTGCACTAGAGATGAAATAGTACACAAGGTGTTGTAATCAAGCTTGAGATGGCCAAGCCTATTCTTAGATGTAAAAGATTGTGACACAGAATGTAAAATATACTAGTGCATAGGGAATTCCAACCACTAGGATGAGATGCCCCTCATCCCCATCCTTTCCTAGGCACCATTCAAAAAATGGGCCATTTATTTTTTTGGGCTGATTACTCCAGCGGCAAAGCACATAGGTGCAAGATATATTTTGGTTGCAACCAACTATTTCACTAAGTGGGCCAAGGAAATGCCAACCAATAACTAAAAATAACTACAACTAAAAGGTTCCTATGGGAGAACATTATAAGTTACTATGGGTACCCACTTAGTTTAAACAGTGACATAGGCACACACTTACATAATGAAACTATGAAAATCTTGCTATTTTATTACATGGTGGTACACCATAAGACCACCCCATATCATCCCCAAGAAAATGGTAAAACTGAGGTGTTCAAGAAGATATTAGGAATGTACCTCATAAAAATATATGACATTTTTTATAAAGATTGAGATGATTGAATGTCGGTAGTACTATGGGCATACCACATAACCTACAAGCACTTGAACAAAACTACACCATTTAAACTAGTGTTTGGTGTAGAGGAAATTTTACCAATAGAGTTATTGTTACCTTTATTGTTCATACCATGTATTAGTTGTTTAGATGACCAAAAATCATTGAGTGTGAGGCTAAAAGACTTAGATAAGTTAGATAAAGTGTACACCTAAGCAAGATGCAACCAGTAGATTGAGAAGGTATGCTAGAAGATATGGCATGATAGGCACATTAAGTGTAAGGTATTGACTGAAGGAGCATTGGTCTTGATCTATGACTCTAAGTACCTTAAGTGCCTAGAAAGCTAAAAATTAGGTGGATGGGTCCATATCTCATCCATAACATATTAGAAATTAACACATGTAAATTATGCACATTATCAGGTAAAATGCTCCTCAAGCATTTCAATGAGAATCAATTAAATCCTTATAGGTAATAAGATGGCACTTGAGCCATCAAAACACTAACTCCTTGGTCACAAGTTGGTTGTGTTGTTTTAACCCAAATGATGTTTTGTGAAAACCAAACATTTCCTTTTATTTTATGTTTTTATTCTTGTAAGTAAATAAGTGATGCTTTTAATCCTATAAGAGAAATATTTTGGCAGTTTTGTGCATAACTCTAGTTAGATGAGTCAAGAACAGATGCTTTCTAAGTGTTTAAAGCCATACACCTATATTTTTAGGTGCATGAAGTTTGCTAGACTTACACAAATATGAGTACCAAGTGATGATGAGAAGTGCATAAGATGCTAAGTGTGCAAGAAACCTAAAGAAAGAAGTGCTAGAGGACCAACACAAGGGATTTGTATGGGGTAGGATAAGCCAAGGCAAAGAGATGAAAGCATAGAGAAATTGATAAATGTAGGAAAGAACACTTGAAATAAAAGCATAGTTAGAAAACAAAATGGAATAATGGAGGTTGAACCACATGCATCTAAGGCATTGCACCTAGGTTTCCATAAAGAAGGCAAAGGTCACATCAAGTGAACAAAGCACATGAGAAAGATCATCAGGACAAGCTGGCATCCACCCAAAGTGAGGTGAGAAGTGATTATTTGAACTACACATCACTTCACCAAAAATATCATTAGGAAGATTTATTAAGGTGATGGTAGAGGTAAAAAGATATGTAATAAATGTGTAGGTGGTAGTTATTTTTTGAGGATTTTGTGGTATTTTGTGATTTTTAAGAACTCTAAGCACTACCACACCATGAATCACATACAATTAAGAAGGTAGCTAAATTAGGAGAATAAAAAAGCAAAAGGATGATGGGTTTAGGTTATAAACCTTAAGCAAAATTAAGCACAGAACCAGAGTTGAACTAGAGCCAAAGCAAAACAAATGCTACTAGAGTGAAACCTTGAGCACCCACAAATGTAAAAAGAGAATGATTAGATAGAGGAAGGATTTATATTCCCTTTGAGATTGGCATAGAGAAGTGCAGGGCATGAATTGTGCAAGAACTAGATAGTATAAAGTTTAAGTGATGTTGAGGCTACCATTAATGGTAAGCAAAGATCAAAGATCTAAAGTTAAAGTTGCATATCTTGTAACTATGAGGAGTCCCAATAAAAATTATAATATTTAGAAAAGTAAATAGACTATGCTTTGTTGTCCCCCAAAAATATCACTCATTTTTGGGACAACATTTGAACTATTTTGGTCCTACATACCAAAATTATCTCTTTCCTTTCCAAAATTTGTCTTGAGCATTCAAATTCCTCATTTTTCAAGCTTTTTAAAAATCTACAGACTCTATAGGATTAAATCTATGGACTCTGACAAATAGGCTCATTTCTACAAGTTTAACTAGCTTCCTAGCTTCTGCAGGTGGGTTCAATCAAAAGAATCAATTTCTAACAATTGGTCATTTTTGGAATTGGTTCATCACCTTGGTTCAAAGAGAAATCTCCATCAGCAAGCATCAGCAGCAGGTTTAACATTTGGTTCATCCTTTGGTTCAACGTCAAATGGTTCAAATGCGGGTTTAATGTTTGGTTCAATGCTTAGTTCATCGACTTGGTTCATTCAATTGAACCATTGGCTTGAACCATCAGCTTGAACCATTTTGTTCAAAGCTTGGTTCAACCGATTGGTTTAATAAAGTGGTTCAACAAGAGGTTCAAAGCTGTGGCCCAAAAGGGCAAGTCCAATCCGGAAAAGTGCCAAGCAGAAAGTCTGAAATAAGACCAAGGGGTGATGCACTCGAAGACATCAAATTCAACACAACAAATTAGCCATTGAAAACATAGTGATGGGTGCATGTGAACGTCAAAATTCAAGACAACAAAATAACTATTAATCCTTTGAAACCTATAAACTAGAATGCATTCACAGACTTCAAGGCCAAGACTAGCAGAAAGTGAGGAAGGAATAGAACAACAAACTGAATCTAGAACCCGATTCAATTAACCAAAAAAAGAGGAATGATGAAGGTAAGATTAGATCGCCAGGTGGACATTGAAAGTTGAAAACTTTCAATAAGCACGACTTGTTTCCCTGCATTGATAAAATCAAATAGGTTAAACACCCCTAAGTTCTAGCCTATCTTCTTAACAGATTCCAATGCAAAATGATGTATTACTATTCCCAAGTCCTTCTTGAAATGGCTTTATAAGGAACTCTCTTCTATTGTAAAAAGATCTCTTTTTTGATAATTAGAACAAAACTCTGTCCAAATTGTAAGGCATTACTGAGACTTTGAGCTCAGATTGCTGATCATATTTTTTACTGGAATAAGAAAGCAAGTGACTTTTCAAAATTTATGCTGTAATATCTTTGTTGTTGAGGAAACTATTCTTATGTCTTTTTCTTCAATATATTTTTTGTTCCTTTAATTCAACAAGTAGAATTAGTGACATCGGTCAGGAAGGTGTCTCTGAAGAGTCAAGTGTGGAGAGACTTTGTGCCCCCATAATTGCCTTTAGTGTGTTTTCTTTTCATTTATGTGTAAAGGACTTTGGGATGACTTTGTGCCCTCATTGTCCTTCGTATCTTACTCTTGAGAAATTTAGGTGGAGACTTTGTGCTGCATCTCTGATTTGCTGGTTATTACATCCTTTGTTACATTTTGATGTTAATACCATGAGTATTCTTATGGTTTGCTAAATAGTACTTCTGAAAGAAGAAGAGTACTGTTTGTCATTTCCCTTGAGTTTTTCCTTTGATCCACATGCATGCATCTTTGAAAAAAAAGAGAGATGGATGATTTGTCCTACCCCTGAGTATTATTTTCTATTTATATATATATATATATATATATATATATATATATATATATATATATATATATATATATCTAGCTTATCTATAGGGAACCTCTCCTTAATGAGAGGAGAAATTAGTCCCCTTCTAATGTGGTAAACCTACACATTTGGATGACTAATCTTCCTACTTTGGCTGATTAGACCTATTTTATTTATCCAGTATGCTGATCGACAAAATATTCAACCAACATGCTTCATCACCAACTGGTTCAAGATGGGGAAGTAACATATGAGTTTCAGCCCATCATAGGCATAGAAGGATGCCAAGAGGGAATGAATAGTGGAAGATATGGTCAATGAAAATTAGAAAGCATAACCAATAGGAGCTAGTGTTTCCAAAGTTAATTTGGAAGAACTTGTGAAGATGTCATATTAGGAAATACAGTTTCCTAAAGAGATTTTAGTAGGATAAAATTGGGTATGTTTCACACACACATGTTAAATAAAGGAGTGTAACCATCACACCATGAGTAATGTACAAGATCTAGCACAATATTGGATGGTTTATATGGAGACCAAGACTAAACCAAGCATGATATTTTTTGATGTTTCCATTTAAGATAAACTTGTAACCATAAATGTAACTCAGCTCTATGAGTTGTCATGTTTTGGGAAGCCAAAGGAAATCATGTAGTTTTTCCTCTTGTACATCCATGGGCACCACTTATAATTTATGGGGAGGTGTATGATATTGTCAATAATCCTCATTAACTAAATAATTGGGATCCTAGACTACACTACAAACATCCATCAAATGATAATAGATGATTCTGAAGTTGAAAGGGTCATAAAAATCCTTGGGTACTACAAGGGAGGGTTTGAATTCCCAATAAAAGACATCAAGGACCCCAGAATGAGTGAAGCTATGTGAATCTTGAGTTAAAAAATTTGCCCTGATGATCAATGGAAAAACATCACCTACCACATGGTATAGGGGTTAAATTTAACATCATAAAGTTCATTGCAGAAGAAATGATAAAGAATGTACTTGAGTGTCATACAATGTGAGAAAAATTTAGGTGGGGGTTAATTCTAATTATAATCATGATGGAAGATATCAGTATACCTAATGGTGATAAATATAATCTTTGGGTCTTCTCGATGCACTAGGGCTCCCTAACATTGAAGTACCATAACTTCACCTACCCTTTGCATTCTCCTAGAAGTACAAGACCTAAGTGATGGGGTGATACACCCACTATATCAAAGAATTCAAGGAGGAATGATGCATCCTCAAGGAGATCCCTTAGAATATGTTTGGAATGATGAACTTTTCCATGATGCAACACTTCTATGTAGTGAACTTGGTACTTATAGATGGCAACAAGTTAGGCTAGTTGAAGTTGCCTTATGTATTTTTAGCCAAATACTTTAGGGATGTACTCAAAAGAATTCTTAATTCATAGTAGCTAGACATCTTAGTAAAGGCCATGGATATGGAAAAAAGTAGGTATTAGTGCTAATACATGTGCCCAAGAGGGAAAGATACCAAAGATGAGGAGGATGAATTAGATCACACTGACATATATCCCCTTTAGAAAGAAGTGATCCTTGATCATATCCACATGCTGTATTATGAGATGAAGCCAATAAAAAACAAAATCACTAAAAAGGATGATGACCTCCCCCTTCAGATCAGTTAAGAAGGAAAGCTAACACTAGTAGTAAAAAAAAATCTCCCTAAAAAAATCATGAAGAAACACTGGAGGAAATTCAAGAGCACCTCATGTTGAAGATCACCTTTGGTGATGAAGCAACTCCCTCTGTACTAAAGAAGAAGTGCATAAAATTCACACTAGGGATTAATTCACCTAACAAAATGGAGAAAAAAAGAATTCCAAGGGGACAAATATAATTCCCATAATCACCTTAGTGGAGATGGAGGTGTAGGAGGAACATGAAGAAATGGAAACATAATAAGCATGGGAAGAGATGGAGGAGGAGGAAGAAGTAGGGATGAAAGTTTACATCATCCAAGAAGAAGTAGTAAAAGAAGAGACCAATGTCACATATGTTTAGAAGGAAATCCAAGGTTGTGCTACTACCATGCTTAGAAGAGCAGAAAATTCATCAAGCATCTCACCCATAAAACTTGCTACACAACCTCTAAAATTTGAAGAGGAAAAGAGAGAAATATGGAGGAAACTAGGGATGAGTGAGGTATAAATCCTAGAGGCACTAGCACTAGAAGAGAAAAGGAATGTCATGAAGAAGAAAGGAATGACCCAGGAGGAGATTGAGAAGGTTGAAGAGAAAGAAAAAGGGTCGAGGAAGAAAGGGCCTTAACACTTGCCAAAAAGAGGAAGGTCAAGAGAAAGAAGGCCCAGGAGGAAAGGGCCAATAAAGTAAAGGAAGAGAAGAAGGTTGCCACAAGTACAGAAATAATGAAATAAAGAGAATAAAAGTAACCTAGCACTCCCACCATCATAATATAATAAGAAGCACCACAAGTATGCCCAAATAGTGAAGGGATACCTGGAGATAAGGAAGGCGATATTGGTGGTGACCAAATTTGACTTTTAGGTCAAATTGGGACCCTATAGGTAAAAAATTGAGTTTTAAGTGTTTTATGGGGTTTAATATTTGGTAATAAGGTATATAATAGGTCATTTAATGTTATTCAATGTTATATTATCCTTGGTCATTAATTTTATTAGCTAACATGTCCTTTTGAGTCATTTTAGAGGTTAAAATTAAGTATTTAATGACTTGTATGGATTTATTAAGAAGTGTGAAGGTTAAAAAAGGTGATTTAATGTGAAATGTGTCATATTATGTCTTATATAACTATTTATAATTGAAAGTGGTAGGTGATTCAGAAGAAAGAATAGTTTTCTTGGGAAAAAGGTGAGTTTGGCACTTGTAACACCCATGGGGAAGTGTGCCATATAGGAGAAGATAATATAATACCTATTCATATTCCTTAAGATTATTTAAATATTTAAAGTGATTTTTAAGTGATATTTTTTACCCAAAACCATTCTACTCCTTTTTCACCCTTCTTGACAAGCAAAAGTAGTCTTCAGGTTTATACTTGGTACAACCGACAAAGGAGGTTTCATATAAAAATACTTGGGGAGGTGAAATTAAACTTAGATAAATTAATTTACATATAAATATTTTGAATAATGGTGGCCTGTGCTTCATGAACTATCCTCATGAAGTTAACTATACATTTTTGCTTGCTAATCTGTGCACCCTATAGGCTTTGCTCTCATTTGGAAAAGTGTATATAATTAACTTTATAATATTGGTTATAGAGTATTTTGAATCCATTATATGATGTTTTCCATGATTTTTTTCACATTTAGAGTTGATTTGATGAGCCAACTAACTCAGTTTGCAAGTAGGAGTGGAGGAGTGGAGTTGCAAATTTTTTTTCTAATTACTGTGGTTTTCTTCTATGTTATGGTTAAAAAGGGAAGGGAAGTGATGTATTATTTCCAATATATGTATTTTATTAATTTTAAATTACAAATCCAACTCCAAAGAGACACTTTAAGAGCCAAGAGAGCAAGTAAATGCACAAAATAGCCACATGCAATAGTTGTACGACTTGCCATTAATTGGAGGAGCATGAAAAATGTGTTTCAACATTATATTATTTTTGGAGAGTATAAAAATTCTTGGTAATAATATTTAATAAGGTTTAATTAGGTTGGAGCAACTAGATAATCAAAAATGGTCTTGGAGTAAACTTGTGACATTTTGGGACAATTTCCCAAAACTATCAAAATAGAGGTCCAAGCCCTCTTTTGGGTGTCTTTATATAGTGTTGCATTGATATATAGATCCTCAAAGTAATTTTTTTTCAATATAACACATAGGCCTATAATATTTAAAAATAATGAAGGTTGTTGAGCTGGAGAGGTTGGTTTTTTTAAGCCCTCAAGTTGCTCTTAAAGACACTGAAACCACTCAATGTTGTCTACAACCATGTGAGCCAAGTTGATCTCCCAAATCAATAAATGAGTTTCAATGAATGTTAGATTAGGGTGGGATGGTCTAATTTAACTAGTAGACACATAATTACTATGAAAATATCAAGGAGGGACATTGAAGATGGTTTGTACTTATCAAGGGTGGACCAGTCTGTATAAATGGCTAAAACATAGTCACCTACAACCATACTACCTCCTTCAAGACTTAATAAAAAGTTGAAATTTATATTATTCCCCATATATGAGTGTCTATAAATAGGTAATTTAACATTCATGATTTTAAATTTCACTTAAAATATATGATATACTATATGTTGCCCCATATGTCTACCTATAGGTTCTTTTTCCTCATAGTGTGCCCCTATAGGCTATTTGAAGGTGATCATGAAGCATACTAGATACATTATTGTTGGACATAAATTAAAAAATGGAAATGAAAATTATATATATTCTAGGTGATTTCAAATATTCAAGAAGGTTTTTCAATCTTCATAACCAGGTCTAAGGAGAAATCTACACCTACAAATCATTGTTAAAAAAGGAAACATAGTCAAGATTTTGTAAAAGCAATATTGACTAGTCTCACAAAAGACATGACTTGAAGAGTTTGGAATGGATAAAAAGAATAATAGGTATCTAAAAGGGTAATAATTATAAGTTTTTATATGTTTTTCTCAAGCTAAACACACATGAAACTTACAGGTGACCCCCTTCCAAGGCAACAAAGCATAGTCTACTATTGACTGAGACAAACAATGAGCTAAAGACATTGCTTAAGTGATAATATAGCCAAGGAGAGAAAGTTAAAATATATTAAGGGATATTTTAAGATCTTAAGAGGACCCATGATACTATAAGGCACCACCTAAAAATATATTTATCTAAAAATGAGCACCTACAACCATTATAGTTGATTGTCACAAATAATGAGTAGGATTAGGGTCTAAAATGATGGTCTAAGCTCAAAAAAAGTGTTCAATGGGTCAAAATAAATGTATATTATAATGGAATATACAAGATATTTATTTTATCATTGATTTAATCTTGAATCATACAAACATACACCTACAAGTGTGATGTTTTGAGGCCAACATAGTCAAGGTTATGCTCAGTCTAAGCTAGGTGGGAGTATGAGGAGTATATATAAAGTTTAGAGGGATGATTAGGACCAAGATTCCTTAAATAAAATAATTTTAGCCTAATAAAACTCTATTAATGGATATAGGATAGTAAAGGGAGATCTAAACATGAAATACATAGTCTAAGGTAAATTTCCTGCACACAGTCCTTGCTTGGTAGGTATGTCTTGGATTTTTGAAAGTTTTGGAGGTTAAATAATATTTTTAGGATATAAAAATTTGTAAATAGAAACTTTAGGACCTAGGTAAACTCATAAAATATTCAAATTTGTCTATTAAAATAGGGGAGTGACCTTTGTTTTGTCTTAGATAAAGGGCACTCCCTTTGTACATAAAACTTGCAACTTTGAGGAAGGAAGATGAGATAGTGGACCAGAAGAACATGGAACAATTAAAGAGGGTGTAATGATTTTTAATAAATATATTAAATCATATAAAACCAATTAGGAAGGGATTAATATTGATAGGGTGTCCCAGACCATCAAGTTTGCAAGCAGGCTTAGTAAGCAAAATTAAGGCTTAAAAGCCAAAAGGAAAACCACTCCCATTTATAGTATGGAGTGATAATTATAACATATATAGGTATGTTTAAGGGGTAAATATAGAGGTTTTTGTGATATTTTGAGGCAAATAAAACCATAAAAAACTCATGTTAGGCTTCAAAGTGTAAACAACATACTAGGCATGGCTATGCCTAGTGTCGAAATGAAGAACCAATCACACTTATAACATTGTATATGAGTTAAAACCTATAGAGACATGTTAATAATGTCATTATAGGTGTTTTTAATCTTATAAGATGTATATTAAACTTTGATAAGGTCTCTATTAGCTCAAAAACCAACCTAGGCCTGTAGGAAAAAGAGGAAAGGGCTCGATAGGATAATTTTGAATACTCACATCTCTCTTGATGATTTGCATGGGGATAAAAGATGTTTTGAGGTGTTATCACGGTCCTTGAACATAATTTTTGTGATATTTTTTTACATTTTGAATGCCAATTTTTTATGAACAATGCTTAAGAGTCAAAACTACTCAAAACCCTTGCAAACCCTTCTTAGTGACCAATTTATTGAAATGGAGTTGAAAATATACTCTAATGGAATATTTTTCTTAGGAGGATTATTGGAAATTACATAGGACTCTTTCAGGATCCATCCAATGCTTTTTAGATGTACATAATTGTATGAACAAGGTATAAAATAGGCTTTTATTGACAATTTTATACATTATACAGGGTCTAAGAGGATTTTTAAGATGAAACAAAATTTGGGTGAAATATTAATAATTTTTATAACTCCTAATTTTCATTTAATTCCTTATAAAAACTCTTAAGTGCCTCAATAGGAGCTCCCATCTTAGCTAGTCAAAATTGACATAGTGGACAAGCTAATGAGAAGGGTGGAGATCTTCAAGTGGGGTGATTTTAAGGTGTGATTGATGATTATAAGGCCATAGGGGGTCTTTAAAATTTAAATACAATACCTCCAATATATTTTCATGAGCAACTGAAGCCAAATTTGTGGACAAGTGTGTAGGGTACATGAAGAAGGTGTTTTTTGGATTGCAGATGATGATGACTCACTTTTAGGTGATTCTAATGACCAAGATTGCAACCAATGCATGGAGTGGTATTATTGAAACCCTTCCCATTGATTAAAATAATAATACCTATCCATATCAGTTTTGGGATGTTCAAATAGGTTGAAATCATGAAGGCAATTTTTTGAGCCAGAATGAGGAGTTTTATGCCACTTTGCAAGAGTTTAATGACTTAGATGGACACTTGTGCTTCTTGACCTTGCATTTTTCATCCCATATCCTCTTCTCATGCATAATTAATTTATTTTATAAAATTTATAAGTGTCCTTGTGACCCTTGGACTTATCTCTTCTCCTCTTTGTCTCAAGTTCTATAAGAACTAACCATTTTAGCCATTGTAACTTATGCTCTACCTGAGTATGGTGAAGCCCTGCTCATTTCAATACCATTTGATCAATAAGACTACTAATTTTTACCTCTTAATAACTATTATTAGTGTGTTTTAATTTAATGTTGGATCTTGCTTAGTGAAGACTATGGATTCCTTAGCATGTTATCTCATTCTTACATCCTATTTGAAGTTGGAAAGCTTCTTCTTGCAGGGCATGTGAAGTGTTCTAGGAAATGTCAAGGATTAAGCAAGTTAGTATTTTAATTAGTGTCATTAAAGTCCTCTTATCTAGTCCTCTCATATTTTCACATTCATCCATAACCTCATAATGTAACATTGATGTGAGAATATATAGATTGGAGAAGTGTATGCTCATTTTGTCCCTTGATTTCATGTGTAACATGCAACTAGTTGAAAGTCATCATATCATTTGGTGTATCACTTCCCTTAAAATAGTTTGATTTCAGTTATATATCTCCCTTTACCCCCTCAAAGTTTAGGTGTAGTTTCAATTCAAAGTGGTACACCAAGGGATCTAGCCCTATCTAGAGATTCACCTCATCCTTAGGCTACCCATAAGCCTAGAGGTGTTTCCATTGTGCCTCTTGGATGAGGAGAGCTTAGGCATATCCTCAAAGGGTGAAAATCCAAGAGAAAAAAACTATAAAATTGAAAGAGAAATGGAGAGATCTAAAGAAACCCAACATAAATAAGAGGGAAAAGCTGGTGTCAAAGAAGAGGAAGAAGTAGGCAAAGGGGACAAGTCTGAGGAAGAAGCCCTACTAGAGCAATAAGAAGGATCCTTAGAGGAAAGTACCAAAGAGAATGATAGTGTCAATGGAGAGGGAAAAGAGAATATGGAGTTGTAAATCATTGAGGAAGAAGGTGTTCAACCAAACCTAAGAGAAAAGGTGCAAAAAGGGTGGATTGATGAAGATTACTACATGTTTGAGTACATGTCCCTCTTAATTGCCACAACTAGGATGCACAAATAACTATCATTTTATTTTGATAGTTATATGGATGAACCTCATTTTGAGGTAATATATAAAGTCATATTAGGTTCATAGACATTGGAATAAGGGCATGATTCCATTCTCATAAACCCCTGCATAATGAACCCAATTAGGTTGACTAATGCACTCATCTGGATGGCCTCTAAAGTATCACAAAAGAACATCATCAATGATGTTAGGGATTCAAATTAGAAGAAGATCATGATGGAAGAAGAAGAGGAAATAAAGGCCATCAAATTTAAATTTAAATAACTAGTTGAGGTAGCTAAGCGATCCCTCTTAGACAACATTGACATTTTAAATCTTTTGGAGGTTAAAAAGGTATGTATGCTAGTAGATCAGATGCTCCCAATGTTGAAGGTAGAGCCAGTGGTAGAAGAAGAGGAGGACCCATTCACCATGATAAAATAGGAGCTATCTATAAATATAAAAGAGGTGGAATAACTCTTAAAATAAATTTAAGAGGGCACAAATGTAGCCAATGCCAATATTTATATCTTATCCAATCAGACATCTATCATAAATGCATGCCTGAAAAAGGAAAAGGGGGAGAAGGAGGAGCTAGTGATTTAGGTATACACCATGATAAGATTAGAGAAAAAAATAATAATGAGAAATTTAAATTCCATGAGCACTCAAATCAAAGACCAAGAACAAATACTAGAAGAACTCTTCTACACCTTGCAAACTAAGGCCTGCAAACAAGGAGAAATCCTAGATGGAGGAGTTGAAAAATCTAAGGTAAACCTTGAGGCCTTCTAGAAGGAATTAGATAAGATGGATGTTATCATTATTAATAATTACTCAAAAAATATATATAATTCCATTGAATAACTCAAGATCACCATCAAGGGATTTGAGGAGTTTAGTGTTGAACTAAAAGAGAGCGCAATAGAGTTCTGCATGCCAAGAGCATTGAAAGACTAGTTCAAGGGTGGAATATAAATTTTTGTATGAGGTATTTTTGGGACCCTAATTTTTATAAGTATAGATCCATAATAACTTAATATACACTTCATCATGAGGCAATCATTTAGGATGATTGCTATTTTGATATCCTTTGTTCCATCTAGATGAATCGATACATACCTTGCACCATTTGGTAGGTGGTTAACTAATTCTATGATGACTTGGGTATATTAAAAGAGTGTAAGTACATGGAAATAATAGTACAAAAGATGAAAAGTAATGGAGTCAGTGGAATGATTTATGAAACTCTAGCTCTACACATAGTGTACACCCTCCACCTTGGCACGAAGATGCTCCTAAGTGCTATAAAATTGAGATCAAACTAGTGATCTAAGATGTAACTTTGATGTAGCAAAGATATGTATAATTGGTTCTAGATAGAATAAATTAGATAAAATTTGAGTCTAAGGATTAACATGGACACCTTTGAGGCTCCACCTTGTAGCACCCAAGCTTGCCTATGAGCCGTTAGGCTGTGTATTAGTTTAGATGAACATTAACTCTTTTTTTGTAATATAAACTATACTCTGTATTTGAAACATTAAGTAAATGAAGATCAATTACAATAATACATGGTGTCTTTTAATTGAATGTTTTTCACCTTAGTATTGAATTATATAATGTTTACAATAAGTATAATGGTTAGTTAAATATATGAATGAGGTGTTTACACAAAGTTATAGTTTAGAGTGTTAATGGTGTCTCTGTAATTTATGATGACATCAACATATTATGTGGGAATACTCTAAGTGTAGGAAATACCTCATGCCAAGCAATGACATATGTTCCTAAGGTTGTAACTTAAGCGTAAACCTTTAATCTGAAGTAATCCCCTTGACCCATTATAGCCCCAAATAACACTAAGCCTAGTAATACAAAGATCTATGCCCTTGAGATAATAAAATAACCAAATATAATATTGTACCCCTATGATTAGAACAAGATCCCCTTAGAGGCTTTGCACTTATAGACCATCAGCCTAGCCTAGAAATGGTTTGCACCAATGAACTTTCCAATGTCATTATTGTAATAACCAAGTCTTATTAAGAATGAGTTGTGCCATGGCACAACTATCCCAACATGGGCCCTAGTTATTTCTATGCTACTATTTAGGTGAGTGAATAAGGATTTCACCTTATGTGAATTGATTTTGTCATAGTTGAGTGAAAAATGTTGAGTGCTATGAAATTATTCCATATTTGCACCTAATTGTAAGAACTCTAGACCTAACTTGGATAGCCAAATAAACACTTGGTAGAGAATGGATTAGGACCCCAACATACTAGCTAAAATAGGTACTATTAAATATTGAGAAAATACATTTTTTTATGATACCCTATATCACTTACCACCTTTCCATTAAGTTTCATGATTCAACTCCTTTGGATTCCCACCTTATCACCTCTTCATCTTTCTAATTAGCCCTTAATTAGGCATAATTCCCCTATTTTGATCTCAATCCTAATATTCTATACTAGACACTCCATACAAGTGTTAAAACTCAAAAATATATCATGGCATCAAAATAAATCTAGTAACAAGTTTGTTGAGTTTTATAGGTGGAATCTCTCACAAATTCAATTTGAATTCTCAAACCCTAGTTTTAGGACTTTGACTATCCTGAGTATGTTGAGACCTTACAAAATGCAATATATTTTATTTTTTCCTATTAAAACACCTTAAAGACCTAAAATAGGTTTTATATAACCATATTTATCTTTTCTAATCATTAAATTATCTCACCAAACCTCTAAACTTATTTAATCACTCACTTTGACACAAACCTAACTGTTTGATAAGGTTACATAAGGTACACAGTCTTGGCAATGAAATTTACTCTCACTTTACACAAATAAATGAATTAAATAAACCTATAATATTCCATAATAAAACTATAACTTCTTCCTTATCAAATTCAAAAGTTTTGACTATCTATAAACAAAGATATTCCATTTTGTCTTTTCTTTAGGGTTTTAACCCTGCATACAAGCCTGAGAGGTCATTGATTGGTTTAATATGAGTATGAATGATTGTTAATTATTTTTTATCACTTTATACAGTATTATTAACCCTAAAATACATTATTTAACCCTTATATATCTCCTTAATACCTCTATTTATAAATGAACTCAAATGTTGACTATGACTATGTGTACTATCTCAGTGTTTTAGAGGTCTGAGCAGATTTCTTTATCAAATATGAAACTAAATGAATTTAAAACACTTATATAACATTAATAAAATTAAAATAATGAATTAAAATTGCATATTATTACCAATCATCATTATACATAACCCATCTTCTCCAAAAAACATGCTTAAGTTTGTTTGATCATATTATACAGGTTATACAAATTCCTTATTTGATATTCTCAAAAAGTATCTATAAAAAGAACAAAATATAATGTCATGAATATTTAATTAATAAAAATAAAATCTATTTAACATATATACATTTCTCAAAACTCTTTCCATAGAGTCTCCCCTTGTAAATGGTATTTACACATTCTTTAAATTTGAACACAAAATATGGAAACACAGAGGGTATATACATACATAAATAAAAATGTATTGATTATCTTGAAGTTTAAATCATAAATATTAAAAAAACCATTAAATACTTTATATCTTACTATATTTTGACTCCTCTACTCCTAAGACCATACCATCTCTCCATCTCAAACATTCTTTCTTTGTTTTCTTGTTAGTTTTTTGTATAAAAGGTAGTTACAAACTACTTGTCTAATGAAATTACATTTCATTCTCATTATGTTACACATTTGAACACATTTGGAATATAATAAGAAAATTTATGATCTAAATAACCTACTTAAAACATTATGCTTCACCAAAACACCTTCCAAAAGCTACAACCTAATTCAAAATTTCAAAATCTTAGTTTTGGATGGAAACTCCAAAATGACTCCCAAACCTACACACATGATCCAATAATGAGTCTAAAACCCTCATTGGGTCCCTATAGGACTTCTAACACCAAAATAAATCCACCATGATCAAAATACATACTTGAACACATTGACTTTCTTGATGATCTTGAATCAGATATGTCAAGATCATTTTCTTAGTCACAATCATACTTATTCACTTTCAAGTCAATATCAAAACAACTTATCCATTTTAGACATTCCTATTGAATCAACCATATTTTATGAGTCATGCTATGACCATCCTTATATGTTTGATGAGCCTTTATTTTAAGAGCCTCTCTATGATTGTTGACTTGTCTTTGATGAACCCTTATTTGATGAGCCCATATTTGAAGAACACATTATTAACTAGTATTCTATCTTTTATCCATTTCCAAACATTCTCCATTCTTGGAAATTATTACATCCCCAAACCTTAACTACTTAAGCAGAAGTGAAAAATGTACTTATGGACAACTCAATCCAATAGGTCATCCATGTGGCTAAATCAAAATCATTATAAAAATCTACATCAAAACTAGGTTATATTTTAGAACTAATGGTAGAATTGGGTTTCATTCTAGAACCATTATCATATTTAGCATCAGAATAAAAATCAACATTAGTCTCAACATTAGGTTAAAAACCTCTTGATTGAAAATCAAATTCAAGTTTAAAATACACTAATGGGTATTATAATATTAGTTATACACTTTTATTAGATCCACTTGAGTTTAAATCAACTTTAGAATCAATATACTGTATTAGAGGTTATGACATCAACTACACAATTCTTGTAGATCAGATTGAATATATTTGTGATCCTTACATGGTTTTTGAGGATGTTTCCTTTGAAATTAACACAAGTTATGATAGTAGCCTCTATGAGTACTATGTTGTATTTTACCCTACTATTGAAATTACACATACCTTTCATAGTAACCAACCTAGTCATTATATTGACATCCATTTGCCCATAATATTGATTGGGACTGATAAAATCACACATTGTTGAATTCCTTCCATGGAAACAACTCAGTGATAAAGTTTCTAGGGATCCATCCAAGAAAACATTTTGGTAGAAGAACAATCTCTTAAAAAAACCATTTTTGAGGTGATAGGAGATAATCAAAGTCTAAATTCAACACCTTCTAGTGAATCCTTGTTTGAGGTGTTAGATGATAATTAGAATAAATAATCAAGAAGAGTTTGTTGGTGAAAACCTCTTTAAGGCACCAATAATTGAGCTAATTAGTTCCTCATTGATTTATTAAGACCTTATTGAAGTAAATATCGGCCCCACCACAACCAAAATCAAGTCAAATATGAAATCAAAAATAATACGTGTGACTAAAAATCTCAATATTCATTTGTCCTTCAACCATTATATATTCGATGAAAATCCCATTATTCATTCAAGACCTACATTCCATTTCCAATAAAATATTTTATCCAATGCCTATCCATATGTACACTCCATGGAAACACTCTTTTTCAAAGAGATTATGAAAGCACCTTGTTTATAGATTTGGAGGAATCAAAATCAATGGCCAATGAAGATCATAACAACATCAACAAAATATACATCAACAACAAAATTCTAGTAGAGAAGTTATTCATAATCGGTATGGGTTAGAGATCAAACATTCAACATTGTGCATCTCATAATACTCCATTGATTTAAGATTACAAAAATTAAAAAAAATCAAAAGATAAAGATAAATAATTTGTCTAGTGGTGAAAACCATGTTTGTGGCACCTTGGCAAATCACCATGATTAAAACTAGGTTTCTTGTGTGATGTGTAAATAATTTGTTGTCTATAAGTACCTTGACACTCAGGGGCATATTTTTATGTATTAAAATCCATGTCATTCCCATTAGATTGACCATTTTACCTTGTCCCAAACCATCTTTCTATTCATCCTATCCTGGTCTAATTTTTCCTTCCTATCTTGATTTAAATAAGAAATTAGAAGTTATTTTGAGCCTTATTTTGGAGAATCTCTTAGAATATACTCTTAGATACACTTTGACAATTGTAAATTTGGTTCCCACATAAGATGGTACTTGGAGATTCATTATATGCTTATCATCTATTATTATCCAATCTAATCATTCTATTCATATCATTTATTATTCAATCCCATCCTGGTGCTAAAACAATTTTCCCTTTGCTAGTGATCCTTTATGGGCATAATGTTTCAAACACTCTTAAACATTCATATTATATGATATCACCATTTTTTGAGTTAATTCCATGATATCTCTATTTTGTGAGTTAGTTTCATGCTCTCAGCATTTTATGAGTTCATATTTCATGCTCTTGTCATTTTATGAATTTAACCATTCAATCACAAAAAATTATATGATCATACTTATCATTTTTTGTGCCCAATTTCTAGTCAAACTACAATGAATTGAGGTTTAATTGGACTATGTAGGCAATGATTAGTTATCTGAGGCTAGATCATCCATCCCTTATCCCATGCTCTCAACATTTTTCAAGTATATCTCTTGCTATTTTTTTAAGCTCATACCTTATATGCTTTCATCATTTTACAAGTCCTTTCCTATTTTTATTCCATAATTGTATTCTTAGTTTGTCATCATTTTTCATCTTTCCCAAATTCCTGGGAGAATTACACTTGGAATAAAGTCTATAGGACTATGTATATAGTGTCCAATTGCATGATGTATTTAGATTTAGCTCAACCACCCCTTCCTTATTCTTTTATTCCCCCTTCCCTGGTCACAATTTTTTTGTCATACCATTGGTCTCAAAGAGCAACACCTTATTGTCACACACACTCCTTTCTAAATTAAATGTTGATTTAATTTCACTTGTGTGTTTATTGTTTGTTTACTTATTGGTATGTAGTTACCTTAATTTAGTACATTCATTTTCTCACTTAAGTCTTGATTGTTTATATCATGGTTTTAAGTACTAAATAATGTGTATCTGAATTAGAATTGATTTAAGTGTATTATGTTTTACATTTGAAGCTTGATTTTCCATATCTTTTTTTAAGGTGTATAAATTTGCATTTTGAAATCAAATTTACACATTTTGAAAAACAAATGTTATCATGATTATTTAAAGATTATGATTCTTACCATCATGTGAAATATTAAAAATCAACTCTCAAGAATTCTATTAGGAATATTCAACTAAAAAATCTTTCTATTTGATCCAATCATAAAACAAACAAACATCATGATCATTCTATCAATTCATTAAATCAATTCTACAATATTTTTGGGGAAAATTAACATTCCATGCTCATAGCTTTTACCCTATTTGGGAAAATTTAAAGTGTGTAACTTATTTTTGGAATGCATCCTTCTCAAATTTTATCATGTTTGGGTCAAATTAATTCATAATCATCATAAATCAAAGCATGCACACTTTAACTCAAGTGGTGTAATATTGTCTTCTATTATATATTCTTCTTCTCTTTATCAAGAGTACATCCATGTCCTTCATCCTTTATTTTTTTATTAAGGGGGAATCATCCATAACCAATTAAAATCATTCAATATCCCATACCTTTTAGTTGGGAATGATGAAATTACAACATCTATTATTTCATCATCTATTTTTTCATCCACCTTTTTTGGCTTCTCATTATTTGAGAAGATGTCACTTCATCTACATCTTGAAACACCTTCTCAAACATGGGTATATGTATAAACTCCATTTTTATCACCTCTATGTAAAAATTATAAAATGGAATGATTTCCTACAATTACACACAAAATGGTCTATAATCATTCATTCTTCTAACGTACAAGTTTGAATTTACCTTAGAGCATATCTAGGTGGGATAATTCACTATATTAAGGTTATTTAAGTATTAGTTTGGTCATTTTCTCTTGTCAAATATGTTACCTTGATCAATTTACTAATTATCTACTCTATTTTGAATTCATATATCACCTACCATATGAGTTTGAATTCACCTTGTGTCATCTATATTAGATATTTTTAATTATCATTTTGGTCATTTTATCTGGTCAGTTCTTATACTATGATCAATTCACTAATTTCCCTTCACTGATCAATTAATACAATCAATTATCCTTCTCTAAATCAATATTCTAATCAAATTCCCCACATTTTATTAATTAAATTGATCTTTGATTAATTTAATTAATCATTATTCTAATTATAGTTTTATGTAAATGGAATTATAATTTACTTTCAATTATTAATTCCTCCTTTTCATTTCAAAAGGCATCTTCATTCAAGAAATAATCTTGAGATCCTATGGAATATTATTTTGTAGGCTAAGAAATTTGTTAAATGAATTAATATTAATCTCCACCCTTAATCTTGGAGACAAGATAAAGGGCCCATAATGAATCTTGTGAAATATTTTAGGGAAACATTCTCAACCCTTCATATTAGAAACATGATAAAGGACCTAAATTGATTATACATGTGCTTATTGGGAATGATTCTCCACCCTTCTTCTTGGAAAGAAGATGAAGGACCCATAATAACTCTCAAAAAGATATTATGAGGAGAATCCTCCACCCTTCATATTGGAAATAAGATGAAGGGCTCATATTATTCCTTCTTTGATATTTTCAAGAACCATCCTCCACTCTTCATCTTGAGAAATATGAAGGGCTCACTTTAGTGATCCATGTGCATTGTTGAGGACTCATTTACAAATGTTCATCTTGGAGTCAAGATGAATGGTCCTCATTGATCCTAATTTATTTAAATAGACCTCTTCTCATTACAATTTACATGCTCAAATTAGACAATGGAGTGCAGACACATTCTAGAGTCTTCTTGTACATCATATTTTTTATTTTTAATCAAATTCAACTAGTCCATAACTTTAAAGGATATGTTTTAACATGAATTGGAATTGGAAAATATCTATTAAAGCTACATCCAAGCCTAATCATATGTAAAGATGAGGTTTAAAATGAAGATTTGCATCAGATTAGTTTAATCTTAGCATTTGTTAGCTAATATTTGTATGCTCATTAGGTCTTAGGTGTAGATAATTAATTCTTCATGACATATTTAAACATTTACAAATATTGAATGAGTAGAATTAATGTGCTCTAGATTCTAATGACGCAAAGACACTAGCTTATTATTACCAACAAGGGATTTTGAGTTTTGATTATTATGACTATTTCTCCTCCCAACCACCTTCCAAACATTAGTCACTCCTAACAAATGGTGAGGCATATTTTATACCACTTTGGCTAGTGGGTTTGAATTGGACATAAGGGGGAAATATTTGATCACATGGCCCAAAATATAGCACCAAAAATAGGTATTATATAGGTTGATATTTAACACCCTCTAGGTGAATCATTGACTACCGATATTAATATAAATGATAACATGGAGGACATAAGATAATTCCACCTCCACACAAAATTGACATTGGGGATAGGCAACACAAAAATGGTTAGTTTAAAAATAGAAAAACCATCATATCAATTTAACTAGTTGTTCTATAAATGTCCAAAAAAATATGGGTAGGCCATGTAGTTTTATTTAGACATGGAATTTAAGTTTGGTTTTTTTTGAAACAAAAAAATCTTGGGTCTACAGTGAGAAGAAAAGAAAATAACTTTGTACATAAATTGGGCCATGTTTATGAATGATGGTATAGTGTTTAGGGTTTTCAAACCTGAAGAGGAAAAAACCCTTAGTTAGGTTTTGAATCCCTACCAACTTGATTTCATGGGGTGACTAGTTGGTTTCATCCCAACTTTGAATAATGGATTCAAGTGGGATATGACCCAAAAAGTAACTGATAAGGGTTTGGATTTCTAGCCATTGTCAAGCATTATCAAAAGTAGGAAAATCAAGTAAAACATTATAAGAAGAATCTTGAGAGGTAGGTACTATTTTAAATTAGATTTTTACCCTTTGAAAAGATGGAAAATATCTCCTCATCCAAGTGGCACAATGGAATCAATTCTAGGCTTGTGGGTAGCCTAAGGAATGAGGTGAATCTCTAGATAGGGCTAGCTCCCTTGATGTACCGCTTTAGATTGCAACTACTACTAAAATTGGGGGGTGAAAATGGAGAAGGATAAATGAAATCAAACTAATCTAAAGGAGGTGATACAATAAATAACATTATGACATCCAAACATATGCATATTACACTTGAAATCAAAGGACAAATTAAAAATACACTTCTCCAATCTTCATCTTCTCACATCAATGCTACATTGTGAGGTTATGGATGAATGTGAAAAGATAATAGGAATAGAAAAGAGGCCTATGAAGGAAATAATGAATATAATAACTAACTTAAACCATGAACATTTATTAGAACACTTCACATGCCTTGCAAGAAGAGGCTATAAATAGGTGAAAGAATGGAACAACATGTTAAGGAATCCATAGTTTTCACTAAGAAAGATTGATAATCTAATTGAAAAATATAATAATAGTCATATAGGAGGTAAAAATAAGTTTTATTATTGATCAAAATTTATAAGTTTGATTAGGGCTTCACCATACTCATGTGGAGTATCCAATCCAATGCCAAAATGGCTAGTTATTATAGAACTTGTGAGAAGGAGAAGAAGAGAGAAGTCCAAAGGTCACAAGGACACTTATAAAGATGATATAAGGAGTAAATTGTGAATTTTTAGAGGTTATGGGATGAACCATGCAATTTTAGGATCCAAAAGTGTCAATCCAAGTCACAAACTTCATGAAAAGTGGCAAGAAACTCCTCATTCTGGCTTAGAAAAACTACCTACATGATTATTCCTATTTTAACACCTTATAAATTATTTGGAAAAGGTATTATGATTGTAATTAATATTAAATACATAATAAACGAATCTACATGCATTGGTTGTAGGATTGGTCATTTGGAATCACTTGAAAAGGAACAATTAACATCTGTAGTCTAAAAAACACTCCTTTCATGCACCCTACACACTTGGCTTCTAAAAAGAGATATTTTTTTCATTAAAATACATTAAATTTAATTATTGACATGTTTAAAGTCCCCAAATTTCCTTATAATAAATAGGGACACCTTGAAAATCCATCAACTTGAAGTTTTCCCACTTCTCCCTAAGTTGTCTATTAGGCCAATTTTGATTATCCAAGTTGAAGCACTTGGTTTGGACACTTAAAAGTTTATGATTATAATTAAATTATAATAATGAGTTATAAAAAGTATATATATTCCCTCCAAGCTTGGTTTTACCTTCAAAATCCTCCTATAACCTACATAACACAAAAAATGGTAAAAAATAGCCTGTTTCTACCATGTTCATATATGTTCATACAAATATTTGACATGTGAAGTGGATTTAGAGAGTAATTTATAAGTTAAAATATTTTTAATGGTAAAAATGTGCCATTATATTAGCTTTCCAACTCCATTTTCACAAACTAGTCTTTACAAGAATTTTGGAGGGTTTCTGAGCAATTTGATTTCTCAAAGTTGTTTCATAAAAAAATGATGTTGGAGTTACAAAAAAATTTAAAAAATGTGGCCTTAAAGGACCATATTAACATATAAAAACTCATTTGGCATCCATGCAATTACTCATGAAAGATATGAGCATTCTAAGTTAGCCTATCAAGCTTGTTTCCTTCATTCCAATAGTCTTGATGGGTTTTTGAGCCAAAAATGGCTTTTCCAAGGTTTTTCATGCACTATAAAGGATTATAACACCTATTATACATAAAATAACATGTTTTAATAATATTTAAATCTCATCTCAAGGTGGAGTGACCATGACTCTCCTTTTGGACCTTTAGGCCTAGCCATACCTAGTAGGTCTACCTTATCCTTGAAGCTTAAGATGAGTTTTTTGTGGATTCCCTTGTATTATGAAAGATTATAAACATATAATATGATTAAATAGACATGATTTTTCCCATTATAAATTTCACATAGGTCCATAATTGAAAGTGACCTATTGTTTGGCCTCTAGGCATAACCCTGCCTATTAGGTTTGACTACAACCTTAGGAATATGGAGTATCTTGTTGAGTTTCATCCCATTAAAAAAGGTTATTAATGTTTAATTGGATGTATATAAACTATAAAAACCTCTCTCCATGGTCAAAATAACCTCAAGTTCACCCTATCACCTCCCCTTCCTTAAACCTACCTGTCTATGCACAAGGAGAAGTACACGCTGTCTCAGATAAAATAAGGGGTAATTCCCATATTTGTCTAAAAAAGTGTAGGTTTTAGAGGATTATATAATTTTAAAATATTATATCATTAAAAAATGAGCCCTTGGTCATCTCATGTGACCCTCCAACTCTTCAAGAAACCAAGATTGTTAGTGTGAAAAGGACTGTGCAAGGTATGCTTTTTAATGGACCGTGTTTTGCATCTTTTTGAGCCCATATTTTGCTATATATATATTTTAATAATTATATGTATTTTTTCATAATAAAAATATAGTTTATCCCATCTCCCTTCAACACCTTGACCTCTCAAGTACCCTCCATACTCTTGGATTTACAAGACTGGGTTTCTTAACCTTGACTTTACCCTACTTGTTTAGGGTTCATGTAGGTTCTCTTTATAATAGATATGCATTAAAAAATGTAAGTCAATTAAAAATTCCAAGATTAAAATCATACATATCCTTATTTTTCCTCATACTTTGGGGAGTTAAGAAACTGCCAGACCAGTCAAAATTAGTTGATTGTACTTTGCTTGGAAATGGGGTACTTGTAAGTTTCTTGCATGACTTAGGCATGGAATAGTGTATAAAAACCATTTGAGAGTTTCATGGAGTCACTTTATACTTTCTTAGATTCATTTAACACATTTTTTGAGCTGATACCACCATTTTGAAACCTAATCCTACTCACTATCCTACCACCATTCAGCTGACTATGTTCCCATCTTAGAGACCCTGTATGTAGGTGTCTAAACATGCATTGGACTCTAATATGATAATCCAAACTTATTTTAAGTTATCAATACATTTTTGATATGATTTATATCCAATTTATTTATGTTTATGTCTTACCCACCTCAATATTATATCTTGTTTGTTCCTTACCCCTCCTCATAATCATCTACAATTGACTGTGGGGCCTTTAGGTGGGTTTCATCATCAAAATCATGCCAAATCCACTTAGAAATGACTTCGGATTATTTGGTGTTACTTTATGATTTTTTAACTCATTTTAAACCCTTATTATATGTTTATAAGGTTCAATCATAACTCATTTATGTTTATTGCTTGACTAAGATAGTCACCTAAAGCTGGCTGTAGGTGGATATCTCAGGACCTATAGGTGGTGCTTGTGTCCTTAAGACCCTAGAATAAAATTTTCTAAACCTTATTGTAATGATATTATAAAATTTTTATACTATTTTTTCCACATTTATGCTTTATACATTTCAATAAAACCAATTTACTTACTCCTTGCCTGCCTACCTACTGTAGGTGCATATTCTCCTTGATGTACGAACTGGGAGTGTCCATGCAAGGCAAATTAAAATCCATCTATTCCTTAAAGATATTTTTAGGTCATGAGTGTCCCTTGATGAATTTGAAACTAATACCAAATTTTTTATGATCTATGATGGTCAAACTAAAGCATAAGGTCACTTTGTAGTCCAAAGACTGTGGAATCTACTACCTGGTTTTAGTGGTTTCAAAGGCATATTTGGGCCTTATAATAGTTGGAATCCACCAATTAATCTAACTAAAAACATTTAAAATTTGTTGTATTATATATATTATATATATATATATATATATATATATATATATATATATATATATATATATATATATATAATACTAGTTCATTAGGAATGATCAAAGGTCAATATGACACTATTATATGCTATCCACAAAAGGTGATGGTTCTCTATTTTCCCTCTTTAGGGACTGAAAGCCTAAAATAGTCTTTTCACCTTTTGAGACAATCTCCCATCTTTTGTATCCAATTATCACTTAAAAAAAGTATATCATGGTATTTTGATAATTATAATACCTTAATAATTATGTCACTACATATTTCAACCTCCATATATGGCCTTAATCTCTCTACCCAGGTTGCCTGCAAGTGCACATTCTAAATATGCAGGCAGTGGAGATAAGTTTGGGCAATGTGTGAGTTTTAGACCTCAAAGTGTAGAATTAAATTATTTAAAATTAACCAAATGGGTGATTTTCATGATGGAGTGTTTGAATATAGTTCCAAAATCCTTAAATCAATGTGATTCTACCTTGCAACCACTTGTATATGCACACTCCAATGGTAAACTATATGTATGTATAGAGTATGACTACAAGTCATGGAGGTGCCTTGGAGAATGAGGTTTTAAGGTGGAGGTATAATACATAGGACATTGTAAACATATAAAAACACTAAGACAACCCCTTGAATCCATGAACAGGTGTGAAAATCTTGGACGTGGTGAAAACTATCTGGTACACTCAAAAGAGACTAGTGTGCAAATTTGAGGTTATTAGCTCATCCAAACACCACAAAACATGAAACCAAGAATTGGGAAAATTTGAGGAAGAATTAAACATAATATAGGAGTGTCATCAATATCTATATTATATGAAATCTCTAAATCAAGAGCAAAACCCATAGGGTACATGAAATAATTAGTATATTTGCACAATCAACTTGTTAGCAATGGTTCATAAAGCACAATTGATAAATTTCAAACTAAATATATTAAAATTAAGGTATACAAGTTTAATATCATTTAACAAGAGAATTTTTACTAAAACCTCATGATCTATCTATACCAAGTACAAACTTGCAAATTACTTTTGCTTGCCAAGAAGGGTGAGAAGAGAGATGAATAGTTTTGAGCAAGAAATGCTATTCAAAAATAATAAAAAGTGTTTAAATCAGAATGGGGTAGTTTAAGAGTCATATTTAAACCTTTTACAAGTGGCACACTTCCCAATGAGGATGTACAAGTGTCAAACTCTTCCTTTTCTTTAAGAAAATTGACTTTTCTTTTGATAAACCTCCAACTTTCAGTTACCAATAGTGGATTAAGAATTATTAGGACATATATCACATGATATTACCCATTTTGACCTTAAAATTTCCCAATAAACCTATATAAGTCATTAAATTCACCTTTTTTGACCCCTAAAATGACCCAAACTGATAAATAGACATAAAACTTAATTGATCAAGGCCAATATAACATTAATTGACATCAATTAAACTATAATACATCCCATGAAACTAATATTACACCCCATATAGACCTATACAATCAATTTTTTACCTATAGGTGCCCCAATTTGACTAAAAATTCAAATTTGGTCAACAAATTGGTGATACATAGGGGTAGTTTCCTGCTATACTAACTAGACCAGTAGCCTTATTAGTCCATTAGGCTTAGGATTAATCTAAAGTCTGAGGTAAACAAGGATACCTTTGATCATTGAATTTTAGTTTGAACAAAAATAAATAACTAATGACTACCTCAACACATAAAGCAAAGACACACACAACAAAGAGAACAAACACACACATGTGCTCAAAGCACTTAGGAGAAATAAAAAATAACCTATTATATATAAATAATAATGAACATACCTCCCTCTTGGATCAAAGGGAAAGTTTGAAGTATCACCCTCTTCATGAGATGGAACATGGTGCAAAGCATGTTTCTCCTTGGATGGATGTTTTGTGGATTAGACCTATTCCTTAGCACTTCAATTACCATGCTCTCAAGTAGACCAACTTCAAATATGTCTACAATGTAGAAGTATTCCTCTTGCATCCAAACATGTTCAACCTTATCATGTGGATCCTCAATTAAAACTTCAAATGATGATTCAAAAAAATATACCTTCTTGTCCTCCATAGTGTTTTCAACAAGATTGGCCCTCTTCTCAGTTGTAAGTTCATCTAGCTCATCAAGGAGCTTTATAAATTATATCCAATCTTGATCATTGTCCTTCATGGAATATTATTTATTTACCTTGCCATGCACTTGATCCTCAACTTGGAAAATCTCTTTTAGCTCTTGAAAGAGCTCCATTTATAGCTACCAATCATCCTTGTCAACAACTTCTTATATACTAGCATCACCAAGTGACTTCATGATAGCAGGTTCGTGACCAACAGAAAGGGATTCCTCTTTATGTTTGGTTGAACACTCAATATCAAGGTTAGACTCATCAATAAAATTGTCATTAGGTGTGAAATATTTTTTAGAAGGAGAAGCTTCATATAACTCATCAAATTCCTTGAAAATGGCATTTAAATTCTACCATAAATCTTCTTCTTTATGGATGTCATCCTCAAGATCTATTTCCTCTATCTTAGTCTCATGAAGCTCTCCTATGAATGCCACTTCTTGAGGGATGAATTGACTTTAATTCTTGATAGTACATTATACTTCATGTTTGAGATGATAATTTACAACTTTTTGGTCAGTTGTAGAGTCTTCTTTAAGGGCTGTAAGATCATCCATCTCTTTCTCCTTCATGGTAATGCCAAGACTAGGCATCTTAAAATCATGAGACCCAACCCAATGAGGCTGCCAAGGAGGTAGGTTTTCTTTAAGTAAGAGTTCTATTTATTTTTCAACTAAATAATCCTCCTCAAGTTCCCATACCATAGGTCCATCAAGGAAAATATTGATAGGGTGAGGACAAGATGAGCTAGTTGGTGGAGGTGGCACATAGAATTCAAAATCAGCTTGAGGGTAAAGTGTAGGGGATTCTTCATAGACACACATCCATTAAAATATAGAGACATTAGATAGTGGATTGTATCTTTTTTCACCAAGGGAAATCCCTATGGTTATTTATTCCTCATAATCAATCATAAGATCCTCTTGGTCAGCCATGAATTGAATTTGTTCTTCTTTACTTGCTTCTCTCAAGATAGATTACTCTTTGAGAAGGAAAGGTTGATGGACATGGTCATGGATTTTAGGTGAAGGAGCTAGAGTAAGAGATATAGTAGAAGGTGGAGGAGTTGGAGATGGAGTATGGGATGAAGGAAAAGGCTTTTGAATGAGTTTGGAAAAGAGGAAAGAACTAGTGAGCTCATATGGAAGTGAATTCCTGGGTTGAATAGGAGGAGTAGCATCTACATGAGCAAGAGCTCTATCTTTCCAATGGTAATTTTGTATACAATCCATGAAAAAATTTGGTTTCATATGACAAGACTCATAAGAATTATATTGAAGCTAATATACACGTGTCTCTTAATAGGTTCCTTGGTAGCTATTCTCATAGGGTTGTCCAACAACATGGTATCCATATAGAAAAGAAAATGAAGGACTCTAGGACTGCCATGGCTCATAGGACTATTGAGGGATAAAATGTGGTTCATAGCAAGGCTAATTTTATGATTGATACACTTCATGACAAGGATGATTATATTCACATCAAGGTTCATTAATAACATACTGATGGGGAATGGTACAATCTTGGAAGGTTTCACCAACTTATAGAGAATAAAACTCAAAACCAAAGTCAACCATGAAACCTCATTTAAAGCAAGAAAATAAAGAAAATATATTACCATCAATATTAAAAAGATAACCTAGGTACTTTGACCAACTGATACAACTTTGGAGTCACCATTGATGCTTAGATAGATGCCTTTAAAGGTTTCTTGTTGAGAGATAACACCAAAAATCTCTTAACTTATTGGATCAAGAGTCCCAATAGGCATGCCAAAAACTATTTTCACTTATATTTACACATTTTTAGGATATGTAAAATATATCCTCATCCAAGTGGCACAATGGAATCACTTCTAGGCTTATGGGTAGCCTAAGGAATGAGGTGAATCTCTAGATAGGGCTAGCTCCTTTGATGTACCACTTTAGATTGAAATTAATACTAAACTTGGGGGGGTGAAAAGGGAGAAGGATAAAAGAAATAAAAATAATATAAGGGATGTGATACACCAAATAACATGATGACATCCAGCCATATGCATATTACACTTGAAATCAAAGGATAAACTAAAAACACACTTCTCCAATCTTCATATTCTCACATCAATACTACATTATGAGGTTATGGATGAATGTGCAAAGCTAGGAGGACTAGACAAGAGAAATATGAGGGAAATAATGAATATACTAACTCACTTAAACCATGAACATCTCCTGGAACACTTCACATGCCCTACAAGAAGAGGCTGTAAATAGGTGAAAGAATGAAACAACATGCTAAAGAATCCATAGTTTTCACTAAGCAAGATTCATGATCCAATTGAAAAAACTAATAAAATTAATAGAGGAGGTAAAAATCAGTTGTATTATTGATAAAAAAGTATAAATTTGAGTATGGATTTTCCATAATCAGGACGAACATCTAATCTAATGCCAAAATGGCTAGTTCTTATAGAACTTGTGAGAGAGAGAAGAAGAGAGAAGTCCAAAGGTCACAAGCACACTTGTCAAGCTAATAAAAGGAGTTAATTATGAATTTGGTGAGGGTATGGGATGAAAAATGAAATTTTAGGAGCTAAAAGTGTCAATCCAAGTCAAAAACTTCATGAAAAGTGGCAAGAAACTCCTCATTCTAGCTCAAAAAAATTGCCTGCATGATTAGCCCTATTTGGACACCTTATAACTAATTGGGACCAGGTCTGATGATTAGAATAAAGTTTAAAGACATTAGACATGCCTATAAATGAATTGGCTATAGTCCTAGTCATCTGGAATCACTTGAAAAGGAACAATCATCATCTGTAATCTAAAAAACACTCTTTTCATATACCCTACACACTTGGCTTCCAAAAAGAGATCAATTGTTCATGAAAATACATAAAAGGAAGTGAATGAAATGTTTCAAATCACTCCATGGCCTTATAATAATTAGGGACACCTTAAAAATATATTCACTTGAAGTTTCCCCCCTTTTCCCTAGCTTGTCCATTAGGCTAGTTTTGATTGGCTGAGTTGAAGTACCTAGTTTGGACACTTAAAAGTTTCTCCTTGGAATGAAATGACCATGGGGAGTTATAAAAATTCTATATATTTCCTCAAAACTTAGGTTTAACTTAAAAATCCTTTTGTAGCCTACACAACACAAAAAATGGTAAAAAATATCTTTTTTATACCATGTACGTACAAGTTCATACAACTAGTTGACATTTGAAGTATATCAAGGGATTCATTTTCAAGGTACAATAGGTTTCATGTTCCAACTGTGCCATCATATTAGCTTTATAACTCCACTTTCACAAACTAGTCTTTACAAGGGTTTTGGAGGGTTTCTGAGCAGTTTGACTTCTTAAGGTTGTTTCATAAAAACTTGACATTGGAGTTGCAAAAAAATTTCAAAATTTTGGCCTTTAGGGACCCTATTAACATCTCCAAACTCCTTTTTCATCCATTTAATGCCTCATCAAATATATGAGCATTCTAAGTTAACCTATTGAGCTTGTTTCCTTCATTCTAATATGCTTGATGGGTTTTTGAGCCAAAAATGGCTTCTCCAAGGTTTCTCATGAAATTAAATGGATTATAACACCTATTTATCCAACCCATAACATGTTTCAAGAATATGTAAATGTCATCTCAAGGTGGAGTGACCATGACTCTCCTTTTGGACCTTTAGGCTTAGCCATACCTAACAGGTCTACCTTGTCCTTGAAGTTCAAGATAATTTTTTTGTGGATTTCCTTAAATTATGAAATATTATAGACATATAATGTGATTCCATATAAATTATTTGGCCCATTATAAATTACCCTTAGGTCCATAATTTAAATTGACCTATTGTTTGGCCTCTAGGCATAACCCTGCCTAATAGGTTTGATTGCAACCTTAGGAGAATGGAGTACCACATTGAGTTTCATACCATTAAATAAGGTTATTAATGTTTAATTTTATGTATATCAACTCAAAAAACCTATCTCCATGGTCCAAATAACCTCAATTTCACCTTATCACCCCCCTTCCTCAAACCTACATGTCTATGCACAAGGGGAAGTACCCCCTATTTGAGACAAAATAGGGGGTGCTTCCCCTATTTGTCTAAAAAAGGTGTAAATTTTAAAGGATTATATAATTTTAAAATACCATATCCTTAAAAAATTATCCCTTTTTCATATCATATGGTCCTCTAATTCTTCAAGAAACCAAGACTGTTAGTGTGAAAAGGACTGCATAGGGTATGCTTTTTAATGGACTATGTTTTGAATGTTTTTAAGCCCCTCTTTTTCTCCATGGATATTTTAATAAGTCTATGTATTTTTTAATAATAAAAATAGAGTGTATAAAATCTCCCTTAAACACCTTGACCTCTCAAGCACCCTCCATACTCTTAGATTTACAAGACTGGGTTTCTTAACCTTGACTGGACCCTGCTAGTTTAGGGTTCCTATAGGTACTCTTTACAATATCTATACATTAAAATAGTGAAGAATTAAATTAAAAATTATAATATTTAAATCAGTCCATATCCTTATTTTTCCTCATATTTTAGGGAGTTAAAAAACTTCCAAACTAATCAAGATTAGTTGACTATACTTTACTTGGAAATGGGGTCACTTGTAAGTTTCTTGCATGAGTTAGGCATGGGATAGTGTCTAGAAACCATTTCAGAGTTTTATGAGGTAACTTTATACTTCCATAGATATATTTAACACCTTATTTGAGACAAAACCACAATTTTTCAACCTAATCCTGCTCGCTATGCTACCACCATTTAGCTAACTATGTTCTCATCTTAGAGACCCTATCTGTAGGTGTCTAAGCATGTATTAGAATATAATATGATGATAAAAACTTCATTTAAGTTATAAAAACCTTTATTATATGATTTATATATAATTTATTCATGTTTATGTCTTACCCACCTCAAGAACGTAGCTTATTTGTTCACTGCCCCTCCTCACAGTCATCTACAATTCATTGTGGGGCCTGTAGGTGGTTTTCATCATCAAACTCATGCCAAATTCACTTAGAAACTCCTTAGGATTATTTTTATTTACTTTATGATTTTTTAAATCATTTTAAACCCTAATTATATGTTGATATGGTTTAATCATCACTCATTCATGTTTCCTACCTGACTAAGACAATCACCTGAAGTTGGTTGTAGGTGGATATCTCAAGACTTGTAGGTGGTGCTTATGTCCTTAAGACCCTAACATAAAGTGTTGTAACCATTATTGAAGTGATATTATAATATTTTTTGACTATATGTTACACCTTTATGCTTTATACATTTCAAGAAAACCAATTTACTTACTCCCTGCCTGCTTGCTTGTTGTAGGTGCCTATTCTCCTTGATGTACAGATTGGGAGTGTCCATGCAAGGAAAATAAAAATCCATCTATTCCTTGAAGATATTTTTAGGTAATGAGTGTGAATTTAATAATTTAAAACCAATACCAAATTTGTTATGATCTATTATGGTCAAACTAAAGAATAAGGTCACTTTGTAGTCCAAAGACTATGGAATCTACTACTTGGTTTTAATGGTTTTAAAGGCATATTTTGGCCTTATAATAGTTGACTTCCACTAATATATTTGACCCCAAACATTTCCAAGTTGTTTTAATATGATATAGATATAATAATAGTGAATTATGAATGATAAAATGTCAATATTTCACTATTATATGCTATCCATAAAAGGTGATGGTTCTCTATTTTCCCTCTTTAGGGACTGAAAGCTTGAAACAGTCTTTTCACCTTATGAGACAATCTCCCATCTTGTGTATCCACTTAACAATATAATTTTTTTTATCATGGTATTTTAATCACTTTAAGACATTATTAATGGTGTCACTACATATTTCAACCTCTATATATGGCCTTAATCTCTCTACCCAGGTCACCTGCAAGTACACATTCTAAATATGTAGGAAATGGAAAGAAGTTTAGGCAATGTGTGAGTTTTAGACCTCAAGGGGTAGACTTAGACTCTTTAAAATTGAAAAAATGGGTTATTTTCATGATGGATGCTTTGAAAATAGGTAAAAAATCCTTGAATCAACATGATTCTTCCTTGTAACCACCTATAGATGCACACTACAATGGTAGACTGTGTATGTATAGAGTATGACTACAAATCATGTAGGTGCATTAGAGAATGAGGTTTTTAGGTGGAGGGAGAATATATATGATTTTTTAAACATATAAAAACACTAAAAATACCCCCTAAAGCCATGAACAAGTGTGAAAATCCTAGACATGGTAAAAACTATCTATTGCACTCAAAAGAGACCAAACTACAAATTTGAGGTTATTGGCTCATCCAAACATAAAAAATGAAACAAATAATGGTTAACATTTTAAGAATAATTAAAAATAATCTAGGAGCAACATCAACTGCTATATTATATGGAATCTTCTAATCAAGATCAAAACCCATAGAGTGCACGAAATAACTAGCAGATTTGCATGGTCAACTTGTTAGCAGTGGTTCATAAAGCATAGTTGATTAATTTTAAAAATAATTATATTAAAATTTAAGGTATCTAAGTTTAATATCATTTAATAAGATCATTTATCCTAAAACCTCATGAGCTATCCATACCAAGTACAAACCTGTAAATCACTTTTGCTTGCCAACAAGGGTGAGAAGAGAGATGAATGGTTTTGAGAAATAAATGTTACTTAAAAATCATACAAAGCATATAAATGAGCATGAGGGAATCTGAGGAGTCACATTTAAACCTTTTCCAAGTGGCATACTTCCCAAGGAGACTATACAAGTGCCAAACTCTTCCTTTTATTTAAGAAAATTGACTTTTCTTCTGATGAACATACCAATTTAAATTAAAAACAATATATTAATACTTATTAGGACATATTTCACTTGAAATAGCCTATTTGGAACTTCACATTTCCAAATAAATCCATACAACTCATTAAATGCACCCTTTTTGACCCTTAAAATGACCCAAAATGATAAATAGACATAAAAAATTATTGACCAAGGCTAATATAGCATTAATTGACATAAATTGAACTATAATAAACCCCATGAAACTCATATTATAACCTCCTATAGACCTATAAAATCAAATTTTTACCTATAAGTGCCCCAATTTGACTAAAAAGTCAAATTTGTTCAACAAGTACATTACCTCATGGTAAAATTTTGGAAAAAAATTGAAATATCACTTTGGCACCATGGTTTATTTCTCTTAGTTGATATACATAAAATGATGCAAACTCCTAAGGAGAGCCCATTAAATAAGGAAAGGACCGCCCAAAGGGTGGAATCCCAAGAATTATAATTAATATATGTAACTAAAAAACCCCATAGAGTTGAGTAATATGGTAGGGATGTGATAGAGGGGAGGAAACCTTGATTAAGTCAAAAAATGACATGTACTCTAGTTCAACTCTCTACATTTTCCTTAGGTTGTAATGTTTTGAATTGATTTACTATTTTTATTTTGACTAGCTCAAACTTGGGGAATCATATTTTAGGAAAATTTTATACCTTATTCTTTTAAAAATTGAGAGCATGATTAAAAGAGGGTTTTTCTACAAACATAATAAAATTCCTAGAAAACATCTCAACAATCAAGAAAAGGTAACTTGACCCATGATTGGTATACTCTAGCCAAGTAAAATATGATGGGTTTTCATAGAAAGTATACCATTAGGTAGAATAAATGTTCGCATGCTACCTCAAAATTACTTAATAAATGACTCTAAATGTTCCTCCAGATTCTTATCTCTATTATGATTCTTAGGGCCTTAGTTGTGGGTTTGATTGGTGGATCCACTCTCACTCTTAACATTATTCTAGGAGCCACTCTAACTTTGCTCCATGTAGTTGATGTCCTTACCTCTATCTAGGTGGTGGTGATAATAGTAGTATAGGTGGTGGTTGGGGGAAATCCCATAACAAGTTTCCACATTTAGTGTTATCCATTTCTTTGACTCATACTAAAAGAGAAGAACATGAACCAAAAACATGTGTCAAAGAAGATAATTCTTTGACATCCATGAAAGTCATTAAACACTCCAAATACTTAAAAGGAAATTGGTTTAAATTAGGAAACATGACTTAAATAGAGTATTACCTATAAGGTGACATGACTGTCATTGTTTATAGGGGCAGTTATGAAACTAATAGTTTGTAAATAGCTATGGTTTCCCATGTATCAACTGAATAGTTAGAGTAATGCCCTTAATAAATTGGTCTTCTCATTCACATGTTTTAGTTAACAAACATGGCTCATATAGATTATTTATCATAAGGTGAAAAACCCATGGGTAATTACAAGGGGAGATTGTGAAATCATTGATCGATAAATAATAATGCTTTTGTAATCATCCATTTATATTAAAGTAAAGGTTTTACTTTCATCAATTAAATAATTAGAGTAATGGCCTAGATCAATCGGTATTCTCATTTTGGTTGTTTCAAGAACCTTTTATCTTCAAAGAGACATCTCTAAAATAAATAAGGTTTATGATCTAAGGAATCGATACTGGTTATCAATGATCATGGATCTATGATATATGAAGCATTGGAGGAGGATTATATATGAGAGTAGCAATGACTAGCCAACCAATATGGATTTAAATATTATATGCTCTTGTAATTATTCCTATCACAATATTATGGAGATATGAGATAATAAAGACTATGAGATTTATGTTTCTAAGAGCTCTTTTTATTTTCCCATTTCATCAAAAATAAGAAGAGGAAGATGTGTAGTTCCCACTTCCAACTAGTTTCCCTACATTGGGGTTTATGGGTTAAAATCATGGGTTATGTGATTTTTTTAATTTCTTGTTAATTGTGTATGTTTGTAAGTATTATACTCATTCTAATACACGTTCTACTACTTTATCACACTCTCAAACCATTGCCATTTGAGTAATTAGAGTAGTTGAAACATTAGTGAAAATAATATGTATTAATTTCCAATGAATACTACATGAAGTATGATAATTACTATAAATATGGTGATATGAAAATTGGAAATCCAATGTATTTGATGTTTTTCATGGTGAAACTTTGAGGATTTTTTTTCATTATTATTGGCATAAAAAAGAAGTATGTAAATTGTTTTAGTTGTACCACCTTTGCACCACATTAGCACCACATTTGTGCCACCTCTAACTCAGACAAAAATAATTCAAAATAATTAGAAAATAATATAATTATTTGTAATTATAATTTTTTTTTAAAAAAATTATAAGTAATTAGATTATATTTATTTTTTAATTATTTATAAATATATTACATAAATTTAAAATGTTGTTATAATTTTCAATATTATTCTATATAATTATATATTATATTATTGCATATTATATATTTAATATTTTAGGTTTAGAGTATATACAAATTTATAATATTAATGTAAAATAAAAAAATCAAACATCTAAATGTTATTATTGAATAATTAAAGAACACATGACAAACTCAAAAAACATTAATACAAAAAACTTTATGAGGGAATAATAAAGGTTCTTTCCAAATTAAAAAAATCAAATAAAAGAGGACTACATCTTAAATTTTCTCAATGATTATCTTCATCATATTGAGAGTAATCCTCTTCATCGTCCTCCTCGATAACCTATGGTCTTTGGACCCACAAATACATAATTATAAAATTATATAATTTATAATTTACATAAGTTAAAACTAATTAATTGACATGTCGTACTAGTATAAAGTGATTATCATGGGTCCAATCATTAAATTCATGTGTGTCCTATCCCATGGTTTTTAATGTTTTGTGCACTTCCTTTCTTGCAAGCTTGTCATAATGCACTTATTACAAAAATAGTTATATGGTAAAATTAGATGTATTAACAGTTTATATAAAAGAACTCATATAAACAAAATAGAAAACTATATAATTTAACTTATATAAAACTTATAAATTTTTTAGTGAGCTCATCTATGTTTCCATGCCCCATGCAATAAGTCACTTACTACCATTTTTTCACTCTTGCTTCATAACACTTTAGTGTGTTAATTACAATATTTGTAAACTATTTATTAAAAAAAAATACATATCATTAATTTGGATAACTAACCTACATCCATATCAGTGTCCTCTTATAGCCATTTATTGCACAAACCATTTTGAGTGTCTCTTTCTATTCCAAGAGGTTAAATATGTCTCCTCTCTGCATCAACATTTCCTTAGTGTTGAACATGAAAATATCTTCATGTTATCATTTACATACATCTCCATTCCAAGTGAGCATGATACTCACTATCAATAAGTCTAATAAGGATGAAAATAGGTTTCATAATCATCTAACACTAGTGGGGGTGGTCATACTTAGTCATCGTATTGCCCCCTTAATGCATTGGGGAGTATCTCATTGATGTTAGTTGATGCAAACTCTTGTCATTTACGTTTTAAAATTTATTTTCTTATGAGGATAAAAGGTTTATGATCCTAATGAGGATACACAATAAAATTATAGAATGTTATAATCCAATTAATTAATATAATTTAAATAAAAAGCATAAATTTATATCTATGTGTAGTCGAGTCCATCATAATAGACAACAAACATATACTTGTCCCAACAACCTCATATTCTTATTAGCTGATATGGGAAGTACACCTACCATAATCAAGTTGTATTATATTTTTTGAATTAAAAAAAATATTTTTAATAAAAAATAAACTATAAACTTATATTTATTTGTAACTCCTTGGTAGTAAAGTAAGGATGTCTACTCCTCTCAGTGCCCTCATCCTCCTACTAGTCTATATGGGTGTTGACAAGTTTGACCTCACAAGTCAAACTATCACCCTTATATTTTATAAACTTTGATCATCATGCTTATTTACCCTACTGATCATTTTTTTGGTCTTGTTATGTCCTAAGAATGGTCACTTTAAACCTTAGTTAGTAGAGTTAAAGGTAAATTTGATGAGTTTAAGGTTTTTTTATCATAACTATGTGCTTGTCTAGCCACTTATTGACCTATTTTAGGGATTTTAAAGTGTGAACGGAGTATAAAGTGTCTAGATAGGTCTCATATAATGTGTCAAGGTCATGAAATTATCTACAAAGGATCTATCAAGTCAGTGATATTCTTGGCTAACTTCCTAACCTTGTTGGTTGTCTTTTGGATCATTTTATGGCTTTCAAAGAAGGTTTTAAAAGGTAATGGAAATATAGTACCATAAAATGGAAATAATATACCTGTTTAGACATGTAACAGTCTTTTGAATACCTTTCATAGGAATTTCATCAATTTATTTTAGTGATCATGACAATTTTAATGCCAAAAAGGGATTTTTTGAGGTTATCTATATAGTTTTCACTATGAAATTTACTTTAAAGAATCTTAGGGACTTAATTTATTCCTATAAATGTAAAATAAATGGTTTGGAATAGGTTTTAGATGCTAAAATTTATAAAACCCATTTATCTCTCCTATTAACTTCTTTGACAGCTCAAGGAAGGTCATCGATTTTTGTTTACTATGGACAAGAGAGAGAGGGTTAGGATAAAATATATTGGGAAATGATAGGTAAAATAATGAAATTAAATTTAGTGGAATTGGTTTTTAGATTAATTACCCCATATTTATGAGTAATCACTAAGAGTATAAGGGGGTCACTATGTCCTAATCATCCAAATAGGGTCCAGGTTTGCCTCTGTTTCTTCACTTCAGAACTCGATGGAGAGAAATAGTTATGGTGAGGTTATTTAAAGGTAAAATTAGACATTTTTAATGTTTTAATAATTAGGTACTTTGTTTTGATAAGGGGTTTTTTGGCAGGAAATCATTTTCCTATGTTGATTATCAAATTCAACAGATTGAAAGCATGCTTGATCTAATAATTGAGTGTTTTCATATTTAAAGGTTTCTCAAGTTTATATTTCAGTCATGTCACACTTATTACCTTAAATAAATTCATATATGAATTTTATGAAGAATGGATTCCTTTGGAAATGGTAGTGAGATGATCTTTTAGCAAGGTTTAGTCATAAAGTCATGAGTTCCTATTGTAACAAGATCATACAGAGGAATCATGAAGATAAAATGCTTTGTGGAGGAGCCTGAAGTAGTTTCATAGTAATCTTAAGAATATTTCAGGTGAAAATTAATACTCAAGAAAGAAAACTATCTAATTAAGGCCTTATATGCTTAAATGGCACAATCAAACTTGTGTTTCATGATTAGAATAGGCTTATGATTTGACTATGTGCACTTAGAGGTGAATTATGAAGGTGTTAAGTGAATTTTAAATGTGATATAAGCCATTCGAGGGATGAATATTTTTAATATTCCACTAATGTATAAATCAAGATCATTAAAGAGGACTTTGAAACACATATTTGGAGAATTTAAGGTCTGTTACCAGAGTTTAAGGTAACAAGATAGTTTCATTGTTTGAAAGGATTTGAGGTTGGTTGAGGTATTATTAAGGATTATACCAAGTTATGTTAGAATTAGTGAGGTTCCATCCTACTTCATATCACTCTTGAATCACAAATAAATACTCCATTTTAGTATTTGGATAGTTTAAGGTTTTATAACAACATTTAAGGTAAAAGGTCATTTTTGGTTTCATGATAATCAAGCCTTTGAGTATAAAGTTGATGTTTCTCCATGTTGATGCAAGGTGAGGGAGATTAAATGAGAGTATTAACACCAAATTTTTCATTTTAATAAATTTTTAATGCCTTCCTTTATCTGTATAAAGGCCATATTTGAGGACCAAATGATTATCTACAAGTTTATGTGTCTTGTTTCAGGTTTGTTCTTGAAGTTTGAAACCTTGCATAAGAGTTAATTGAGTTTAATATTATTTAAAGGGTGATAGTTACCATATTTAAACATTCCCATCCTAAGTTAGAAATCAAGGCATCAAATAATAATCTATAGGCTTATTTGGATAATGCAAGTTTCCTTCAAGCATGGAGGAAGAGGATGTAATGTTTTGTATGGGAGCTTTGGGCCTATGAATGTGTGAGAATACAATTTAAGTTATTCATGGAAGACAATGTGGAATAAATTGGAACAAATTAAGTGATTAAATATCATAATAAGGAATCCACCTTTAACTCTCAATCAAAACATAGTCCATTATCACCTATAGGTAGAATGGCCAAGTTGAAGACTATCTAGTCTTGCTAAGAGAGGTACCCACTTTATTGAAGATTTAAATGGATATATAATGGTGAAATAATAGGAATATAACTTAAAATATTTTAAAATATCCCCAAATTATGAAATTTCATGAAGAGAAGGTGAATCTTAAATGCAATCAACCCAAATGACCACCTACAGTTTTACTTAGATAACTTAAGTTGTTTTCAAGATTGTTAAGAAGGTTTTAGTATGGAAAGTTGAAAGATTTTATGTTTAATATATTTGATGTGTGTGAGATATTAAATATATAATTTTAAATTATGTAAAATAAAATATGGCTAATAGGTCATTGGGAATCCCTTCTAGGCTTTAAGAGCTAATGAGACGAAGTTGCCACCTATAGGCCTGATTTACCTTATGATAGTTGGATAAAAGTTTAATGAGTTATAAAAGGTAATAATAAAATATGAAAAATGTGTCCACACCATTATCACAATCTAAAGACTATAATAATATAAGAGATGGCTCATCCTAATGATCCTAATGGTCTAGAGGCATAAAAAAGACAAACATGCTTTAGTATGAATAGGTGAGAAAGATTGATAAGTTTGAAGTTGTTGATGGATTAAAACATACAAAAGGTGAATGATTATATGTTAAATATATGATACATGTTTTATAACTATTGGAATGTGAGGATATTGTCAAAATAATCCTGTTAGGGCTAAGATGACCATTATGCTTCTAAACCCCAATAGTGACCTAAAAACATTTCTAAGACCATAGCAAAGGCAGCAATATTTTATGAAAAAATAAAAAATATGTTTAATTTATATATATTATGATGATATTACCTCTTATATTCATCACTGTCAATGAAAAGGATGACCAAAATAAATTCATTACCCCTACAATCATATTGTTTAAATAGGATAGTCAGTCTTGCTCATGGTTTGGATAGTTGGTGCATGTTTTGATTAGACTATGAAAAGTTTGAAAGAATTAATACTTAAATAATGTGATTTATAATCCATTTTAATATGTTTTGAGGTTTTTAATCCCTCCAACATAGCAAAAAAGCTACATCAAATAGGGACTTTAGGGTAAATTTAACTAGTTTATTCTTAAATCTCATAACAAGTAATCCAAGTCATAGAACCTTTTATAAGGCCATTATTAATTAAAGACAATTTAAATTAATGATATAGTTTAAATTATACCTATTCAAGGTCACTCTTTACAAGGTGAATGTAATGAAGGTTTTTAAAGTATAAGACCCTTTCTTAGCCTTCTCACACAGTCTATCCTGCATGAGAATCTAGTTTATAGAGCTTGGATCTCCACCAACGAGTTAAATGGTGGTAATATGTTAATATATGTGATATTAGGGTAATATTAATTTATACATATGGCATTTTTTTAGTCCTTAAGTCTCACAATTTTATAAACTATTGCTAAGAAGGCTGAGTACTCAGAAAACCTTTTTTCACCTTGTCCAGAGCTCAAGAAGGTCAAAATTTTTGATTATAAATTATTGGAGAGTTTTCATGGTGATATATGGCCATTTTAGGTGTTATTATATAGGTCCCTTGGATTCAAAATACTCGTATTATTTCTTGGAACGGACCCCTATCCTTTATGGATCATTGTTAAGACCTCATACCTCTCTAAATCCTGCATAATAATTTGATGGAAGAGAAATCCATTAAAATGAATTGGTTTGAGCATATAATGACCTAAATTTAATTAAAAAATCTCTTGAGATCCATTTCAAGGTATTGGTTGACATATGTAGGTAAAATACCATATGAAACAAGGCTAAATATACAATTGAAGGCTTGTTTGTGAAGGTATAAAGTATGTGATGATCTCTAAGCAAAGTGTATAGGCCTATAAGGAATTTAAAAATGTTATATGATAATTAAAAACACTTATTATGTCTCCTGAAGTGCTATATCGACTTTTTAAGTCTTCAAATGGGTCAAGAAGAAGAACACCTAGTTTTGTAAGCCAAAAAGCCTAGATACATGCATATGAGTGCAATAAGAGACCTCACACTCAAGGTATGAAGTTTTATAATGATTTTATAGGTGTAAAAAAGTTACTTTAAAAGTATTATAGTCTAAAAATTTCATGAAAAACACTCAAACTACCTCTCAAGCATACACAGGCACCTAGGCTTACCAATATCCATTTCTTGGTTTGCCCACCTACACAAGGCCTCAAAACTTGAAATTTGACATGAAACATGGTTTTAGGAAAGGTAAAGTGAATAAAATACTTTTGATAGTTTTCACACATTTTAAATGCCTCTGGAGAAAGATTTCTATTTTCTAGGCCTAATTAGAGAGAGAAAATGGGCTAAAAAGGATACTTTCACTAATAGTCAGGTCATAAAACTTAGCATGGAAATTTAAGTGAATAATAGGTCTTAAAAAATGTGATTAGTTATATATTATATTCCATACATTATTAATCACAAGGAGGTTTGCCTATTTTGAGGGTTACAAGGAATAAGGAAAAAAATAAGCTAAAGGAGCAAAATCACATCTTTTGAAATATTTAATGGATCTAATTGTATTTTTATAGGTCTAATTTCATGTTGAGATGCCATACATGGAGGTAAATTTCCTTATTTAAAGAAAAATCAAGTCTTCTCTCTCCTATGCCACATTGCAAAGGAAGGAGTTCAAATGATCAAATCACCAAGTCAATGCATAAAACTCTTCAAAAAGCTTCTCAATGTTACTTCTCACCTTCCATGCCATTTTTGGGACAATAAAAAGTCAAAATTAATTTGAAAATAACATTTAAAAGGTTGAAAGAGTCTCAACAATCAAGAAATATACCTTTTCCTCTCCTATACCAAACTAAGGAGACAAAGTCAAAGATGCTTCAAAGAGTCTTCTAACAACCCTTTTAAGGTGGAAAGAACTCAAAAATGGATGATGAAAAGGTTTAAACTAAGGAATTAATGGATACTTGAAGACCTATTTTCATGGAAGAGGAATTTTTTATCAAGGAGGACATACAAACTAGTATATAGGGTATGTAAACAAAGATTTATGCATTTCAAGAGGTCAAAATTGACCAATAAATGCTAAATACTTCTTCAAGTTTTCAAGACAAATCCAAATTTACCCCTATGCCACTTTTGTGAAAGAAAGAGAAGGAAAAATCTAAGAAACACTACGTAGTGATTTGAAGGTTTTCAAGACAAAGTTAGTCATCCCTATTTTGGGGTTGCTTTGTCTCCCCTCTCCTATTATTTTCCTATTTGTATCTCCTTTTATAGAATTATCATATCAATTTTTTAATTTTGCTATGATGAAAGGCTATCAAAATTTTGTACTACACCTTTTGAATAAATAAGAAGTTATTTTCCTCCATTTTTAAGTTGTGTGAAGTGTATGTATGATTTACATTGATATAATATTCTGAATCAGTAGATTTACTATGTGAATGTCTACTTTTTGTAGCTTATTACAACATATTTGATTTTATACAGGTCATGCTAAGTGTTTAGGTTCAATCTCAATCTAATTTTAGATGCGAATTCAACAATATTTCATTCCTTCCATGTAAAGAATGAGTGTTGTCAAGTCCTTTATATGAAACACTATTGTATAAGCCATATACCTTAAGTGAAGAGAATGTGTGTAGGATCATTTGCTTCTTAAGAGTGTCAATTGAAAGCAAAAGTGGTCATAAACATTGGTGCATCACCTTTATTTTAGGTTTTTCATGTCAATTCTAGTGCAAGCATTATCCCTTCACCCTTTCCCTTAGTCAAGAAATTAGTAGTTAGTAGGATTAGGATTAAATTTAATGAGTGCATCAAGGGAACCAACCCTATATCTATAGATTATATCCATATCAAAGTCACCCAAAATTATGAAAGATTCCATTATTTTAGCATGAGTGGGAAGTGGCACACAATCTCACAAGGGTAGCACTCCTAATTGATAACAGATTTTGGCATGCTTAGTGTGACACATTTTTCATGGCATAGTTGAAGTTTTGAGATGGATAAAAGCATTTATAGTATTAGAGGACACTCATCATATTTTAAACCAAAATATTATTTGAGGTTGTAAGATTCTTAGTAGCAAGCTAACACAAGTTTCATTGCAAAGTTTACCACAAGATCTTCAAGCAAAGGTATTCATTTTAAATTTTATAAGTTGCCTTCTCATTAGTATAATAGAAAAAGAGTCATAAGAACAAAACCCTATCCTAAGAAATTATTTCAATATCCTAATCATCCCATTATAAAAGACAATTTAATCCCCATTATCCAAATGGTTGTTCTTAAGAATCAGGTGTTTGTCTCATTTAATAGAGGAAACCCATTGAATCTTGTTTATTATGATGATATACCAACTTCATCCCTTAAGATAATTCCTTATTCATCAAGGGAAGACCTAACCATACCTATTGAGCACATTAAAGACATAACCAACCTTTATTTTATCCATAATGTTGTCCAAGAGACTATTGATATATGTCTGTTTACTACATCCTTCAAAGGAAAAGCATTACAGTGGTATATAAACCTTCTTCTAAACTCTATTTATTTATAGGATGACCTAGGTGTAGCATTTTGTAGGAATTTTGAGGACAAATTTGATCACTTATCCATAGTTGAATAGATTAAACCCATTAAGAGGGCTCCACATGAGTTCATGACTGATTTTAATCTTAGGTTTCAAAATACATGGACTAGAATATATCTTATGATTAGGCCATTTATAGAGTATGATTTTTTATACTTCTTAAGATCTCTAAATTTAGGCATTAGTGTCATGATTCAATTTATGGGTGGTACTACACTTCTAGATGCATATGAAGTGGTTATTAGAACACAAAATAGTTTGATTCAGGTTGAAAAGTTGGTACCTAGACCTCTTATGGCCATATTTATAGAAAATCAAGCAATTCCAACCCCTCAAACTCTTTCAATGGATCCAATTCTAACCCTTCAAGCACAAATTATATCCCCTCATAATTAATCAATTGAGATTGGAGAACTCAATGGAATATTGTAATCCTTTGGGAATGAAATTTTTTAGCTAAAAAGGTAGTAGTACCAAGATAATAGGCCTTACCAAGCACATAATCAACCTACCTATCTCCTTTAGAGATAATAGACCTCCTTATCAAGGATTTAGAGAACAAAGACCTTCATATCAAGCTCAAAGAGCTATCACACATGCCAAACCTTATGCTAAAATTGATGCAAATGCTATTTATTTATCTAAATCCATTATACCTATACCAACACAAAATAATATGATTTTATATTTAGGTTTTCATCCATCTAATCCAAATGATATGCAGAATCAATCCTTAGTGAATCAATCTATGGTGATGCCTCAAATAACCCAAGAAGAGGATTATATTCAAGAAAGTCAACATAGTGAATATATGGCAAAATAAGGCAAGGTTAATAATGGGAAAGGGCAGCCTAATACAACCTTTGTAAACTATTAAATTTATGACCATGCGGTTTTGACTCAGGTTGGTGACTCTAGTTATTCAAACAAAATGATTGCATCTATCACTAGAGCATAGAAAAGGGCCATTAATGAGACTAAATAGGTAGGTCATGTTTTAATCATTATTCCAATTATTATTAAAGGTGTTAATAATCAGTTTTCTATCCCAACACCTTCAAACAATCATAATATATAAGTGTGTAAAATTCATCAAGTACCTCAAGTGCAAGATCATCCAATTATGCCAAGAGTACAACCAAATGTAAGTGGAAATAATTTTAGTATTATTGACAATTTAAATAATTATAATATCACCATGAGTATGTGAAATTCCTTGCCAATCCTAAGATAAAATGACATGCTTATTCAAGAACTTTTAGCCCTCAAGTTGTCTTCAAAACCATCTTAGAAAGAGAGTGAAGTTTTGGCAAATTCAGATCAGCCAATGAAACAACAAGTAAAATAGGTACAAATGGAGGTAAAATTGAATAAATATGAGGTAAAACTAAATAACACACCCCCTTTTATCCCTCTTTAATTTTTTTTAATACTTAGTCCATAATTGTATGGTTGACAGTGGATCTAGTAGTATGGTTATGCCTAAGCAGATTGCAAACTTGCTAGGTTTGATGTATGAGCCAAACACAAAAGGTGTATTTAATCTTGATGGATCCTAAACTAAGAATTTTTACAAGATCAGGGACCTAAAATTAACTTTAAATTCTTTTCCAAGTGTAACCATTCAACAGGATGTAGTGGTGGTGGACTTACCTCCATATTTTGCCATGTGTTTGTCATGATATTTCACATCAAGTTTGGTGAATACATCTCAACTAATTGGAATTATATAATGTTCAAGACAAGGTATGGAACCAAGGTCACTATTTATTTTGAACCTATTTCATTTTTTTATTTGTAACCTTACATGATAAGTGTTGTGAATAAAAACTGTGTCATCTCAGATGAGTTGGAACAAGCTAGTGAAGTAGAAGCCAACTCACCTCTTGAAGGAGTTCTTGATCTATTTATTGAATAATGGGATTATAATTTTCATGAAAATTATACATATAAAATTATTGAAGAGGAGGGACTGGGTTTCTATTGTCTTCATGAAAATGATGCACAAATTCTAGCTATAGTGAAGGAAGATGAATCAAAAGATGGCATTTGGAAGCTCTACTGTGATGGATCAAGAAACAAGCATGGTGTTACAGCTAGAATGATGCTCATCTCATGAAATAAATAAAGGTATTATTCTAATATTAATTTTTATTTTGGATATTATAATAATGTAGTAGAGTATGAGGCTCTAGTCCATGGTTTGCACTGGGTTAGGAAGATGGGAATCAAGATATTACAAGCTTTTGGTTATAGTGAACTTGTGGTTCACAAAGTGAGAGGACTAAATGTATGAAAAAATGCTTTGTTAAGATCTTATAAACATAGAGAGTGGTAGCTCCTTGAGAATTTTTATACTTTTGATATCCAAGTAGTTCTAAGATAGGATAATAAACATAGATTGACTGCCATAAGAGCTTAGTTTAACATTCTAGTTGATGTAAGAAATGATAGAAATTACTCAAATATTAAGATTATGGTGAGGCCTTCCATTCCTGACCACCATGATAACTAATTTATTTTTGAATATGATAATCAAATTATTCACTTCTTGTAAGAGGAGGCTAAATTCTCTTCCAAAAATAGGTGAAAGCTCTTGTAATAATATGAAGATCAGATTCTCCAACTCAAGTCCAATAAGCTACCCAAAGGTCTAGTCACTCTTGAAAACATATTTAGTAGAGTTGATGAGGTGAGGAGAGAGAAATATTCATTATCTACCAAGGAATAACATTATGTTAATATTGAGATAACAACTGGAAATACTCTCAAACTGGATAAAGTATGTACTCTATCTCAAAATAAATCATTTGTTGATTTATGTAGGGAATTTGTTGATGTCTTTGCATGGAAGTATAATGATGTAAATGGGTTTGATCCTAGTTTATCTCAACACACGATTGACCTAGAGGGTCATACAAAAATGGTTAGACAAAAGCAAAGACCAATCAATCCAAAATTTGAGCCTTTGATGAGAACTAAACTTCATAATATAATTAAATCAACCATCATTTTACCCATCAATCATTCTACTTGGGTGGGAAATTTTTTTCTTATGAGGAATAAAAATAGAGAAATCAGACTTGTGTGGATTTATATGATTTGAACAAGGCCTCTCTTAAAGATAATTTTCCATTGCCATCCATGGAGCAAATATTGCATCTGGTAGCTGATTTAGAAAGGTTCTCATCGTTAGATGGTTATAATAGATATAAATATATTCTTATCAAGGAGGAAGATTAGTTTAAGACAACCTTCACTACCAAGTGGGGGAATTTTGCCTATAGGAAAATGCCATTCAGTTTGTCTAATGCTAGAGTAACCTTCCAAAGAGTTGTGGATATGAAATTTTAAAGTCTAATCAATAGGTTTGTTTTTGTATACTTGGATGACATTAATATATTTTAAAAGAATGAAATTGAGCAATAGTTCATCTCAAAGAAGTGTTTAAGAGATGTAGACAATTTGGGGTGTTTCTTAACCCCAAGAAATGTGTCTTTTTAGTATATGAAGGTAGGCTTATTGGACATGTGGTTTCTAAACATGGTTTGAGCATTTATCTTGAGAGGATAGACTCCATACTTTCCTTATCTTTGGATAAACATAAGAAGGCATTGCAAACTTTTATAGGAAAAATAAATTTTATAAGAAGATGCATATCTGATTTTGTAATTTTTACAAAGCCACTTACAACCATGCTTAAGAAAAATTAGAACTTCAGGTGGACCAAGGAGGGCATGAGGAGTTTTGAAGAGATCAAATAAGTAATAGCTAAAAATACTACCCTCATTAATCCTAATTTTTCAAGGGATTTCATCTTGTATGCATATGCTAATGTGGACATAATTTTAGATATACTCATACAAAAATATCAACAAGCCTTAGAGAAGACCATATAATTCTTCAGTTAAGACTTGAATGGATATGATAAAAGGTACACCTATGTAGAGAAACATGCACTTTCAATTATCAGATATCTTAAGAAATTTATAAACTTGCTATCTAATGACATGATATATATCATGGTTGCTCATCCTGGTATCAATGATTTTTTTGAACAAGAACATAAGTGAGCAGAGGGCAGTTTGGATAACAAGAGTGGAGTATGATGTTGATGTTAAGAATACAAAACATAGAGAAATATTAATTAATTAAAGATGGAAATAAAATGCCAAAAACACAACACAATAGAGCCATATATTTAATGTGATTCACCCAATATGGGCTATGTCCACATAGAAACAACTAGTCCTTATTATTCAGTCTAATAAATGAAGTAAAAAACCTACAATACAACCACTAAAATATCCTCTTCACTCACATATAATGTGTTGCTGTAATTACAATGCCCTAATATCAAAAGGAGGGTTATATATAGGGGAAAAATGTATAAACATAATTTCTACCATTAGATTTGCAACCTATTAGTGAACGGTCTAGATTTACTATGAAATTACAATATTCTATCATGCATTTTTAAGAATTTTTTTCTTCGGGGGTGCTAAACTTGAACCCTTTCCAGGGGGCTCCAAAATAGGTTACCACCCTTCTAGACCCCTATGGAAACCCTAGTGGGGGGGGGTGATTTCCCACCACACCCCCTGTTAGGAATTGGGCATTAAAATAAGATCAAGCTTCACCATCCAACAATCTCCCACTTGAAGACTGATTATTGTAACTCTACCGCTACAACTCTTGCTTGGAATTTTCTTTAAACTTTGACCTTGGCATGTTTCTCATCTTCCTTGTTATCCTTGAATACCTATTGAAGCTAAACAACTCTATAGCTTCTCTTTAGTGACTTCCTTTATTAGCATATATGTATGATTCTAACTCGTATAGATCTTCTCCAGCTTCATTTGACCATCCTCCAAAACTAAATGAATAAAGTCATACCTAAGTTGTATATGTTTGGTTCTTGAGTGGAATGTTGAGTTCTTTGCTAAATGAGTCACACTTTGGCTATCAGTATACAACCTATGATATTCTTGCTTATGCCTCAACTCTTCCATGAAAGATTACATCCATATCATCTCCTTGATAGCTTTTGTAGATGCAACATATTCTACCTTTATAGATGACAAAGCAACTATCTTCTACAATTTTTAAATCCAAATATATATTCTTGACAAAGCAACTATCTTCTATAATTTTTAAATCCAATAGTAAAAACATAATCTGTGGTACTCCTCTTACCATCTAAATCTCTATCCATGTTTGCATCAACATATCCTTGTAAGGTAACATCTGAATCTTCATAATATAACTGTGTATTAGTGGTCCCTCTCAAGTACCTAAGAATCGACTTAACTGCATCTTGGTGCTCTTTTCTTGGATTATTCATAAATATACTAACAACTCCCATTGCATGAATAATATCTGGTCTCATGCACACCATAGCATACATTAAACTTCCAACTACTAAATCATGTGGAAATTTAGACATGTAATTGATTTTTTCTTGCATTTTAGGACATTACACCTTACTTAATTTGAAGTTCCCTCCAAAGGTGTACTTATAGGTTTTGCATCTTGCATATTGAACTTGACTAACACCTTCTTTATGTACTCTTCTTGAGATAATGTTAATTTTATATTTTTCCTGGCTCTTGATATTCTCATACCAAGGATTTGCTTTGAGGCACCCAAATCCTTTATTCCAAATAAATTTTCTAATTATATCTTGAGATCATTTATATCCTACATGTTAGACCCTGAAACAAGCATGCCATCTACATATAAGAACAAAATAATATAGCTACCATTATTTAATCTCTTAAAATAGACACAGTGGTCAGAATGATATCTACTAGAACCTTGTTCTGTCATAAACATGTTAAATTTCAAATACCACTACCTTGGAGCTTTCTTTAGACCAAACAAACTCTTCTTCAACCTGCACACCATTTTCTCCTTACCTTTTACTTGATATCCCTGTGGCTGCTCCATATATATTTCCTCCTCTAAATCACCATGAAGGAAATTAGTCTTCACATCTAACTATTCAAGGTGCAAATATTCTACTGCTACCAAACTTAAAAAAATTCTTATATAAGTTATTTTTACAACTGGATAAAATATTTCATCAAAATTAGTACCTTTCTTTTGTGTAAACCCCTTTACAACAAGTCTGGCCTTGTATCTCTTTTTGTCTCCATCTTCCTTCAAATTATAAACCCATTTATTTTGTAATGCTCTTTTACTTGTAGGCAACTAAACCAATTCCCAAGATTGGTTATCTTATAAGGAGTCTATATCCTCTTTCATGCCTTGCTCCCAATTCTTTCTAGTTTCTACTTGCATTACTTCTTCTTAGATTTTTGGCTCACTACCATTAGTCAATAATAAATAATAAAGTGAAGGAGAGTATCATTCAGGGAGTTTAATTACTCTAGTAGATATTTTAACTACACTTTTAGGAGTTTGAGGTACTTATTATATTTGTTACACATTCTAATTTTTTGGAACTTTTCAAATTTTATTTCTTATGATTTGATTAAGTATTGCATATTTTGTATTTGGCTTTTTTTGTTTCTTTTCCTACAACTGATCTTTGTACATGACCTTCTCATTAAAGATCACATCTCTACTCCTAATGATTTTTAAAATCCTATAAATAGTAACCAAAATCATTAACTCCATATCTAATAAGAGTACATTTCTTATATTTTGTTTCAAGCTTGTGTTGGGGCCAACATTCCCCCATTTTTGAAAAATTGGGACCCTTGAGAAACCCTGAAGATTAAGCATGGAAATTTGGCATGTTAGGGTCATTTATAGAATTTAAATATCATCCACTTTGTTAAGAGCAATCTTACTTAGTTTTGTTTTGCTTCAATTATGGCTAACAATGCTAATAAATGATCTTTATGGATTATAGTTGTAGGTTTCATGGTGTTTGTTCCTAAGAAGTCCATGCTCCAAAACCATGGCAAAACCCTCAATTCAAATTTGAAAAGTGAAGGGAACCCTTTTTAAATTCATTTTGGACCTAATTATAAAGTTCATATTTTAAGGTTAGTCATGTTCTTAAACATGACTAAAACTTAACCTAAAACACTTGGTCCCCTTTATTATTTCCCCCTTTAAAGTTCCTGGTATGCCTAACTAAAATCTATTTTATAGGGTCCCTTTTAATATTTCCTAACTCAACTTAAATTTTTAATCCTAAGGCCCCATTATATTTATTGATACAAATGGGACCTTAGTCGTAACATCTTAGCTTACATTATAGTTCTTGAGTCCACTTTTATGTTAGTTCAGCCCTTTGATTTATGCCTTAGCCTAAGATTTTAATGCTAAGGCCTCGATGTATTTATTAATACAATTAGGACCTTAGGATTAACACCTTATCCTAAGTCCTTTATACCACCATGGTCTTAACTTAACTTCCTTATATCTTGTAGGATCTAATGACCCTCATTTTATCATGGCATTTAATCCAACAGAGTGAGGAAACCCTGAGCTTTGACTTAAATAGATATCATCTCAAATGATCTAATGATTTACACTTCCTCATGACCTTCTAATCAGATGGAACAAGGAAATCTTGACAAAATCTTGCACATAACCCCTTGGACCAATCATATTCAATACCTCAAATCATGATCAATTGTTCTCACTTCATTATGAGGATATGATTAGATAGAGTGAAGCATAATTAAAAAGTTAAAGGGATATGGAAGGTCCAACTGATCGACACACAACACCCTCACATTCGATGACCCAAGGAAAATGGGTCCTTCTTGAAAAAGCAACCAATCATGAGCAAGCTCTTGAATCATGATCTTATGGCTGTCACTCCATTGTGCATTTTGATCTGATGGAATGAATTAAGTCCAAGATCCTAAGAAGCCCCACAGAAGTGCTAAGTGACACACTTGCATTGGGTCATAATAATTTTATGGGATTAAAATTGACATTCATGTGACCATCATTTAACATCTATAAAAAATATTTGATGCCCATGAGACCATCAACTTTAAGCCCATAAAATTAAAATCTTTATTAGCTTAAACTTGTCATTCATGCAACTGTCATTTGACACTCAGGAGGACGTATTTGATGTCTACAAGATTGCAAAATTTAAGCTAATGAATTATTCCACTCAAGATTAAAATGCACTTCAAAATCTTTTTGGAAGGATAAAAAATTGCTTTATAAGCTAAAATAAGTGCTCGATAGATGCTCAAATATGAGAAATCTTTGATTTAAAAAAAGTGGAAATGGTCTTATGGTATAAATATATGCAAAATAAACTTAGTCTAAATCTATACTTCAAGGTCCCTATTAGTGTAGGTTTTTATTTTATTTTTCCCTATTTTTTGATTAGGAAAATTGTATTTCTTGTGCATACATGGAGTTTTTCTACTTTTGTGGGATAGGCTAGCTTATGTGGAGGTGTGTGTCATAGATGTGTCATAGGTGTCATAAGAATGTCATAAGTAACTCCCTTGATGGGAGTTACTTATCTATTCTTAGCACCTTGTCACCACCTTTCATGGAGGAGTTACAATCTATTCTTGGGGTGCCTTGTCCACCTTTTGTGGAGGAGTTATGTACTCTCCTATATGTACTCCTCTCTTTGGCCATCTCATGTTAATCAGATTTTGGTTTTCTCTATTTTTTCTTGTGTAATTTATCTTCTTGTGCTATTTTCAAATTTCTTTAGCATCTATGTGGTGTGCACTTGCTTCATCTCATGTGATCACGTCTCCATTGCACTCGCATTACCCAGATTCTGGTAAAAACTCCGATATGGTATCAAAGCAAACCCAATATTCATGTGTCTGATTATGCTTTTAGTTTATTTTGAAATCAAGAGGAGTGGAGTTATCTTTATTTTTCATTTCTAGATCTGATCTAAAATAAAAAAAATCTTTCAATATCATTTTTGGTATCATTTCTTGCATCTTGGAATCCTTGGCCTTTGGGTGTCTTAGTTGTCTTCACTTCAGGGGCTGGTTCAGCAGTTAGCTTGGGCACCATTGTTGTGTGCAAGGAGCAGAGGGAGGAGCAGCACTAAGCAACATCCTTCCAGCCACGCCATCAGGCCGTATGGTGTGCAAGTCTACAGGGTCTTTCTTTTGCAAGCATATTCTGGTCTGCGCCAACCTTCTTCTGGTCTATGCCATGCCTTCAGCACTCCATGCCAAACTTCTAGTCTGCACCAACTTCAGCAAAGCACTCAGTTCTACCACGCCATAGTCCTTTCTCCAATAAGGTGCCATTAGGCTGTATGACGTCTAACATAGGTCTGCTATTTCTCTTTTGTTTTTTCTAAGCAAAATCTGGACTATGTTTGTTTTTGGCGCCCCTTCCTTGCTTGGCGTCCCATGTGGCACCCCTTGGACATGTGGCATCTATCAATTATGTCTTTGACTTATTAATTTTAGTTAAAAATTGACTTTTAAAACAAAAATCAGTCAATTTGACTGAATATTTAGTTTTTTAGACAGTTTGGTAATTTAGGGGTTTTCATTTAAAACTTGTATCTTCAACCTATGAAGACGAAGAGTGAGGCCCAGGTTGTTGAGAGGCTAATTCCCCCTAAAAAAATCTCCTTTGGATTCCTTGTTTCATGTCGAATCCAAAAAGTGGTTGGAAGGCCACTTTCTCTCTCATAATAGGCATTTTTTTAATGTTTTAGTGCTTTTTTTGCAAAAACACTAGTTTACGAGAAAATTGAACCTTTAATATCTTGCAAATGGTAGCTCGAATTTGGGTGCCATTTTTTGTAAAAGTATTTGTAATTCAATTCTCCATAGTGTAGGCTTTTTATTTGTCAAAAATGCACTATTTTATAAAGTGCCTAAAATTTGGGTCTCCTAGGACGCATTTTCGACTGAGTCTGATGTCCTGTTTGCTTAAGTCTTGCATTGATTGCTCTAAGATGCATTCTCAGCTGAGCTTGACATATTTTGAGTGTGTAAACACATATTTGGTGGGGGGGGTGCTCAACATTTTAGGGGGGGTGTGATTGCTTTTTACAACTTGTAAATCTTTGCTTTCATTCTCCTTTCTACATAAATTCACAACTTGCAATCAACACAACTTCACCTAAACTCACCTTAAAATGGATTCTTTTCAACTTAAACCCCTAACACCCTTCAACTATCATGAATGGAAGGTTAAAATGTCAATCATTCTTAGAAGCAAAGGGTTGTATAGGATCACCATGGGTACTAAAGTAAAACCCAACAATGATGCTAAAAAGGTCAAGTGGTACAATCGTAGTGATGAAGCTTATAGATTAATGTGCTTTTCTATGTCTCCAAAACTTCTCATCTATTTAGAATCCTCCAAGACTCCCAATGACATATGGGACACCTTAGAAAACTTATTTGGGAATCTTGATGAGATGAGAGGTCATGAGCTCGATAATGAACTCATAAGTCTAAGTCCTAACAACTTTGACACCCTATAGGACTTCTTCACTAAGTTTAAGGCCCTTAGATTGCAATTGAAAAAATGCAGGATAGAGAAGAAAGATGATCAACTCATCCTTTCTATTCTCACAAAGTTAGGTCCAAGCTATTCAGTCTTTGTCTCCACTTTCCATGCCACAAAAAGTGCCCTTGGCACTACATGGAAAATGCCTTCTTTGGATTCATTCATTACTGACTTGACTAGGGAGTAAGATAAGCTAATTCAAATGGGCACAATGAAGTCTACTCAACCCCAAGCTTTGATAGCTAGAAATGGTAAGGATAAGACTTCAACAAAGGAGAAGGAAAAAACAAGGACCATGAGAAGAAGAAAAAAAACAACAATCCTACCAAAAACAACACTGAGTCTTCATCCTCCAATGCTAAACCAAAGCAGGAGAAGGTTAAGTGTGCCTATTGTAAAAAGATAGGACATGATGAACACAAATGCATGAAGAAACAAATAGATCACCTAACTCATCTTCTAGAGAAGAACAACATAGGTGTTCCTGAGTCCATCAAGTAGAATTTATCTACCCAAGATTCTACCAAGGCAAAAGGCAAGGGTAAGGAGAAAGAAAAGGGCAAGGCCCTTGTAGCTACAACAGCTTCTACATCTTCATGGGTCATTGATTTGGGTGCTTCTCACCACATGGGCTCTTCACTAGTTGAGTTTTCATCTTTAGAGCCTTGTAGCATGACTTCAATTAGTTTGGGTGATGACACATCAATTTATATTATAGGGAGAGGGTCAATTGAAATGGAAGGAGGAACATTCAATAATGTTCTAAGTGTTCCTTCTCTTTTAACCAATCTCCTATCATTGTAACAAATCACTCACATTGGTTGGGGCATGAGAGTTGAGTTTTCACCAGATTCATTGGCTATCAGGGAGTTGCATAGTGATACTATAGTGGTAGTGGGTAGGGTAGATCACCAAGCAAGGTTATACACCTCACATTTTGCATCAAATTCTTCTCCAACAACATTGCTGACTCATTCAGATGGAGTTAGCAAATTATGGCATGAGTAGTTTGGCCACCTTAACTACCACTACCTTGAGTAACTTTGTAAACATGACATGGTCATTAACTTGCCTCTTGTCTAATTCTCAAAAGGACTTTGCGAGGGGTGCTCCCTTAGGAAGCATCCCAAAGCAAAATTTGACAAAGGCAAAGCTTGGAGGGCGTCACAACCTTTGGATTTAGTCCACAGTGATGTATCGGGACCCTTTCCCAAACCATATTTCATAAGGGCCAAGTACATCCTCACTTTCATTGATGATTTCTCTAGGTACACTTGGATATATTTTCTCAAACAAAAGTCTGAAGTGTTTGAAAATTTTCTAGACTTTAAGGCTCTTGTTGAGAAATAGAGTGAGAAATCTATCAAGGTTATTTGAACTGATAATGGAGGGGAGTATGTCAACAATAGTTTTGAGTAGTTTTGCACCATAGAGGGGATTGATTTGTAGCACACAGTCATTTACAGTCCTTCACAAAATGGGGTTACAGAATGCAAAAATAGGTTCTTGAAAGAGATGGGTAGCTGTATGATTCACTCCAAATCCTTAGCATCACAGTATTGGCCTGAAGCCATCAATTATGCTTACTATATTCAAAATAGGGTTCCTCACAAAGCTTTGAAAGGGATAACACCCTTTAAAGCTTGGCATAAAAGGAAACTTGATGTTGAGCACCTCAGGGTTTTTGGATCCCTATCCATGGCCCGCATTCCAAAAAAGAAATGCAAAGCTATGGAATGAAACTCCAAGCCTTGCATCTTTGTAGGATATCTAGATGGTATTAAGGGATATCACCTTCTAGATCTAGTCACTCATGAGTTGTTCATTGAGAGAAGTGTCCACTTTCAAGAGAGTCCTAGAGACTCAACACTTGACACTTCTCTCTAATTCGATCTACTTCTTCATGATGATTCCTCATCAGATTCAGATCAGCCATAGTAGGTTCCTTAGCCAGAGACATCTTCTTCTTCTTCTTTGAGTTTAGATAGTGAGGATAGTGATGTAGAGTCATCCACCTCTAGTCAGTCAGAGGATGAGGAGTTAGCACCTAACTTGCCCACTTCTAGGCCACTTTGGGCCAGATAGACACTTGAGAGTGCTGGCACTTGGGTAGGAGATCCTGTAGATGACAGACATACTAGGGGTATTTTTAGAGAGATCTACATGCCTTCTTTGCTTCAGTTTTGGATCCAAAAAATTTTTGAGAGGCATCTGAGGTACTTGAGTGGGATAGTGCTATGGAGGAAGAATATTCTACCTTAATCAAAAGTCACAATTGGGATTTGACTTCACTTCCTAAGGGAAGAAAGATGGTTTGATGTAGGTGGATATATCAAACCAAGTTTGCAGTAGATGGATCAGTTGATAAGTATAAGGTGTGATTGGTCTCCAAGGGTTTCTCATAGGTGGTAGGCATTGACTACTCAGAGACCTTTGTACCCATTGCAAAGATGGCTTCATTCTAACTCACCTTGGCTATTGCCACAACACATGGTTGGGATGTGCATCAGATGGATGTGAAGGGTGCCTTTCTTCATGGAGACCTAGAAGAGGAGATCTACATGGAGCAGCTGCTAAAATTTGTTTAGGATTCTTCCTTAGTATGCAGACTTAGGAAATCTATTTATGGCCTCAAACAAGCCCTTGGGCTTGGTATGCCAAGATGGATTCCTTCCTTCTCATAGTGGGTTTCACTAGGTGCCATTCTAATCCCAATGTCTACTTCTTGTGGCAGGATGATTTACTCTTGATTTTGGTTCTATATGTTGATGACATTTTGATCACTGATAGTTCTTCATCAGCTATTGTAGCCATGAAGGCATCTCTCTAGGATAGATTTGACATGATAGACTTAGGTTTGTTGCACTACTTCCTTGGCCTCAAGATCTCACAGTTAGATTTAGGGATTTCTCTTGCACAGCCTAAGTATGCTCTTAACTTATTAGCTAGTTTCACATGGCTGATTGCAAGCCATCTCTAACTCTCTTTCTATTAGGAGTCAAGCTTGAGGTTGATTGTTCTTCACCATTGGTTAATGCCACTCGGTATTGACAACTTGTTGGTAGTCTCATCTACTTGACTCACACCAGGCCTGACATATCATATATAGTGGGAATTGTCTCCAAATGTATGCAGGAACCTCATGAGCTGCATTAGAAAGTAGCTAAGAGGATCTTGCATTACATACAGGGTTTATAGAGATCAAGATTTATTACAAATTTGGCATAGAGGTTGACTTGGTTAGATATACAAATTTAGACTAGGCTAGCAATTCACAGACTCACAAGTCCACTTTTGGTTATAGTTTCTCTTTAGATTCTAGTCCTCTCAGTTGGTCTAGCAAGAAGTAGAATGCTATTGCTATATCATCCATAGAGGCAGAGTACACGGGAGCTATTAATGTAGCTACTGAGGCTATTTGGCTTCAAGGGATTCTTTCTAAGTTTAGCATTCTTATCAGGTAGCCCACCATCATTTATTGTGACAACCAAAGTACCATTTGGATTTTCAAGAATCTGGTTTAGCATTAGTGGACCAAGCACATAGAGATTCACATGCATTTCATTCGGGAGCTTATTCATAGTTAGGTCATTGACTTGATATTTTGCTAGTCTTCAGAGTAGGTTGTAGACATATTCACCAAACCTTTCACTGAAAACAAGTTCATTCATCTATGAGCTCTTCTTGGGGTATGGTCCACATCTGCAGTAGCATCATGTTTAGGGGGGCCCACTAGCCTCTTCTTTCTTTTATGTCTCTCTTTTTGCGGGGGAGTTTTTTCCTACAGGTTTTCTCCTTTTCTCTATCTTATGGGAGATTGCATTTGTACATGGGTACCTCATCAGGCCTAGTTACTGGGACCCATTTTATATTTCCACACTGCCCACCTAAGCTGCACTTATGGGGGGTATTAGTGTAGGTTTTTTATTTTATTTTTCCCTATTTTTTAATTAGAGAAATTGTATTTCTTGTGCATACATGGAGTTTTCCTACATTTGTAGGATAAGCTAGCTTATGTGGAGGTGTGTGTCATAGATGTGTCATAGGTGTCATAAGGAACTCCCTTGATGGGAGTTACTTCTCTATTATTAACACCTTGTCACCACCTTTCATGGAGGAGTTACAGTCTATTCTTGGGGTGCCTTATCCACCTTTTATGGAGGAGTTACTTACGTACTCTCCTATATGTATTCCTCTCTATGGCCATCTCATGTTAATAAGAGTTTGGTTTTCTCTATTTTGTCTTGTGTAATTTATCTTCTTGTGTTATTTTCAAATTGCTTTAGCATCTATGTGGTGTGTACTTGCTTCATCTCATGTGATCACATCTCCATTGCACTTGCATTATCTATATTCTGGCAACAACTCTGATAGTCCCCATGGCATTTTGTTTAAATATCATGAACCTTAAACTGTAGACTTATACTAATTCTTATTTTAAAATGGGTCTTTGTTATGCAAGACTTAGGCCAAGTTAATTCTAGCTAGAGATTTTAATGTGTTTTGTTAATGCAATAAAATCCTAAATATTTTAGACCAATATACCATTTCTATAACCTTTAGGCATGTTTTATAAGACTTGGCATAAATATTTTTGTCCAAAGTATGTGTTGTGTTTGTTAAACACAACGCAAACTTTATCCTAAAATATTTAATCTTGGTCCTCTTTGTATAAATTTAGAAAACACATAATTAACCTTAGTCTAAGGAATTTAACCCTAAGTCACACTTTAATAATGTACTAACTTAAATTTTTTGCATTTTTGTAGATCAATGTTTTGCACTTTATTACTTGATCTTGATCTAATGATGTGAAGATCTTGATGAATTTTCAATGAAGTCTCAAGAGCCCATAAAATTGATGCATGGTGGAAACCCATTAGAAGTAAAGCTGATAGATGATTTGATGGTTCATGCTTTATCACTAAAGGATGATCCAACAATGTGAAGGTGTTCATGAATTTTCAAATGTTGATGGGCTCATCACATGGCTAATGCTCATTCAATAAAGGACTGACATAGGCACAACACATAAGGAAGGCACAAAAGGATGCCAAGTGTCACAACCATGGGGCTTACCATAGAAATATCCAATCATAGGAAAGGGTCCATATTACAATCAATGACTCATGCTAATCTAGGACTTTGATCTAATGACATGAAATAAAAGAAGATATTTTAAATACCAATAACTAGTGCTCAAAAACATTTATGAAAAATGCCATGAAAGGTCCAAACCAATGCCACATAGGCACCACACAAGAAAAAAAGGAAAAAAAAAGATCTTTTGGGCTTGAAAATGCAAAATCATAAAGGCAAAGGTCTAAATCAAATCCAAAGCATGTTTGAAGCAAAGTCTAGATATATCTTGCCATTATAACTCAAAAACCCTAAATCTTGCATAAAAGTGACTCAAGTGAATTCATTTGGTCACCATTCGATCAGATAAGATCTTGATTGTGTTTTTAAGTGTAAAATAGCTTTCACATAGACCAATTCGCAAACTAGTGTGAATAATTTGTAGACAAAGAGACCATGGTAGCCCATACGTAGTAGTTAAAGGAAGAAACTAAGCTCTACTTATTGACAAATAATGAAAGATGGATCTTCAAGGATACTAAGTTAGACCTTGTAGCCTTGAATGTCTTAGGTGTTAGGAACTAGTTTGAAATCTTTTTCATGATGGAGGAATTAAATCCAATTACAAAGGAGGAATAGAGGATTGCTACGGTGAGCAGGAGGCATTATGACTTGGTTGCTATCTAGATGTCTGGTCTTCACCATGCTGCTATAAAATATGAGGTACTACATTGTCTAGACATTCTCTGCCCCCATATTTATTGATTGTAGATTAGATAATGAATGGATCATTAGGGAAGGAAATTCCAATAAGATAGCCTATATTTATCCTATAGATTTTGAGAAATATTAAAATCTCCCTCACCCTCATTTTGACCTATCTAAAATTAAGGAATGAACCAACAACCATGATGTGGACACTATCTTTAGACCCTAGTTGAACTAGGGACCCCATATCTTCAATGATTTCAAGGGTAAAATCCCAATAATCCAATTCAGAGAGGGAATTAGAGTTATAATGACCCTATTAAATTGAGCCTTTAGAGCCCCCTCAACCACCCATGTCAATAAAATTTGGGTTCCCTACGTGCATTTCATGGTGGAACAAAATCTCACCCCTCTAATTGGAGATCTAATTAGTGTCTTCTTGGCCAAAAAATTCACTGCCATGAAAAGGAAGACATCTAAGTAGTTTTACATGATGTCATACCTAATGGACACCCTTTTTCCCTCAATAAACTTCCCTGGTATTAGAAATTGGTCTCCTAAGGAAAAACCACCATCTCCCACCACTATTCCAAGTTGCATATCTTTAAATATAAGAACTAGATGTAATTTATTTATGACTATGTATACCTAGCCATAGTAGAGGCTATCATAGGTGTTCCCATGCCTAGGGTCCAACCACCCATTAATAAGTATGTTAAAATGATGGGTGATAACTGGTACTACACTGACTTCATAGTCATCAAGATTGAGGGGATTATGTCCCAACCTTACAGATTGCCAGTATATGTTCCAAGTAAGCTTGAAAAGTAAGAAATTTCCTCTCAACTCATCCATGGCATTTATGGGACCTACAAATAAAAGAGGAAGGGTATTCTCCACCCCTTCCCTTTAGCCATTGGAAGAACTATACTTTAGGATTGGAAACAAGTTGATACCATGGCCAAGCACCGGGATTTATTTAGGTTTTAGCTTGATGAACTCAAAATATGGGATGCTAAGAACATAGTGGCTATCCATTTGAAGGACAAGAAGCTCCCTAAGCCTAAATACATACATCAACTTAGTGTTCATGACACCATTTATATTAAGGCTAAGAATCATGAAGAGGTGTTGGCTAAGATTTAAGGGTACAACATCAAACTAGAGCACATGTTAACCAAGGATGACAAGCCATTAGGAGAGGCATGGTAAATGCATCCTTTGCAATATCACTTGCTACCTAGACCATTTGGGACAAACTAGGAGTAGCTCCAAGTAGAACAACCACAACCATAGTCTCAGGGGCAAAGTGTACAAGGCCAAGATGAACAAAGCTATGGTAAGGAGAAAGTACGAGAAGTAAGATTATAAGATAGACTTGGGGAGAGCCCCTCATCTTCAAGACTCACAAAAAATCCACCTTACCTAATTCTATACATAGATATGATAGCCTTAGATCTTGAAGAGACACTTGAGGGTACCCTTAAGGAACTTGTAGAGGCGTATGATACTAACATGTAAGAAGAACTATTTGAATAAACTCAAATCCAAGAAGGAGAGTCTAAAGAAGGTAAAGGAAAAGAGCTTATCCCTATGGCATCCCAAGAGAAGAGGAAGGTAGAGCTAGCATTGGTCCCTGTTGGACCAAGGAAGAAACTAAGATTGACTATCACTCACCCCACTAGTAAAGTCAATCTATTCAGTGATGAATTCCTAATTCATGGACCAATCATTCTTGATTGGTTTATTTATGGAAAACTACAAAATATTCCTTCTCTCTCACAATCATGGGAACTCATAGAGGTTTCCAATGTTGAAGTGCATGATGACATGAAGCCATGCATTAGGGCCATGGTAAAAGAGCAAGAAGAAAGGAGAATTATGGCTACTCCAAGACCAAAAGGCAAGAGAATGGATGCTCCAAGAGCATTAAGTAACATAGGTTTAGAGGTCTCAAAACCTATGAAATTTATAGATTCATATACAACCATGAAATTTAATGTAGATACAGTTGGATTGGAAAGGGTTAACACCAAGATAACTATGGTGGGAATAGAGGAATTCACCTTCCAAAATGTGGAGCCCTTTATAGGATTAACCCTAGTGGGAGGTCAACAACTAGGAGAATCCACCATTCATGAAGAAGATGTTAAGAGCTTGATTGAAGCTCAATCAGCTCAAGCAAAGGCTAGGGTCCAAGGCATGAAGTAGAGGATTATAAACTTGGAAAGGGAAAAATAAAACCTAGAGACATAGGTAATTCTATCAGTACTTTAGGCAATGACCAAGATGTTTGATGAGTCATTTTATGACATGTTTGAGGTACTCAAAGTAGTGAAGCTAAGGCATAGTGAATTAACATGATATAATGAAGTGGCCAAGAGCTTGTTCACCCAATGGCAAGCCTCAAAAGATGAAATAGCTAAACTTCTCAACATTCAAGCAAGGAAGCAAATCCTAGGCTTCAAAACCATCAGTTTGGGACACTTGAGCATAATTCTTGGAATTTTGGTTGATAAGGTTCAAAGTTTGAGTGCATGTCACAATGATGTGGAAAGGCTCCTCAAAGATGATAAGGATCTAATTTCAAGGATTGAACAACTTTTTGGGACTATGTTTACAGACCCTGCACAACCCACTACCCTTGGAATCATAAGTGATAAATAATTCAAACATAAGGCTACTTTGGTAACTCAAGAAATAAAAGGAAAGAGCAAAGTTAAATCTAAGGATGATAATAGTAAGATCCTAGACATGATATTCAATGCTAGAGAGAGAGGATAAATGAAGCTAGGAGCATTAAAGAAGCCATGGTAAAAAATGATAGAGAACTCGAGGACTTGACAGATCAAGAGGAGGAACGTATCCTAAAACCTATTGTATATCTAGATCTATTTGATGAGCAACATACTAAAGCCATGAGCATCCTCCAACAATAATAAGTAGAGGCCCCACCATCAAATTAAACAATATTCTATTTTATAGAATTTTATAAGTTTTGAAATAGAATATTCCATTGTAAAGGCATATGCTAGTTTGTTAGCATATTTTCCTCTAGGTTAGTCCAATTGTAGAAAGAAAGTGTATTCTAGAACCATCTTAGGAAGGAAAGCCATCCTTGTCTTTTGTACACCTATATATTATAACTGACTAATATACTTCTTGATCTTTATATAAAGGTAAGTATTACCATTTTTAAAGGGAGTTAATTTTGAGTAAATTTTGTATACTTGAAGCAATTAATATAATCAAGGATTTTTGCAAGGATTGTCTACATTTGATATGTCAATTGCTAATATAGTTTTCTCTCAAATGCTAGTTGATGTCTTAAATTTGAATAGTGTCTTTGAATTTTGAGTTGCATTTTCTAATCATAGGGTTTCTAATTTATGCATATGCTAGATTAGTTGGAGGATATTAGGTTTTACTTCACTTTATTATGATCTGTATTCAAATGTGATAATGCTATTTGATTATAGTAGTAAATCCTTAAAGTAGACCTAGTTCATACTTGTGACTCTTTCGATTATCCTTTGAAGTTTGCCTAGTATATAGTGGAATTTGAGCTTAGGCTATGTTGCATTATATATTGGTTGAATGCATACTCAGTTGAAATTGATGCTTTGTCATAATGTTTGAGACTAAAATTTGAAATCACTCATTTTTTCTCTAATTTACCCTTCTCTTTGCTCCTTTTTTACACTAGATCACTTTAGTTTTAGCTTCATTATAAATATCCACTTAGACCAGTTTGTAGCTTAAATTTGGATCACAATTCACTAAGTATTAACATAGATTCTCTAAAATTCATAAAGGATGGACCATGATGGCTCCTAACCATCACTCATTATAAATTTATGGGACACTGATACATATCTCTACCACTATTTCACTATAGATGACATGAAGTTACAACAACCTACTAGTCATGCTCTGAATTCATTGAATTCTAAAATGAGAAGGGATCTTTGAACACTAAGGAACCTTGTGGTGCATTTAGAGGCATCAACAAGGAAGTTTCCCATTAGCACTAGAAGGAGGGCTAATATTCATGAATTCTTTAAATCTTTGTTGATCTTAGTCTATTTTGATCTAAGATCAGTTTATCTTTGTGTTTTTGAGTGAATTCTTTGGTTAGAAGTATAAATATTAGTTTATCTTTGTGTTTTTGAGTTAATTCTTTGGTTAGAAGTATACATATCATTAATCTTTTCTGTTTGTGATGTATCTTTGTGCTTCCTTAGACAAAGATTGAAGTTCTTTGAGATATTGATGCTTGTTTTTGGTAAATTTAACTTAAAATTTTAAAATTCATAGTATCTGAGGTTAGGATAGCTCATTTTGATCAAAGTTTGGCATATATTTTATAGATTTGAGTTCATTTAGGCTTAGACTAATAAAAATATCTCATATTCATGTAATTGAATGCATCTTTGAGCTAATTCAGTTAAAGATCAATGTCCTTTGCAGTTTTTCATACAACCTTTGCAAAATAATCTCAATGTATAGGTCTAACTCTTGTTATTTATAAAATTTAACTTGATACATCATATTTCAGGTAGGATCTTCAAGTTTCAAGCTAAACTTACCCAGGATTAGAACAAGATCATACTCAGATACTAGGAAACCTTTGCTTAAACTTGAGGTTCATAGAAAAGCCAGATGTGACAAAGGTAGATACAAGAGATCCAAATATTTTCCAACTTTACCTCTTTAAGGTACTTGGGCCTTCAATCTTTGTCTAGGTATGGCATGGTTGGGAGAGTCTTCAAGTAATTTACCAGGTGTGGTGCATGATATCCCACATAACCCTAAGAAGTATTCACCTATATTTAGTCTAATTGATATCATAACTTTTGCAGAGCACATTAAGTCCTTCAAATCTACCTTAAGGTTGCTAAATATTGTGCATGAAGATGTGGCTTTTAGGTTATTCCCATTCACCTTTAAAGATGCTACTTATGAATCACTCTTGAATTTTCTTGATAATTACATCACTAGTTGGGATGATTTCAATAATGTGTTTATAGATCAATTTGGTAAGATTGTCAATCCTTATGTCAGTTATCATCAATTCACCACTATTAGAATGGATGATAGTGAGCCTATTAGGTCCTTTAATGTTATATTTCAAAAAATGTATAGCAAGACTATAGAACCTTGTAAGCTTGATGATGTCTTACTTTAGAAATCTACAAAGATGAAGTAGATCCCATGACCTCTATATTCTTAAAGAGATCTATTCTAGCTATAACTTCATTGGCCCAAGCCTATTCTAAATTAGTGACCATCAATGATTAGATGCAATCCCAAGGAAAAATAACATACTCCATGCCAAACATCAACCCACATATGCCTATGATGTACTTGTTTCCCAAACATAACCAAAATATCCTAACATTAAACCAAATCTCAAACTTAAATTAGTTACCATTAAGTCATGCGGCTCCCAATTAGAACTTAGGTTTCTTAAATCATCCTAATAATGGATTCAATCCAAATGATCAAATGGCTTTGATACCATATACTAACAACAACTAGGTACATAATTTTGAAACTCCTAAAAATGAGAATGAATCTATCTTAAAAATGGTCCAAAAGTTGAGCACTAATTTTCTTTAGTTATAAAAATAAGTTGGAAACACTGTTGAAAGTTTAGGTAGGAAATTATCATTTTGAAGGTATAATAGGCCAAATAATAGATTTTAGAATGATGGTTTTCATAATAATAGGAATAATGAGTCATCCTCTAAAAATAAGACCATGGACATCAAACTCACTAATATTTCATTACTTGATTATTGCAGGGTACATTGCATAACCAAACATGGAGAAATTGATTGTATTAAGTTTTAAAAAGCCTTTGAGGCTTTCCAAGAGGAATTAGATACATTTGAAGTGGTCCATAACAAATAAAGTGGTACAGGTTCTTTTGGATCTAAGTCATCTGACCAATCCTTCATGTTTAATACTTTTGATTTCCCCTTTCAAGAGGAAAATGACCCTAATGAGATCCCTGAGGAGATCCAAGCTTTTCAATAGTTCTTGAAGAAGAGCTATCCATTGAGGAATAGGGAAAAGAGGCAACCATTTACTACCTCAACACCCTTAAAATAAATTTTAGAACTCCTCCAGACACCTCTTCAAGTAATAATCGCCTAAAGGGAGTACTTCTAAACCCAATGTTGAGATTCCTAGTTCTTCTAATAAAACTAGATATAACATAGTTGAGGACATGAAAAATATAAAGGATATTATCACTTTGCATGAGATCACATAGATTATAGAGCAAAGGAACCACCTATTGGAATCCCTATCAAATAAGTCCAATAATCTACCCAAGGCAGATCATGCTAACATGATTATGCATAAAGCCAAGGATGAGTCTCCTACTTTCTTGCTCACTATCAGGATTTTAGTAAGAACTTACATAATTACTTATTATACTTAGGAGCTTCTACCAACATCATGCCTATAGGTATATGTAAAAAACTTATCTTTACTCTTATTAAGTCCAATAGGGTTATCACCCAATTAGACAAATCTAGAGTTAAGGTAATTAGAGATTTTTTAAACATTCACATGAAACTAGCTTCTGAGCCTAGGGTCCATCAATTCATTAATATTCAAGTTTTTGATATACATGATGTTTATGGATTCTTATTAAGTAGGGAATACACCAAGGCTTTGAATGGTTACATGTCCATATATTGCTTACATTTGTGGCTACCTTGGAATGGAGTTCATAATCAAATTAGGGTTTGAAAGAGAGCCACTAATGAAACACATGATAACAAAATATAATGTTATAAATGAGAGGGTAAACATAACTAAATTATAATTAGGGGTGTTCACCATAGAGACTAATAAGGTATGTGATCCCAAGAGTGCTCATGCTATTCTTGGGCTATGGAAATTACATTTTGATGGTGCTTGGTGTAATGCTGGATCAGGTGTTGGTGTTGTCTTAACTGACCCTACTAATAGAGAGTACCATGATTATTATAGGCTCTAATTCCATTGCACTAACAATCTTGATAAATATGAAGCCTTTATCCTAGGTTTACAATTTTATATAAAGAATAAGGTCAAAGAACTGCTAGTTTATGGGGATTCAGAACTAGTGGTCAACCAAGTAAGAAGTAAGTACCAATACAAGCTGTCATACTTGAAAAGGTGTAAGTTTAAATTTTAGGATTTTATTGAGTGATTTGATGATTTTAGCATCACATCCATCCCAAGGGATTAAAATCAAGCTACTCATGAGTTGGCATATACTATAACCAACCTCATGCCCAACCAAGATTCCCTTAATTTTAGCATTGAGTTGGTCCCTTGTCCTTTAGTGCTTAATAATGTCATCCATTTTCAAGTTTTCAATGATGATCAATAGATATTATATTTCATGACTAATTCTAGGGAATTTGATGCCCATATTATGGATGAGACTAATGAAATTGCATCTAATGAAAACAAGTTTGATGGTAAAGTCATTTTGATGAATGACAACAAGATCCCTAAGGGGATGATTGCTTTAGAGAGATTATTTAATCAGGACAAGTTGGTTGAAGTTTCTAAGATTCCTAAGATAATTGGGAAGGATTATAATGTTATTGATCTTGGCCTCCATGATCAACCCCAACTAGTAAATGTTGGAAAATACTATATAAACATGGAAAACAAGAAAGATAAAGAGCTCTTTACCCAATATAGGGATGTCATAGCATGGTCCTATGATGACTTATAGATCTTTGATCCAAGAGTCATTACCCATACTATATCCCTTAAGGAAAGTTTCAAACCATTCAAGTAGAAATAGAGGCCTGTAAACCCTATCCTAAAACCCATGATCTTCAAAGAGGTAAAAAGATTACTAGATGCTAGGATAGTCTTCCCCATGAAGCATTCTACTTGGGTGGTTAACTTAGTACGAGTCAAGAATAATAATGGTGAGATTAGAATTTGTATAGACTTCAAAAACCTAAACAAATAATCTAAGGACAATTATCCCCTTACCTCTTTAGACCAAGTAATCCAGGTTATTTCAAGTTAAGCTATGATGTCTTTTCTTGATGGATTTTCAAGTTACAATCAGGTGTTAGTTGATAAAGAGGACATGATGAAAACAACTTTCAAAACCAAATGGGTAACCTTTGCTTACAAGAGGATGTCCTTTAGGCTAATCAATGTAGGAGCTACATTTTAAAGAGATATGGACCATGCCTTCCAAGGCCTGATTGGTAAGTGTATTATTTTATATATGGATGATCTAATAATTTTTATAAGAATAAAGAAGATCACTTCATGCACTTAAAACAAGTTTTTAAGAGCTATAGAAGGTATGGGATCTCCTTAAACCCTATGAAGAGTATTTTTTGTGCTACAAAAACAAATTATTGAGTCATGTTATAACAAAGGATAGGATATCTATAGATCCTGAAAGAGTGGAGGCCATATCTAGAATAGAACATCTAAATAGTAAAAAAGAACTAAAGTCATTCTTTGGTAAGATAAATTTTGTAATAAATTTTATTTCTATCTTTGTAGAGATTTTCAAGACACTAAATGACATGCTAAATAGGTATGCCAAAGTCACATAGAGTGAAGAATCTAGAAAGACATTCAATGACATCAAGGAGGCCATTAGCCAAGCGCCAGTTCTCATAAGTCCTAACTTATTAAGGGGCTTCTACCTCTATTCCTTTACATCTGACCACACTATGGCTGTAGTGTTAACTTAGAATATTGATGGGTGTGATCACCCAATAGCTTTTATGAGCACAAAATTTAAAAATACCGAGTTAAATTATTCTTTGATGGATAAGCAGGCATATGCATTAGTTAAGGTAGTTAAGAAATTTATACATTACATCCTTATAAATAAGGTGCATGCTATCTTACCTAACCCTACCACCAAACTTATGTTAATTCAAAATGAATTGGGGGACTGTAGAGGTAAGTGGATGTAAGTTTTTCATGAATATGACTTGGAAATGAAAACAACAAAACTAGTAAGGTGCCAAGGTTTGATCTAGATGATTATTAATACTAACCCTAGGCTAAGTATTATGTAAGTAGATCAATTGAACTTTCAATCTAGTGAGTGGTATGATTCAATCATACATTTTTTAATTAATGGTACTTGTCTCATAGGATTATCTAGGGAGAAAAAGAGGGCCCTCAGATTAAATGCATATCATTACCTAATCAAGGATGGGGTCTTGTACAAATTTTATTTTGAAGGGGTTTACTTGAGATGTGTCTCACAAGAAGAAGCCACCCAAATCATGATCACCTTACATGAAAAGCTAGGCAGTGGACATCCATCTAGAAGAACCATAGCCCATTAAATTCTTAGAGATGGATATTATTGGCCAACTATTTTTAAGGATGCTCACAAACATGTGAGGGAATGCCACTCATGTCAAGTTTTTATCACCAAGGAGCCAAAGGCAGTAATGCCTCTACAACCAATCATGGTTGACAAACCATTTTCACAATGGGGGTTAGAATTTGTTGGGGTAATCAACCCTAATTCATTTGAAGGTCAAAAATATGTCCTAATATCCATAGACTATTATACAAGTTGGACTAGAGTTACAACCACCAAACAATGTAGGATTGAAGAGGTGATCAACTTCTTGGAAGAGAACATCTGTACTAAATTTGGAACTCTAGTATCTCTAGTGTGTGAAAATGGATTTGACTTCATATCTATATAGATGATTGAATGGGATTATGATAATGTCATCACTCTCAAGTTTTCATCTAACGATTATCTCCAAGGAAATGGAGTCTTTGAATCTAGAAATAAGAACCTAATGAAGGCAATCAAAAAGTCTGCTACAACAAGCCTAGGATTTGGCACAAGCTCTTTAAATTTGCACTTTGTTTTGATAGGATAAGAATCAAACAATATTTAAGAGTCTCACCAATTTTATTGGTGTATGGACAAGAACCTATCTTTCCTATCACTCTCAAGTTACCCACATATAGATTTATGCAGTAATATATAGAAGAGAGCCAAGAACTAGCCAACTCAAGACTGATAGACATCATTCAAATGGAAGATGCAAGGGAGAAAGCCTTTTCTGACTTTAATAGACACCAAACTATAGTCAGCAAGTGGCATGACAAAATATTAAAGATCAATGTGTTTAAACAAGGAGACCTAGTTCTCTTTTGGGACAAAGCAACTAAGCCTAAGGGTAAACATGTCAAATTCACACCTTTGTGGATTGACCCATATTAGATTTTAGAAGCATTGGGAAACAACACCTCCAAGCTCAAATATCTACAAGGAGCAAAGATTACATTTCCCAAAAATGGGAAATACCTCAAGCATTACTTCTCTGCTTCTCATCTTGAGGTCTTCATGGATTAAACTGTAAGACAATTAGAATTTAGTGTAGGTAGGCTAGTTAGTTTCATTTAAGTTCTTTCCTTCTTATCCTTTTTTTGTACATAAGCATGTATATATTTATTTGATTTGTTTTTCTTTCTTTCTTCCTACTTTTTATTGTGTGTTTCCTTCCTATTACTTTGTTCCTTGATTCCAATAAGTCTTTTTGGATAATCCTAAGCTTTAGGTTATGAATTTTTTTTGAAATTCCCAAAATTTAGAAATGAAGGTATGTATCCCATGCAAATAATGACCATGGTCCTAAAATATAAGCATAATTCTATAATCTACAAAAATTAGTAAAGACCAATAGAAGAATTTAATCATTTAATCATAAGAACTTGACCATTATCTTGACCCTAAATTGGTTTTAAGAAGACTTAAACTTGTATATCCATACTAGAACTTAATCAACATCCTTGCTTGGGATAATGGTTGTAACCATAGGTGATCCTATAAAGATTATACACTTGGCTAAATATTAAAATCTAGCTATTCTGGTTCCCAACCTTGCTAAAAGCATAAAAGTTTAGATAAATTACAAAAAATAAGGATAAAATGCAAAATCTTTATAATCATAGGTGATTATAGTAATCTCCATCGAGGCTATGGATACTTGGTTAAAAATGGAGCAAGGCCTTGAGTGGAGCTAAAGGCATCTCTGTCAAGGTTATGGATGCCTGGCTAGCAATAGAGCAATGCCCAAGCCTTCCCTAAGCTAAAATCATGGTTCTTAATTAACATCTTAAAATGATATAAGTGTTAGTGATCAAGGATAAAAAACTTGGAAGATGTTTCTTGAACCCCATGGTAAATAATAAGTGGAATCAAAACACACACATAGTATGGCTATATCTTGGTGTGTGACCCTAAATTTGCAAGTGCAAGGTTTGTTTCAATCATGACTTGATATGGATGATGACATTGATCAAATGGAATGGATGACCTAATTATTTATCTAAATAAAAGTCTCTAGGTTCTAACATATTGCTATCTTTCCCTATGAGTTGCCATTTATTGGAGCTAACATAACCCTATTTTTGAAAAATTAGGACCCTTGAGAAACCCTGAATATTAAGCATAAAAATTTGGCATGTTAGGGTCATTTATATAATTTAAAAATAATCAACTTTATTAAGAGAAAGCTTACTTAGTTTTGTTTTTCTTCAATTATGGATAAAAATTCTAATAAATGATTTTATGGCTTTTAGTTTTAGGTTTCATGGTGTTTGTTCCTAAGAAGTCCATGCTCCAAAACCATGGTGAAAACCTCAATTCAAATCTGAATACTGGCAGGAACCCTTTTTAAATCCATTTTGGATCTAAGTATAAAGTTCATATTTTAAGGTTAGTCATGTTTTTAAACATGACTAAAACTTAGCCTAAAATACTTGGTCCCCTTCGTTATTTCTCCCATTAAAGTTCCTAGTATGCCTAACTAATATTAATTTTGCAAGGTCCCTTTTAATATTTCCTAACTCAACCTAAGATTTTAATATTAAGGCCCCATTGTATTTTTTGATACAAATGGGACCTTATTTGTAACATTTTATCTTAAATTCTAGTTCCTTGAGTCCACTTTTATGTTATCTCAGTTCTTTGATTTATGCCTTAGCCTAAGGTTTTAATCTTAATGCCTTGACATATTTATTAATATAATTGGGACCTTAGGATTAACACCTTAGCCTAAGTGTTTGGTCTAATGGAGAAAGGAAAGCTTGAACTTTAGCTTAAATAATGTACATCTCAGATAATCTAATAGTTTGTGCTTCCTCACAATCTTTTGATTAGATGGCATGAGAAAATCTTGAAAAAATCCTACACATAAACCCTCAGACCAATCATATTTAAGCCCTCAGATCATGATCAACATTTCTCACTTCATCACAAAGATCTAATTAGACAGAGTGAATCACATTTGAAAAGTCAAAGGGATATAGAAGGCCCAAATGATTGACACATGACACCCTTGCATTTAATGATCAAAGGCAAATGGGTCCTACCTGATAAGGCAACCAATCATGTGAAATATCACAGATAATGATCTTACAGCTGTCACTTCATCATGGATTTTCATCTGATAGAGTGAATTAAGTCCAAGATCCTGAGAATCCCCATAGAAGTGCTAAATAGCATACTTACATTGGGCTAGAATAATTTGATGAGCTTAAAATTGTGTTTGTGCAACCACCAATTGATATCTATTAGAAAGTATTTGACACCCATGAGATTATCAACTTTAATCCCATCAAGTTAAAAGCTTCGTTAGATTAAAATTGACATTTTCATGACCATAATTTGACACCTGATAGGATCTATTTGACATCTATGAGACCGTCACATTTAAGTTAATGAATTATTCCACTAAAGATCAAAATGCACTTCAAAATCTTGTTAGAAGGCTCAAAAATTACTTTACAAGCTAAAGGAAGTGCTCGATAGATGCTCAAACATGAGAAATCTTCAATCTACAAAATATGGAAATGGTCTTATGGTCTAAATATATGAAAAATAAACTTAGTCTAAATCTATACTTTAAGGTCCCTATGGCATTTTGTTTAAATATCATGAACCTTAAACTATAGACTTATACTAAGTATTATTTTAAAAGGGGTCTTTGTTACATAGGACTTAGGCCAAGTTACTTTTAGCTAGAGATTTTAATGTGTTTGATTTTAATGTGTTTATTTAATGCAATAAAATCCTAAATATTTTAGACCAATATACCATTTCTAGCTCCTTTAGGCATGTTTTATAAGACTTGGAATAAATATTTTGGTCCAAAGTATGTGTTGTGTTTGTAAAACACAATGCAAACTTTGTCTTAAAATATTTAATATTGGTCCCCTTTGTATAAATTCAAAAACTTAGACATAAATCCCTTAGCTTAAGATTTTCTTCATGCTTAATAAACACGTAATAAACCTTAGCCTAAGGAATTTAAGCCTTAATACCATTTTAATAATTTACTAACTTAAAGTTTGGGCATCTTTATAGATCAATGTTTTGCACTTTATCACTAAATCTTGATCTAATGATGTGAATATCTTAATGAATTTTCAATGAAGTCCTAAGAGCCTGTGAACTTGACATGTGGTAGAATCCCATTTAAAGAAAAGATGATAGATGATCCAATGGTTTGCACTTTGTCACTTAAGGATGATCTAATTGTGCAAAGTCACTCATGAATTTTCAAAGGCTTGTGGGCTTGCTGCATGAACAATGCTGAATCAACAAATGATTAACATAGGATATGAAGCATGGGGAAGGCACATAAAGATGCCAAGTGTCACAACCACATGGATTGCCATAGATAGAGCCAATCATAGGCAAGGGCCTAGATTAAAATCAATGACTCATGCTAATCCAAGACTTTGATCCAATAGTGCAAAATAAAAAAAGGTATTTTAAATACCAACAGCTAGTGCTCAAAGGCATTTATGAAAAATGCCATGAAAGGTCCAGATCAATGCCACATAGGTACCACACAAGTAAAAAAGGACAAAAAAAAGATCTTGTGGGATAAAAAATGTAAAAGTATAAAGGCAAAGGTCCAAATCAAATCCAAATAATGTATAAACCATAGTCTGAATACATCTTGCCATTAAAGCTCAAAAAACCCTAAGCCCTACTTAAAAGTGACTCAATTGAATTCATTTGGTCACAATTAGATCCAAGAAGAGCTTGATTATGTTTTTAAGTGCAAAAGAGCTTTCACAGAGACCAATTTGTAAACTAGTGTGAACAATTTATAGAAACAAAGACCATGGCAGCCCGTAGGCAATAGCTAAAGGAAAAAATAAAGCTCTACTTATCAACAGATAATGAAGGATAAGTCTTCAAGGATATTGAGTTGGACCTTGTAGCCCTAAATGTCCCTAGTATTGGGAATTGGTCTAAACTCTTCTTCATGGTGGAGGAATTAAAGTCCATTATAAAGGAGGAATAAAGGATTACTACGGTGAGCATGAGGCATTATGACTTGGTTGATGTCTAGATGGCTAATATTTACCATGCTACAAAAAAACTTGAGGTACTACATTGTATATACATCCTTGGCCCCATCTTTGTTGATTTTAGAATAGATAATGAATCGATCACCAGGGAAGGAAATTAAAAGAAAATAGCCTGCATTTCTCCTATAGCTTTTGATAAATATTATGATCTCCCTCTCCTTCATGTTGACCTATCTAAAATTAAGGAATGAACCAACAAGCATGACCTGGACATTGTCCTTAGACCTTGACTGAACTAGGGACCCCATATATTTAATTATTTTGAGGGTAAAATCCCAATAATATAATTTGAATAGGGAATTAGAGTTATAATGACCCTATTGAATTAAGGTTTTGGAGCCCCCTCAACCACCTATGTGAATAAAATTAGGGTTCCCTACGTGCATTTCATGGTGGAACAAAAGCTCACCCCTCCAATTAGAGATCTAATCAATGTCTTCTTGGCCAAATAATTCACTACCATCAAAAGGAAGACATCCAAGTAGTTTTACATGATGTCATACCTAGTGGACACCCTTCTTGCCTCAATCAACTTCCTTGGTATTATAAATTGGTCTCTTAAGGTAAAAACCACCATCTCCCACCATTATTCCAAGTTGCATATCTTTAAATATAAGAACCATTTGTAATTTATTTGTGACTATGTTTATCAAGCCATATTAGAGGATATCATAGGTGTTCCCATGCTTAAGGTCCATCCACCCATCAAGAAGTATGTTAAAATGATGGTTGATATCTGGTACCACCTTGACTTCATAGTCATCAAGATTGAGGGGATTATGTCTTAGCCTTATAGATTGCTAGTATATGTTCCAAGTAAGCTTTTTGAGCAAGAAATTTCCTTCTAGCTAATCTATGGCATTGATGGAACTTGTAAAGAAAGAGGAAGGGTCTTCTCCACCCCTTCCCTCTAACCATTGGAAGAACTATACTTCAAGATTGGAAACAAGTTGATACCATGGCCAAGCACAGGGATTCATTTGGGTTTTAGCTTGATGAACTCAAAATGTGGGATCTTAAGAACATAGTGGCTAGCCATTTAAAGGACAATAATATACCTAAGATTGAACACATTCATCAACTCATTATTCATGACACCATTTATATTAAGGCTAAGAATTATGAAGAGGTGTTGGCTAGGATCCAAGGGCACAACATCAAAGTGGAGCACATGTTAACCAAGGATGACAAGTCATCAGGAGAGGCATGGAAAATACATCCTCTATAGTATCACTTGTTACCTAGACCATCTACGATAGCCCAAGAGCAGCCCTAAGTAGAACAACCATAGCCATAGCCTTAGGGGTAAAGTGTGCAAGGCCAAAATGAACAAGGCCATGACAAAGAGAAAGTAGGATAAGTAAGATTGGAAGAGAGACCTATGGAGGGCCCCTCATCTTCAAAACTCCCACAAAATACACCTTCCCCAATTCATTACATAGATATGATAGCCTTAGATCGTGAAGAGACACTTGAGGGTGCCCTCAAGGAACTTGTAGAGGTGTATGATACTGACAGGGAAGAACTATTTGAAGAAACTCAAATCCAATCAAGAGAGTTTGAAGAAGGTAAAGGAAAATAACTTATACCTATGGCATATTGAGAGAAGAGGAAGGTAGAGCTAGAATTGGTCCCTATTGGACCAAGGAAGAAACCAAGATTAACCTTCACTCACCCCACTAGTGAATTCAATCTATTTAGTGATGAATTCCTAATTTATGGACCAATCATTCTTGACTGGTTCATTTATGGAAAACTATAGAAGATTCCTTCTCTCTCTCACTCATAAACACTCATATGGGTTGCCAATGTTGAAGTGCATGATGACATGCAGCCATGGATTAGGGCCATGGTAAAATAGCAAGAAGAAATGAAAATTATGGTCACTCTAGGACCAGAAGGCAAGATAATAGATGCTATAGGAGCATCAAGTAGCATAGGTGTATAGGTCTCATAACCTAAGAAATTTATAGGTTCATCCAAAAACATGCAATTTAATCTAGAGATAGCTAGATTAGAAAGGGTTACCACCAAGACATCTATGGTGGGAACAGAGGAATTCACCTTCTAAAAGGTGGAGCCCTTTATAGGATTAACCCTAATGGGAGGTTAACAATTAGGAGAAGCCACCATTCATGAAGAAGATGTTGAGAGCTTGATTGAGGCTCAATAATCTCAAGCAATGGCTGGGGTCCAAGGCATGAAGTAGAGGATTATAAACTTATAAAGGGAAAAAGAAAACCTAGAGACACATGTAATTCTATTAGTACCTGAAGCAATGACCAAGATGCTTGATTAGTCATTTTATGACATGTTTGAGGCACTCAAAGTAATGAAGTTGAGGTAGAGTGAATTAACATGATAGAGTGTAGTGGCTAAGAGCTTGGTCACCTAATGTAAATCTTAGAAGATAAAATAGCCAAACTTATCAACATTCAAGCAAAGAAGTAGATCCCAGGCTTAAAAACCATTAGTTTGGGACACTTGAGCACAATTCTAGGAATTGTGATTGACAAGGTTCAAAGTTTGAGTGCATGGTACAATGATGTGAAAAGGCTCCTTGAGGATGATAAGGAACTAATTTCAAGGATTGAACTACTTCTTGGGACTATGATTATAGACCCTACATAACCCACTACCCTTGGAATCATAAGTGATGAAGAATTAAAACATATGGCTACTGTGGTAACTCAATAAATCAAAGGAAAGAGCAAGGACAAATATGGGGATGATAATAGTAATATCCTAGACATGATATTCAATGTTGGAGAGAGGATAAATTTAGCTAGGAGAATCAATGAAACCATGGCCATAAACGATAGAGAACTCAAGGACTTGGTAGCTCAAGAGGAGGAATGTATCCTAAAGCCTATTGTAGATCTAGAGCTAGTTGATGAGCAATGTACTAAAGCCATGAGCATCCTTCAACAATAATAAGTAGAGGCCCCACCAACAAATTAGACAATATTCTATTTTGTATAATTTTATAAATTTTGAAATAGAATATTCCATTATAAAGGCATATGCTAGTTTGTTAGCATATTTACCTCTAGGTCAATCTAATTATAGAAAGCAAGTGTATTTTAGAACCATCTTAGGAAAGACAATTGTCCCTATCTTTTGTACACCTGTATATTATAACTGACCGATATCCTACTTGATCTTTATATAAAGGAAAGTATTACCATTTTTAAAGGGAGAAAATTTTGAGAAAATTTTATATACTTGAAGAAATTAATATAATCAAGGAGTTCTACAAAGATTTTCCACATTTGATATGTCAATTGCCAATATATATTTTCTCTCAATTGCTAGTTGATGTCTTAAACTTGAATGGCATTTTGAATTTTGAGTTACATTTTATAATCACATGTTTTCTAATTTGTGCATATGCTAAATTAGTTGGAGGATCTTAAGTTTTACTTCACTTCATTTTGCTCTATATTCAGATGTGTTAATGCTATTTGATTATAGTAATAAATCCTTAAAGTAGACCTGGTTCTTACTTATGACTCTTTACATTATCCTTTGAAGTTTTCCTAATATATAGTGGAATTTGAGCTTAGGCTATGTTGAATTATATATTGGTTGAATCCATACTCAATTTCAATTGATGCTTTGTCATAATGTTTGAGACTAGAATTGGCAATCAATCATTTTTTTATGCCTTACCCTTCTCTTTGCTCCTTTTTACACCAGATCACTTTAGTTTTAGCTTCATTATAAATATCCACTTAGATTATTCTATAGCTTAAATATGGATCATAATTCACTAAGTATTAACATAGGTTCTCTACAATTCACAAAGAACGGACCATGATGGCTCCCAACCATTAGTCATTATAAATTTTTGGGACATCGATACATATCTATATCTCTATTTCACCATAGGTGACATTAAGTTACCACAACTTGTTTTAGATTAAGGTAAAAATAGGTTTTGAAGGGGCCCCGAAACCCTTTTACAGAATCAAAAAAGATAAAGCATTAACATGCACCAGGAGAAGCATTCCTAAAACTTACTAAAAAGTAGCATCACCCTAAGGTTATACAGGGACAACATAAATGTCCATTTTAAATTCAGCCCCGTAATTTGCAAGTAATGATTTAATAACTATTTTTTAGGGGTAAAATCTAGAATAGTTGCCTGCCTTCCATCAACAATATTTTGCTTACTTTCTAGCTCTCTGGTTTTCTTTATGGATCTTCTTCTAGGTTTGTCGAGAGAACCAACATCCGATTTCACCTTTAAAAGTTGCTCATCTCTTTTTTCAAATTTTTCCAGAGTAGAAGCAAGATGTTTCGCCTTCGTTTGCTGATCTTTTTGCTGCTTCTGGTTTTTACTCCCTTAGTATTGGTCTTTTTTTCAGCCGTTTTCCTTTTACTCATGATCTAAATTCATTGAATTTTAAAATGAGATGTGTTATTTGAATAGTAAAAAACCCTATGGTGCATTTAGAGGCTTCAACAACTTGGTTCTATTTTCTTTATCAATATGGACAAATGCTTCACAACTAAAAGTATTTAAGAAGGAATAATTTACCTTTTTACCTATTCATGATTCTTATAAAATGCCACCATCCAAAGGACTTGAAGGCCATCTATTTATTAAGTAAACATCAGTATCCACATCATCTTACCAAAACTACAAGGACAACCCTACATGTAATCTCATGCTCCTTATACGCTCCATGATTATTCTATTTATACTTTCTGACACACTATTTTTTTGTGGTGTTTTTGGAACCATCTTCTCTCTATGAATCTCATGTGATGAACAATAATTATCAAATTCCTTGTTGCGGTATTCACCTCCATTATTCGATCTAACACATTTGAACTTATTTCTTGTCTCATTCTCAACCAAAGCTTTCCATTTCTTAAAAGTATCAAAAACTTTAGCTTTTTTTGTATGTAATAAACCCATGTTTTTCTAGTTTTATCATCAATAAAAGTAACATAATAATAATAGCCACTAAGGGATGATACCTAATCTGGTCCCCATACATCTATATGCACAAGCTCTAAATTTTCATTCTTCTTTGTATTCCCAACTCTTAGAAATTTAACTCTCTTCTATTTTCCATATACACAATGCTCACATAATTTTAAATCCACCTTCATCAAATCTAGCAACAAATTCTATGAGTGGAGAACTTACATCCCCTTCTCACTCATGTGCCTAAGTTTGTGGTGCCATAATTTTGTATCCACTTATATAGAAGCTAAAGTGATAGAAGAGTCAAAATTACCATTAGATAAATATAATTTACCTAATTTTTATCCTTTTTCTATTACTAGTGATCCTTTAGTGACCTTCCATGAATTTTTTACAAATGTAATTGTGCAGCCCTCACTTCTCAACTACCCTACTGAAATCAGATTTATTCTCAACTCAAGAACATGCCTCACCTCTTTTAATAACCATTTTTTTCCATTCTATAATTTTATCCATATCTTACCCTTTCTTATAATTTTATAGGGTTCACCATCACCCAAATAAACCTGTCCAAAATCACCTTGAACATAGTCTTAAAAATATTTCTTATGGGGTGTAGCATGAAATGAATCCCTTGAATCTAACACCCAAGAATCATTAATATTATATAAATAAATGATTAAATAATATTGTAACACATCACCTACTACATTTGTTTCTTGCTTATTATCTTGTTGTTCATCTCCTTGTTTTCCTTTTCAAAACCAACAATCTTTTTTCAAGTGTCATTTCTTCCCAAAAATTTAGCACACCAATGTTCCTCTAGGTTTGAATCTACCCTTTTTAGACTTACCATGAGTCCTTGGGCCCTTTCCTCTATCCTTTTATCTTCCCCTATTCTCCATATTCAAATCATTACTTGATGTCTCACTTGTGCTTTTCCATCGCATTTCCTCGCTAAGAATAACACCTATAATGTCATAAAACTTTAAAGTGTTTGAACCAAAGATATAATTACTCACAACCATGACCAAGCCATTCTAACTTTATATAAATGAGCACAAAATCAAAACATCCCTAACTTCATCATCAAAAGTTACTCCTACAGAGCTTAACTAATTTGTGACCATGTTAAATTCATTTAAATGATCAACAATAGACCCACCTTATGACATTTATAGATTAAATAAATGATTCCTAAGAAATACCTTGTTGGAGGCTAAGGGTTTTTCATACACTCTATCTATTTCCTTTATCACATCCTTTATTATCTTTTTTTTAAAAAATATTGAAGGCCACAAATGCTTCTAGGCACAACCATGTTGTTCATAGTGCCTTTCTATGAAGAACCTCCCAATCTTCATCCTTCATAGTTGTTAACTTCTTTTCTATTCTACCCAATGGTAGAAAAATATCCTTTTGATATAGATATTCCTTAATTTGTATCTTTCATAGCTTGTATTTTTGGCCACTAAAATTTTCAACCTTAAACTTTCCTTCTTTTGCCATTGCTTCCACTCAAACTAGGAACCCTTTTTTTCCTATGAGTTTATCTACCAAATAAACCTTTGGCTCTGATACCAGTTGTTAGGAATATAGAACATAGAGAAATATTAATGAATTAAAGACAAATAAAATACAAAAAACACAACATAATAAAGATACAGATTTAACATGGTTTACCCAATATGGGCTACGTCCACACAAAAATAACCAGTCCTTATTATTTAGTCCAACAAATGAAGGGATAAATTTGAAATACAACCACTGTAATATCCTCTTCACTCACATACAACATGATTCCATAATTAAAATTCCCTCATATCAAAAGGAGGGTTATATATAGGGAAAAAATGCACAAACATAATTTGTACTATTAGATTTGTAACCTACTAGTGAACAGTCCTGATTTACTATAAAATTACAATATTTTATAGTGTATTTTTAACAAATTTTTTATTTAGGGGCACTACCCCTAAGCCCCTAACAGGGGGGCTCCAAAATAGGTTACCACCCCCCTTAGACCCCCATGGTGACCCTAGTGGGGGGAGTTGCCACCCCACACTCCTATCAGGAACTAGGCATTAAAATAAGATCAGATTCCACCATCCAATAGTTGAGATAAAAGTCACTAAACTAATTAGAGGTAAAGGATTATGTGAACACCTAAGCCCAAGACTTGTAAGAGAATACAGAGATAGTTTTAGTGCTAAATGATGAAGAAATTGAAGTTAATCATACATCATTATCAAGATGCTTTCAAGACATGATAAAGTACCTCCAAGATGGTTTTTATCCTCCCAAATTTGAATCAAGGAGAAGGTATTTCATATTACAGTTCATTTCTTTTCTCCTTGTTGATGGAGTTCTTTTCAAGAAGGATATTAATGTTATATTGTTAAGGTGCATAGATCCAATCCAAGTAGAAAGATTGATTGAGGAATTCCATGATAAAAAAGGTAGAGGTAACTTCTCAATAAGGAAAAAAACCCTTAAGATCATGAGGGGTGGGTATTATTAGCCAAGCATATTTAGAGATTTCCATGCTTAGGTGAGGAAATGCAAGAAATGTGCCATATTTATAGGAAAAGAAATACTTGATACCTTACCTCTTCAAAAAATTCTATTGGATTAACCTTTTGTCCAATGGGCTTTGGAATTCATTGGCCTCATTAATCCACCTTTAATTTTGGTTCATAATTAAATCCTTACTGCCATGGATTACTTCACTAGATGGATAGAGATAGTGGATTTGAAGGAAGAAAATGAATTTAGTGTGTTAGATTTATATGAAGGTTTAATTAAAATATTTGGAATTCCATATATGATCATTTTAGACAATACCATGGAATTTGTGGGAGATATGATCTGTCAATGGGTTATTCAACATGGCATATACCTTATCACTTCATCAAATTATTACCCATAAGGCAATGTCCTTGTTGAGTCCACCAATAAGAACTTGTTGAAGATCATAATAATAACTATTGAAGATAATAAAAGGACATGGAATTTAAAGCTTAAGTCATTTCTATGGGCTAATAAAATCACCTACAAATGGTCTATATCCAATTGACCATACAAGCTAGTTTATAGAAAGGAAGTATGATTTCTAATTTCACTTGAGTTCCATACTTTGGAACTAGTGCATCAACTATAGTTATTGGAGAATGAACCAATAGAGGTAAGGTATGATGATATTATAGATATATAATAAATTATACATCAGTCCATGTTGGCCATCGAAATACATTAAGCATAAGTTAATAGAACCTTTGATAAAGGAACATCTTCAAAAACTTTCAAAGAAGGAGATTTGGTTCTCAGGTGGGATGAGGATAGAGATAAACTAGGAAAGCACACCAATTTTGACTCACTTTAAAGTGGATCTTACAAAATATCTATATGAAAATCACACAATGTCTTCCAACTTTCCAAGATGGATGGTGAGGAGATCCCAATCCCAGTCAATGGGATATATTTGAAACATTGTTAATAAGAGATAAGTTCTTTTGTATATAGTTTGTTTTGTTTTCCTCCAAGGGTTATCCTAGAACATTAGTTTGTTTATGTTTTATTTAAAATAAGTGATTAGCTAACACATGTGTATTATTAGTTAGTTTTCTCTATTTTGTGTCTTCCTTTCCTTGTTTTGGAGGGAAAACAACTATTTTGTCTTATATTAAGATTTTTAGTCATTAGTTAAAGTTTGTTAGTGTTCATTTCAGAATTTAATAAAGATTTCATGAGTCTAAAAGAGATGTAAATTTTCTAGTTCATAAGCATAACAGACATGCTTCCTATCCAAGTCACCAAAATGTTGACAATTATGATCTCACAGGTCAAATTGTCACCCCTACAATTTGAAACTTTGATCATCATGCATGTTTACCCTATTGATCATTGTTTTGGTCTTGTTATGTCTTGATAATGGTTACTTGAAACCTTAGTTATCACATTTTAAGGTAAATTTGATGAGTTTAAGGTTTTGTTTATCATATCTATGTGCTGGTCTAGCCACTTCTTGACCTATTTCAGTGAGTTTCAAGTGTGAAAGGATTCTAGGGTGTATTGATATGTCTCATAGCATTTGTCAAGGTCATGACATGCTCTACAAAGGATCTATCAAGTTGGTGATATTATTTGATAAGGATAGTTTTATGGATTTTAAAGAAGGTTTTAAAAATTAATGGTAGTATAGTACCATGAAAAGGCCATGATAAACTTATTTATAAATGTAAAGGTCTTATGAATACCTTTTTTAGTAATTTCATCAGGTTCTTTAAGTGATCATGACTTTTTAGTGAAAAAAGGGATTTTGAGGTTGTATATACAATTTTCAAGGTGAAATTAACTTTCAATCATCTTTAGGACTTAATTTATTCCATTAAATATCAAATCCATCATTTGGAAGAGGTTTTAGATGCTAAAATTTAGAAAACCCATTCATCTATCCTATCTACTTTTTTGGTAGCTCAAGGAAGGTCATTAGTTTTTGTTTAGTAAGGGTAGGAGAGAGAGGAGGGTTTGGAAAAATATGTTTTTAAATGATAGGGAACATAATTATCTTCAAGTTAGTGTAATTTTTTAAAGATTAATTCCCCCATATTTATGAACAATCACTAAGAGTATAATGAGGTCACTATGTCTTAGTCATACAAACAGGGTCCAGGTTTGCCTATGTTTCTTTACTTTAGAACTAAATGAAGAAAAATGGTTATGGTGAGGTGATTTAAGGGTAAAATTAGACATTTTTCATGTTGTACTCATTAGATAATTTGTTTTGATAAGGGGCCTTTTGGCAGGAAATTGTTTGCCTAGTTGATTGTTAAATTTAATAGATTGAAATCATGTTTGATCTAATAACTGAGTGTTTTCATCTTTAAAGTTTTCTCAAGTTTATATTTCAGTAATGTCACACCTATTACCTTAAATAAATTCATATATGACTTCTATTAATAATGTATTCCTTGGGCACTGGTAGTGAGATGATCTTTTAGCAAGGTTCAGTCATAAAGTCATGAGTTCCTGTTGTAACAAGATCATACAAAGGAATCATGAAGATAAAGTAGTTTTTGGAGGATATTAAAGTATTTTAATAGTATATATAAGAATATTAAAAGTGAAAATTACTACTCAATAGATAAAAATATCTAATTAAGGCCTTATATGCTTAAATGGCATAGTCAAGCCTATGTTTCATGATCAAAAAAGGTTTTTGATGGACTGTGTGCACTTGGAGGTGAATTGTGAAGGTGTTAAGTGAATATTCAAGGTGATATAATCCCATATAGGTATTAATATGTTAAATATTCCACAAATTTACAAATTAATATCATTAAAGAGGACTTTTAAGCATGTATTTGGAGAATTTAATGTATGTTAGCAAGAGTTTAAGGTAACAAGGTAGTTTCATTATTTGAAAGGCTTTGAGGTTGCTTGAGGTATTATTCAAGATTATACCAAGTTATTTCAAAATTAATTATGTGTAATCACATTTTATATCACTCTCGAAGAACCAATAAAGACTCCATTTCACTATTTGTATAGCGTAAGGTTTTTTTAACAACATTTAAGTAAACATGTCATTTTTGGTTTCATGATAATCAAGCCTTTGATTATAAAGTTGATTATTCCCCAAGTTGATGAAAGGTGAGGGAGAGTAAATGAGATTTTTATCACCAAAATTTTAATTTGACCTACCCTTTCATTCCTTCTTCTATCAGTACAAAGGCCATATTTGAGGACCAAATGATTATCTACAAGTTTATGTGTCTTGTTTTAGGCCCATTCTTGAAGTTTGTAAACTTGCATAAGGTTTAATTTGAGTTGAATATTATTTAAAGGGTGATAGTGAACATATTGAAATATTCACATACTAAGTGAGAAGTCAAGGCACCAAATAAGAACCTACAGGCTTGTTTGGATAATGTAAGTTGCCTTTAGACATGGAGGAGGATGTAATGTTTTGTATGGGAGCCTTGAGCCTATGTATGTGTGAGAATAAAATGAAAGTTTTTCATGGAAGAAAATATGTAATAATTTGTAACCAAGTAAGTCATTGATGATCATAATAAGGAATCCACCTTTAAACCTTGGTTAAAACACAATCCACTGTCACCTATAGGTATAATGGCCAAGTTGAGAACTATCTAGTATTGCTAAGAGATGCACCCACTTGATTTAAGATTGAAAGGGATATATAATGGATAAATAAAAATAAAATAACTTGAAATAGTTTTCAAGGATCCCCAAATTTTTAAATTTCATGAAGATAAGGTTAATCTGAAATACAGTCAACCTAAATGACCACCTATAGTTTTGCTTAGATAACTCAAGTTATTTTCAAGCTTGTTAAGAATGTTTTAGTATGGAAAATTGAAAAATTTGATGTTAAAAATATTTGAGGTTTGTGAGAGATGAACATATATAATTTGAAATTATGTAAAATAAAATAGGGTTAATAGGTCATTGGGAATCCTTTCTAGGCCTTAAGAGCTAATGAGATGAAGTTGCCACCTACAAACCTGATTTAGCTTATGATCGTTGGATAAAAGTTTAATAAGTTATAGAAGGTAATAATAAAATATGAACAAGGTGTAAAACCCAATTAAAACAATATAAATATTATAATAGTTTGAGAGAGGGCTCATCATAATGAGCTTAATGGTCTAGAGGCCTAAACAAGATAAACATGCTTGAGTATGAAAATGTGAGAAAGCTTGAGGAGTTTGAAGTTATTGATGGCTTAAAATATAAAAATGGTGAAGGGGTATTTTTTAAAGATATGATACATGTTTTAGACCTATTTTAATGAGATGATATTGTTAAAACAAGCCTCTTAGGGATAAGATGCCCATTATGCTTCTAAACCTCAATGGTGACCTAAAGCAAGTTTTGAGACCATGATAAATGTGAGTATATTTTGAGAAAAAATACAAAAATATGTTTTAAGGATATATATTATGATGATATGACCTCTTATATTAATCACTATCAATGAAAAGGATGACAAAAAAAAATCCATTATCCCTACAGTCATATTGTCTAAACTAGACAGTCAGCCCTGCTCAAGGTTTGGATGGTTGGTGTATGTTTTGATTAGAAGATGAAAATTTTGAAAGAGTTAAGACTTAATGAATGTGATATATAATATATTTAAATATTTTTTGATTTTATTAATCCCTCTAAAATATTAAAAAATGAGGAAATGAATCAAACAGGGCCTTCAGTGTCAATTTAGCTAGTTTGTTCTTGAGCCTCATAACAAGTAATCCAAGTTGAAGAACATTTTCAAAGACCATTACTCATTGAATAAAATTTAAAGGATTGATATGGGTTATATTACACCTATTCAAGGTCACTCTTGACAAGGTGAATATTTTGAAGGTTTTTTAAGCTAAGACCCTTTCTCGATCTTCTCACACAGTCTATCTTGCCTGAGAAGCTAGTTTGAAGAGCTCAAAAATCCACAAAGGAGTTACATGGTGGTAATATGTTAATATAGGTGATATTATGGTCCTCATACTTCATAAATACTAAATTATTTTAGTCATTAAGTCTTACACCTGTATGAACTATTCCTAAGAAGGCTGAGTACTTAGAAAACCTTTTTTCACCTTATCAAAAGCTCGAGAAGGTCAAATTTTTTTATCATAACTTATTGGAGAATTTTCATGGTGAAATATGGAAACTATATGTGTTATATAGGTCCCATGGTTTCCACATCTTGACATTGGTTCTTGGAATTGACCCCTATCATTTATGTATCATTGTTAAGATTTCATACCTCTCTAAACCCTACATAATAACCTGATGTAAGAGAAATCCTTTCAAATACATTAAAATGAATTGGTTTTACCATAGAATTAAATTAAAAAATCCCTTGAGATCCATTTCAAGGTATTGGTTTCACAAGTACAATACCGTACATAATAAGGCCAAATATATAATTAAAGGCTTGTTTGTGAAGGTATACGTTATGGGATGATCTCTAAACCAAGTGAAGAGGACTAAAAGGACTTTAAAAAGGTTATATGATCATTAAAATCAATTATTAGGTATCCTAAAGTGGCATATAGACTTTGAAAGTCTTCAAATGGGTCAAAAAGAAGAAGAAACCCTAGTTTTGCAAGCCAAGAAGCCTAGATGTGGGCCTATGAGTGCAATAAGATACCTAAATCTCAAGGTATTAAGTTTTATAATGATGTTACAGGTATCAAAAATTCATTTACAATTATAAATCCTAAAAATTTCATGAAAAACACTCAAACTTCCTCTCAAGCATACACAAGCACCTAGGCTTGCCAATAGCCATTTCTTGGTTTGCCTATATATACAAGGCCTCATAAATTTAAAATTTGACATGGAGAATTTTTTAATGCCAAATAAAGTTAATAAAATGCTTTTTAAATGTTTTGACACGTGTAAAATGTCTTTGGAGTAAGATATCTATTTTCTAGGCCTAGGAGGCCTAATTAAAGATAGAAAATGGGCTAAAAAGGACACTTTCACTTAGAGTTAGGTTATAAAAATTAGACATGGAGTTGTAAGGGGATAATAGGTACTCAAATATGTAATTTTTTATCTATTATAAATTGTACATTATTCTACATAAATAGGTTTACCTATTTTAATGGCTACAATAAATAAGGAGAAAAACAAGCTAAAGGAGTAAAATAACATCTTGTATACTATTTGATGTCTAAAATTGTATTTTTAAATGTATAATTTCATATTTAGAGGCCATTCATGGAGTAAAGTTACCTTATTCAAAGCAAAATCAAGTCTTATCTCTCCTATGCCACATTGCAAAGGAAGGAGTTCAAATGACCAAATCACCAAGTCAATGCATAAAAACTCTTTAAAAAGCCTCTAAATTATAATTATAGCCTTCCATGCCATTTTGAGGACAAAAAAAATTCAAAATTTAGTTTCAAATAAAATTCATAAGGTTGAAAGAGTCTTAACAATCAATAAAGAGACATTTTTTTCTCCTACGCCAAACCAAGTAGACAAAGTCAAAGATACTTCAAAGAGTCTTATAATAACAATTTAAAGGTGGAAATACCTCATAAATGGATGAGGAGAAGGTTTCAACTGAGGAATTAATGAATTCTTGAAGACCTATTTTCATGGAAGAGGACTTCTTCATCAAGGAGGACATACAAGTTAGTATATAGGGTATGCAAGCAAAGATTTAGGCATTTCAAGTGGTCAAACTTGACCAATAAATTATGAAGAATTATTAAAGTTTTCAAGACAAATACACATTTATCCATACACTAATTTTTTGAAATAAAGAGAAGAGAAAATTTAGGAAACACTATGTAGTGATTTGAAAGGTTTGCAGATAAAGTTACTCATCCCTATTTTGGGGCTACTTTGTCTCCCCTCTCCTAATATTTTCATATTTATATCACCTTTTCTAGAATTATCATATCATGTTTTTTATTTGGCTATGTTGAAAGGCCATCAAATTTTTTTACTACACTTTTTAAAGAAATAAGAAGATATTTTCCTCCCTTTTTAGGTTGTTTTGTGAAGTGTATGTGTGATTTCCATTGATATAACATTGTGAATTAGTAGCTTTCCTATGTTAATGTTAATTTTTTGTACCTTATTAAAACATATTTTAGTTTCTATGGGTCATGATAAGTGTATAGGTTCAATCTTAGTCTAATTTTAGGTGTGAATTCAATAATATTTCATTCCTTCCATGTAAAGAGTGAGTGTTGTCAAGTCCTTTATATGAAACACTATTGTATAAGCCATATGCCATAAGTGAAGAGAATGTGTGCAGGATCCTTTGATTCCTAAGAGTTTCAATTGAAATAAAAATTGGTCATAAACATTAGTGCATCACCTTTATTTTAGGTTTTTCATGTCAATTTTAGTGAAAGCATTATCCCTTCACCCTTTCCCTTAGTCAAGAAATCAATACTTAGTAGGATTAGGATCAAATTTAGAGAGTGCATCAAGGGAACCAACCCTCTATCTATAGATTCTCTCCATCTCAAAGTCATCCACACTTAGGAAAGATTCCATTGTTTTATTAGGAGTGGGAAGTAGTACACATTCTAACAAGGGTTGCACCCTTGATTGTCAACAATGGGAAGTAAACTTGTGATGCATAAGTTGTATTAGAATTATTCAATGAAAATAAATATTTTAAAATTAGATAATAAACTATAAATTTATCCCTTTATGCCTATTCCCAAGAGGTTTAGGGATGCCCACTTGTATGAACCCTCTCATCTCTATAATATATCTCTTGTATGTCTCTATAACTAGTAAACTTGTCATTATCTAATTGTATAATTATAATTTTTCATCGAGAACATACTTTTTATTACAAAATAAACTATACACTAATACTTCCATGATGGACACGTAAATTTACACATACATCTACTCATTGAAGAGCATTGAGGTGGGTCATAAGCCTAAATAAAATTCTCTTCCATGTCACATTATGTCAAATCAGGAACATTAGAACTACTATAGATGAAGCTATCCAACACCCTCCTAATAATATTCATAGTGCAAAATGCCCAATTTTTGGCATCACATCATCTCTAATATTTAAGTAAACATGTGAAGGTTATAAAACAACATGAAATACACATGAAATTACACCTAATCATTTATTTTTCAAGTTTAATATTTAATATTTTAATTTTAATTTAAAACTATTTTTTAAATTTCACACTACATGAATAATGAGAAAATCAAAGTAGAATACGCCAAATCAAAAGTGTACACTAATATTCAAAAAAATATACACTGTCATAAAATAGTTTATAATGATTATTTGAAAAAATGCCCAAGAGAATAAAATTTAGTTTATGGAATGCATTAATTTCATGGTTGCACAAAACTTGCTTGAAAAAAATCCAATCCAATTTCAGGGTATTTAAGTAAATGCAATTTCCAAATTCCTTTTAGCCTGAATAATTTGTTTTTATTACAATTTGGGTTTGTCAATGGGATACCACTAAGTACTAGGGTTTATTTCCTAAAAATAATCATATGGTTTATTTCCTAAGATTTAAACATTTTACTTCCTAGGGTTTACATAAATTTTCATCAAAATTTAAGTAATAAATCTACATACATCTAATCCAATATTTTTTAGAGGCTCCATAATATTCCTTTTCTTCTTCCTCTGCTTGCACTAGAGGTCCAAATTTTCCTCTATGAATATTTTGGTCTGCCATTATTTATTTTTCTCCTCTGTCCTCTCTACTATTTATTTCTCCTCTCCCTTTCATTATTGTTTTCTCCTCCCATCACTATAAATATATTCCCCTCTCCTATCATTGTTGAGAAAAAAATAATAAAGTGGGAGGCATTTTGGGCCTTCCCATTTTTTTATTTTTAATTTAAGGGGTCATTGTGATGCAATTTGTGTGATTTTTGTGTGATATTTACATCACCCACCATGATTATTTTTTTGGGTCTAATTCATTTACATACTATTTTACTAAATTTGGAAAACTATATGGGTTAATTTATTAAATAGTAAATGGGTTCGGATTAAGGGGAAAATCAATAAATAAATGTGACTTAATTAACCTACTAATTTGTTGAATCTAGAAGTGTTTAATTTATTTATAAAAATAGCAAACAATGGGATAAAAAGTAAAACTTAGCTAATTATGGGTTGAGAAGGAGGAGATAGAGGTTATAAAGTGCTAATCTAGCTGGGTAGACTGTCAAAATAAGACCCAAAAGTTTGTTTTTTCCTAGATAGGAGCACCAAAAATGAGACACTTAGAGGTCTAACACTATAGTCCAAGTTTCAACAATGTAGTCCTTAGTGTCTGATCTTTCTGGGTTTTATTTATCTAGTCTAGGAGATATTGTGCCTAAAATATTGAGTCTTGGTTATTCATAAATCTCTATTTATAATTGATTTTATATTAAATGATCTTAATTCCTCTTCATGCTTGATAATTTATATTAAATCCAATTGGAAAAAGGGTTTAGTGTGTAATATTAACTAGATGTGAGATCACACCCCTTGTGTGGGCAAACTGCTTACATACTAATACTCTGAAAAGGGATCAAGGCCAATGTAGTTCTCCCAATTTGAATGTGTATTGTGTAATCTTGTGTATACAATTCAAGTGTATGCAAATTTTGGCAAGCTTGAGATGACTCATGACTGGTGTAGGAGCTTGGATAGGTTAGAAATAGTAGTGGTTGGCTATATGCAGAGAATATGAATATTTGTTTGAGTGTGCTTTAGTATATTTCTAGCTTGTGCCTTTTGAATGATTTCCAACCCTTTTAAATGAAATTTGAATGGGATTTTATAGGGAAGTTAGTGATCTTGCGTTAGATGAACTCACATTAGGCCAACAAGGGAAAGGATAAGGATTCAAAAAATTTTGATCATTTGAGGTTATTATGGACTTGAACAATAACACTAGAAAGTTGATACCCTAGGTCCCAGTCTTGTAGTCCAACTTATACTACTATTGTCTAGGGTAAAGGGACCTTGGGGGATAGATATATGTCTGGGAGAGGAATCAGGGACAATAGAGGCTGAATCTAGAAAGCTTTGGATGATTGGGAAACAATGAAAACATGCCCAAGTGGGCTGTGTAAGTGAGTAGGGGAGACCTATGGTTTGGGTGTCACAATTCATGCTCAAGTTGTATAAATTGAATTTTAGTATGACTAAACATACATATTTTAATATAATATACTATAAAATATAATAAATAAAATATTTTCAATTAATTTTTTTGGATTGATCAATGCTTTTGATTAGTGCTATGAACTGGTCTAGGACACATAGGGGGTCCCAGATCCCCACTCATTTACTAGATCTATAGACAACAACCAAAATTTATTGAATACCACTCAAACACCCATTAAGAGTCAAATCTAGGTAGAGCTAGGCATAATCCATCCGCTTAACCAACCCTTATACATATCATTGACAAAATTTGACATATTTTATATGTTTGTATTAATTGAGGTATACCTCTCAAAGTGGGACATAGAGATGGGCATAGACCTATAATATCTAGGGTGTGTTCCATGTGGTCCACATGGAAAAGTGTGAAACCTACCTTAAGGTGTCCCCATGGTCACTTTTTGAAGTGTCCAATGGACCAATGGGAATGGAGCTTGGGCCTATGGTGTTAAACTACTCATTTCCCACCACAAGCCTAAGCCCTTTGGCCCATTTATTAATTGAATATTATTATTATCATGTAAAATTAACATAGTTATATTTAAATATAATTATAATATTTAATAAATAAAATATTATAATAATAATAATATATATTTTAAATATTTTAACTATAATTAAATATTATAAATTTTTATGTACCATAGTAAATGTTTTATATTTTTTAAAAATAAAGATATTATTAAAAATAATTACATGTTATTTGACAACATCTGATTATGCAACACCCTTTTTAAAACACATTTATATATTTAACCTTTAAAATGATCATTTTGATATTTATATATTTCTTCCAACTCTTCATTGGTTGCATGAGTTTGCTTTGTACTCAATATTAATTTCCCATTCATATTCCTATCTATATATCTAGCTATTGGTATATCCTATTCATTATCACAATATCTCCCTATTGGGACATTCATTTTATCATCCTCTTCGTTATATGCAACTTTTAAAACTTCATTGCCTTGAATTTCATCAGCTTCAATTTTTTTTAAATTCATCATCTTTAAAATTAGCTTCATGAAGTTGATCATCGTGATCTTCAATTTCAACAACTTGATCATCTTGAAGAAATTGATCATTATTTGTGTTAGGAATAAATCATAAATTAATACAAAACAATTTCACATAATCATAATAACAAGAGCTAATAATAGAGATACATAAAGAACCAAAATTAAAATACATAACAAGAAGACATGATTTAACATGGTTCATCCAATGTGGGATACATCCACTAAGAAACACTCGAGCAGATCTTATTATGAAACAATAAGATTATAGTCCACTCTCAGATCAGTATTCTCACAATTACAGTACACAAATATTATTTGGATCTTCGCTCAATTCACACTTTAATTCACACACTTTGTTCACTTCTCAAACTCAATTCATCTGATGTATTACCTACTATATGTCCATATATCAATAGGTAATCGACATAGTAGTTTTTCAAAATAATGGGTACCAAAACCATGGGCCAAGTTAACCCATAACAACTCCCCATTAATCATGGGTGATGACACCAAACATATACAACTATAGATAAACCACGTATCTATACTCCCCAAAAAAAAGGGTCCAATTTTTTTTTTAAAGAGTGTAAAATACATTTTAAAGTAAGATATTTGAAATACATTGTAATGTGGAATAGGCTCCACAACATAACAATTTTTAGGGTTTTATTCATCACTAAAGTCATCTTGATCATTTATGTCAATAATATTATTCTTTCCCCATGATGCTCATGTCACAATATTTTTTCCATCAACAACATGTTTCATCCTTGGCTCACAGTGTAATATTTATTTTCAATTACCTTGGAACTCACATACATAAACATATTTAAAGTAAAATTCAATACATGATATAGATGTGCATAAAAAAATGTATACATGAAAAAAAATACCTACATATGATAAATATGTACACAAAACTATAGACACCCAAACTTGGCACAAGCTATTTCAAATACACATTTTTACATATTTTTACTTATTTAGATTATTGTTGATGAATGAATGGCTCATTGGTGTATGGTAACTCAAGTCTTGTTGTCTTCTTTCTTATCTTATTATCAAAGTATCTTTATGTCATGGTGTAATATTATTAAATTTTATCTAGGGGATTCCCAACTTGTCTTCTATGTCTCTCTATGTTTATTTTAGGTCTTTTGGACAAGACCACACTACATGGACAAGGATGCACTACAAACTTGTCATGTAGCACAATTTTTCCCCATCATAAATTATGGAAAGTTTTTAAGTTTCTATGTTAGAAATAGATCATTTTATGAGCATTGGTCCTTTCAATTCGATCCTTATACATGCTAATGGGTACCTAAATTCAAATACAAAGGTATATATAAATAGATGCCTTCTAAAGGAAAAATTAACATACTCTTAGTGATAAAAAAATATAGAAATTTCCTATACATGCTCAAATAATTGATTAGTCTACATATTCTATCTAATTTTATGCTTGTGCCAAAGGTATTCATAGGTAAAAGAGCATCTAGTCTTGAATCCATGATTACACAACACACATATATGAGGGGGAAATACATCATCCTAAGGTCCATTTGGGATATGTAAGTAGTTCTTAGTCACAAAGGTTTTTTAAGGCTAGCTTAACTATGAACTTAACCATACACCACCATTTTTGCATATGATATCCATTTCGTTCTTGTGTAAGAATTAGAAATGTGTTATTATAGGTCACCTTCATATAAAAATTAAGATATGAATGAATAAAAATCACATATAGGAAAGGATGAATCCATCCAGATCTTTAAATCATACACACTATTTTACTAGAAACAGTTTTATTACCATATAATAACACATTATGTCCTTGTCCCCTACTGCAACCTTGTCCCTTTATATCTTGACTCTATTTTTTAGTGGCATCATATTCACAGATATTATTTACTCAATATCATATCTCATATCAACCTATGTATTCAAAATAAAAATTTAGGTTAAGAGTTAAGTATCCATTCCTCCTCAATTTATTGTTTATAGCTTACTTTATGCTTTGAACTTTATTTTATTATATATTGTTGTACATTCAATTTCAATAGTTCATTCATAGTTAATTATTTAATTATAATTAATTATAGGGTAAATAGAAATAGGATAATATATACATATGACAGTTTGTAAAATTTAATACATGATCACAATGTTGAGGAAACACATATCACTTTTTCCCCTCAGGTAATACTTTAGCAAATTCAACTGAATAAAGACCACTTTTAGTGTCCTTTTTGAAATATCTACTATCAATAGAAGGGTACCATGGACACTTCAATATGAAAACTTCAAAACTTATATAATCAAGTTTTATTATTTATTCTATCTTTCCAACATAACTAAATTTCCTTTGGACCGAATTCTTGTCCTTTGAAATTGTTAGGTTGGCTTGTTCAAAATGAACTTTAACTCTGAAATAATAAATGACCTTTTTTTTTAATGTTTTGCACACAATAATGTTTTCCATCCAACCACATTGAAAAATACTTACTCACCTTCATTATGTAATATCATTTAAAAAATTTATAAATAGAATAACAAAATTAGATGTTATGCATTTATGTAAAATTTTTTTTTACAATTTGCTGACCTTCACATCCTTGTATTGATGGAATGAATGTTCTCTAAACTTAAACTCATCCATTCAAAATTAGGTTGGTCTAGAAATGGTTTATATAGCTTAAGTGGGGGTGTTTTTCATGGATGCCATCATCTTCAATCAGTCCTCCACATCCCATGGTTAGTCTTCTCTTATTCATATTTTTATATCCATCCAACCATTTCTTAAGTATTAAAGAGTATGAAATGATCTATGGCATATTTATCAACAAGACATGAAAATCAAACATGTAAAAATGTAAATTAATGGTTAAAAATACACATAAATGATCATATACTATATATGTTTGTTATGAATTTGAATACATACCAAGTTTCAAAGATTTCATTTTCTAAGAAGGTTGTCCTCCAATTTTTCATTTCCATGATCAACATCTGAAATGCATGGAATATATGGAAATTCCTCTTTAGGATATTATGACATTTATAAAAAAAATTCATGGATGATTAATCCATTTTTCATAGAGAACTTTGGATGTGTTAAAAACTTCATAAATCCATTTAAGGCCTTCATCTACCTCTCTAGCCAAAACATCCATCACATGTTAACTACACTTGCCATTTGAAGATTGTCAACCAAATGCACTAATAGATGGATTTGAGAGTCCATGAAGGAGGTAGGTAGTTCCTTTTCCAAATTTAAAACTACATTTAAAATAGTCTATTTCTCCTACTTAATCCTTGCTTCATATATCTCTTTTTAAGCTAGTCAACTATGTTACAAACAATGTTAGTCATGCAAGTTACTCTAATGTTTCTCATACAATTAATTGAGTTTTCATTGAAATTAGAAATAATATTATCTCAATTTTTTTGAAATTTGATAAAATGAATTTAATAGGTCAGGTTTAAGATTACAATATACCCCCCTTAAAGCCAAGGGGAATATATGCTACATACAAAATTTACATGTGATTTTTTATAAATAATTTCTAATTTAAGGTAAAAAAACACATTAATTACCTTCAAAATGTTATTCTAATCATGTTTTTTGAGTCCTATGATGTGTCGACTATGAATTATTGAATAATAGAGTACCATAACCATTTAGTGTGTAAATGTATTACATTATTTGATTCAAAAAATTGACTTGCTCTCTAGTTAACATCCACAAAGCACCTTTTTTTTAATACATTTATTTGTTCCACTAACTTTTAGATCTACTCTAAAAATTGGTGAGTCTTTTTATTTTCCAGATATGTGATTCTATATATATAAAAAATTATTCTAAAATATATGCATTAGATCCAAAATATGCCAAACTAATAAATTCTCCCAGCATGGGAGATTATATAATATATATAGTTTCTGCATTCTTACTAGCATTTCAACATTTTTCACTAATTTTGAGAGTCATAATCAATCTATCCAAAAATATTGAAGAATAAATACTTTTTATCTTATGCATGCTTGTGTTAAGGATTCCTACTAATCTCAAGGTGATATAATATTTAGAATTTGTCTAGTATTATTTTTTCCATCAAACTTAATTTTCTTTTTAACATGGTATTCATGTTCCATCGACAAAAACCCTTAATGGCCTTCACATTTTTTTGAGATATTTGGATGATCTTCCACATAGTTAATCAACACACCTTGGACATACATAATTTAGTTTTTTTGAAAGACTTGAAAATAGAAACAATTTACAAAATTAGTATATAATGGGAAGAAACACACACACACACACACACACAAACACACACACACACACACACACACACACACACACACACACACACACACACACACACACACACACACACACACACACACACACACACACACACACACACACACACACACCCACCCACACACACACACACACACACATACACACACACACACACACACACACACACACACACACACACACACACACACACACACACACACAGGATCTTTATATTTTAAGTTTTAACATATGATAAATATCTAAAAAAGTAGCCATCCCAATAAAATTATGAATATTAAGACATAAGATACCATAAGAAGTGAAGTGATTTGACCAATGGGTTTTAAAATGTCATAAATTATAATGCCATCCCATAATTCTTGCAACTCATCAATTAGAGGTTCATAGTAGACATCCATTTTTTTTACTTAATGCTTACTAGGCACTAAATGATTTATATTTTTTAGGATTATGGAATATAACCCTAGGTTGATAAATAATTAAGTAATAAATTAGGGAATAAAATACTAAAATATCAACAACCACTGATCTACACAATAATTGATTTATTTGAATATTATATAAATAGTAATGAATTAGAAAAGGTATACTTAGCTAGAAAAATGAACGAGACAGTCAAGTCATGGGTTAGGAAGTCATGTAGGAGTAGGGAAAAGTGTCATAAATAGAGAACATGTGTCATAACCCTCTTCTAATATTAGCATGTCCCTCTTTGCTAGTAATGTACGACACTAAAAAACTTTTGTGCAGTACTAATGACCATGTACAAGTGAAGCAATGAAATTCTAGGTAGACCTTTACTCTATTTTGGGAAGCATGTATCTATGTGAATGAGACATGGATAAGTCTATTGATGGTTGGAAAGTATGATGGTTCTAATTATGATCTTGCATGTATTCTATGTTTATCTCACATGTGGATTCAAAAAACCTAGCAAATTAAACTTGCTAGGGTTTTAATGAACATAAGTGGAAGGCAAGTGGTGTTAGTAGGGTAGGTTGGGTATGTCCTCAACACCCCATGTGTTGATAAATACCAACATATAAATACATTGAAATGGGATCAAGATTGATTTAATTATACCAATCTAATTATTGGTACAAGTGAGAGTGATGCTAGTATACCTAAGTATGAATGCTAATTTGATTGCTTTAAGTGTAAATTGAGACTAGAAACTTGAGTAAAGCTGAACTCTTGGATATTGTAGATGGATGTATGTAGAAATAGGGGTAAATAGGGATAAATAACCTTTATTTTCATATTTTTTTTCTAAGTTTGTTCATGAGAATTTCCATCTATTTAATAAATGAATGAGAGTGGTCTTTATATAGTGTTCTGATGCTTGTCAAGACATGAAATGAGTCTAGGCTGACCTTAAGACACTTCAAGAAGTGTAAAGATATTTGTTAGTGGAAAGGGAAACCAAGGGTCAATATAACCTCCCCCTTTTCCAATAGTGCATTGCATTATAGACTAATGGGGTCACACTATTGTCTAGGTGGTAGGCACATGTGAAAAAGAATCGAGGATGCCTAGGTGATGGCTCAATGTGGATCTTGATATATTTGGGCATGGGATAGATGTGTATAAAATATAGGAAAGGATCAAAAGAGGCCCTAAAATATTTCTAGGGATAATCTAAGGATAGGGTGGTCTCAAACAACATTCATTGAATTAAAATGACATTTTATATGACTACATCCCCCCTTATTCTATAAATGTAGCAAAGTGAAATGATAAGGATAAAGGAAAGAGAAATATACCTAGACTTACCTATGAGGTGAAGTCTATGAATGTCTGAGTGTTCAAACTATGATCTATTATGTGTCTTGTAAATGAAAAATATATGAATTAGTCCTTAATAAATATCAAAAACAAAGAAAAAACTGAGTAAAGAGATGTGGAAGAGAAGAAAGGAATGAATACACCTCATTGGGTATGTGAACTAATGTAAAAACTCATGAAATCCCATGTGTACATGTATATAGTGATCAAATAGTAAATATACTTGACTGAGATGATGGATTTCCTAATCCCCATGTGTGGGTGGCTCAATAACTCAAGATAGCCTTGACTCTATCATTTCCCACCCCTGTTTGATGGATCATAATTTGTGAATAACTTGGATTAGACTGATGACTTGTCTAACCCTCTCATACAAGTGGACAAAAAACTCAATTAGGTTATGACTCCATAATTTCCTACCCATGTGTAGTAGAAGAAGTTGAAACTAAAATTGTGTGGTGTCATGAAGCTATAAAACATGGATTTGGGCTAGTTAGGAACTTTGAAATGTAAAATAGCTTAGGAGACACTCGAGAACTCAAGAATGCCAACCACTACAGATGAAATGAGGCATTAATATGATGTAAACTTAGTGAATATGGTGTCTAAAGTATACAATATGGATAATGACATGGAGTTATCATTTTATCTAATATAATTGGTGCAAAATTGAGCATATGGAAGTGCCACGTACATGCCTCCAATTCTAATATTTGTGCATATAGATTCTAGACTGAGTTATAGTAATCTATGTCTATGCTATTTAAAATTGACATGGGAGTGATCATGCCATGCATGATGCCCCCAATCTAAGAAAACTTATGTAATGCTACGTAAAATTAAATATATAATGAGCATATCTAATAATCTATGATTAAGACTATGAAAATATAAATATTACCTACTGTACCTTTTTGATAATTATAGAATTTTATGTTTTTGAGGCTATTGGCCAATAGTGTGGTGGGTGGAATATAACACATTGCACTCCTAATAGTGTACTATACTATTTTCCAAAAGTGTTATTTATGAGAAAAATTGAGATTGATCTATGTATGACTTTATTTCACTATATTTTCCTTAGTCATAGCTCTATAACTATGTTTTCATGCTAAAAATTATGTTTTGAGTGAACTAGGATGACCTAACCTCTGTGATAAAGCCCTGTGAATGCCCCCTCTTTTCAGGGTAGTTGTTGAATCTATGCATTAACTAATCTAAAAAAAAGATATAGATCATATGTGTTCTACTAAAATATATGATATCTACATGATAAACCAATATAATGTGTATACATGACATTGGAATGTAAAAGAGATTGAGCATAAGTTGGCAATGTATGATGTATGCTAGATCTAGCATTCATAAAGGTTTTCAACCTAAATATAAAAATTTAAGCATGTATATGAACAAAAAATATAAATATAATCTAAGTAAAATACTTGGGGGGAATCGGGCATGATGTCCATAAAGGCACCCAAGAATGGAGGGGAGATGCATGCGGTCCCTCATGGCATCACAAACTAGATGTGAAAGCAACAAGCAAGGGATAAGTGTCATGGTCATGACACATACATGAAAGCATATAAATAAACAAACGAGTCATGTAAATTAGTCTAAGGGGTCAAAATACAAGGGACATGGACACATGTCACTAAGTATGATAAAAGGAACACATACAAAGACATGTTTAAATATACGCATATGCAAAAGAGCATGCAAGTTTGTCTTAGAGCCACATGGAAGGACATGTTTAAATTTCCACATACACAATCAAGAAGCATACAAAATAACATGGGCATATGTCCAAAGAATAAAATTAATGAAAGGACAATGGCATATTCAAATGCCCTCAAGTAGATGTAGGAGAAAAGAGACGCAATCAAATCTATACTAGTAAATCTAGAAATAAAAGTATGCATAATCATGTGGGAAAAATACATATAAGAGCAAAGATGTACATAAGTTGAGTCTATAGTAGTAGTAGTCAGCAAAATTAGTGTAGTATAGGATGATCAATATCAAGATATATCAATGCTAAATATGTGATATGGAGTATGATATAACTTGGAAAATTAGAATTTATGTGTATGATGTCCCTAATGGGATAATATATCAATGTTGAATCAATTTATATGTGTATGTGCCCCTAATGGGTGGATAGTAGTAAATCTAGATCTATGTAGAGGATTGGTGTCCTGTAGTAATCTATGAATACTCAAATAGAACAAGTGAATCATGTGTGTATGTTAAAACTGACTACACTAACATATATAACATATGTAGTACCTAAAAAATAGAAGGAATGTAAGACATGAAAGTGCATACAATCTAAAATTTATATTTGTTGAGCAATATTTGAATTTTTTTATAGTTTTGAACATATTATATTTTTTATTTTTTTCTAAGTATAAGCTATGTACAAGCAACATGAAAATGAAACTATGTACAAGGATCAAGATAAAGAAAACTATGTACAAGTAAATTGAAATAATGAAGCTATGTACAAGTAGGTTGTAAATGAATGAAACTATATACAAGGAGAGTGCTATGGATAATAATTTGTGTGCTAGTGAGGAATGGTTTTTAAAAGCCCAAAATGTCATTAATGGGATGCATTTGTGTAACATAGGTGGAATATTTTCTTTTTGAATGGTTTGTACCATACTATTTTATGACCCAATCATTTTATTCATCTTGATTATAATTATTTAGTTTATTGATTAAGATCTTGCCATATGAAATTGTATCCACTGTAGGTATAGATTTATTTTGTATCTCTAATTGGGAAGAAACTAAATCCTTTCTATAAATTTTAATCATTTCACTCTTATTTGAAAAGGATATGCAACCTTTATTTTTGTCAAGTGTTTTTCCTATTATTGCTAACCATGAACTTTTAAGGACAAAATTGTAAGTGCCTGATTATGAAATAATTCTAAAGGGGAGATAACATTACTTTGAAGCAAAGGAAACTTTTAATTGAATTTACCCCAAGCATGAGAGAGAAACATTTGTTGTATATAAAATTTTATATTCCTTTATAAACACTCAAAAACCACACACAATAGCTTTTGACGTCAAATTAACTTTTGACCCTCGTTTGACCTCACATCTAGTTGACCACCTAGTCAATTACACTCATTTACTAACTTGACCCTATCAAACCCATAAATTAACACATTTGACTAAACTCAACCTTTTCAAATTCCTTTAAACTATTTTCTTCTGACCCCTCAACCACTGATGGTCAACCTAAACATTGATGGTTGGCATGACCATCGACGGTCAGGTCTCCAGGCCTACTTTAAAGCTTTAAATATTTGACAAATTTTTGTGAGATAAGCATTGCCTTGAATGACAACTTACTTTAAAACATTGTGAATTGTAAAATTTATCCTCCTATTAAATTAGTAACTTCCTCCATCCTAATTAGCAACTTCATCCTACAAAAAGAGAAGAGGAGAAAGTGAAATGGATCCAAAATCTAAAATATTGCATCTAAACTCTCTTGCATATAGGTATTTGACCTTATTTTAGTAAGCAAGGAACATCACTAGAGACCCAAAGCTCTATCAAAATCACTTTCAAAAGCTAAAGAACTATCACTCTGGCCAAATTAGTTCAACCTTCCACCTTCAAGTTGTAGGTATCTTTCACTTGTTTTCATTGATTTACCTTATTTCTAACCTTTCTACCCTATCAGACCCATTAGTATATCATTTTCTACCCCTCATACCCATAATAGGCCTCTATTTTCTCAAATACCCAATCTATACCTTATTTTATGATCATTCTAAATTCACACAGGTAACTGTTGATGATTAGCACAATCATCAATGGTCACCTCAACCATCGATGGTTACCTAACCAATGATAATTATTCTAAACCATCGATAGTTTACCTAACCACTAATGGTACTGTGGCATAAAAACACAAGCTATTTTCAACCCCTTGACCCCAGCTAAACCTAATCAGTACCTTTTCTAATTTTTTGGACTAGACTCCAACCATTTTAGCATAAGTATTGACCTAATTTTTCTATTTTAGTTATTTTATTTAAACAAGCATTCACTTTTTCTTCCTTGCATGTATTTACTTTCATATCATTGAATGAAAGTATCCTTTCTATCTATTTCTATCAACGTAATTATTATAATAGTGGATTGATAGCCTCCTAACAACTAATATACTTCTTGTATCTATCTTGTGCTAGGCAGTCCACTCAACCATCCATCTAACAACCCCCTTTTATAGGGTCTTTATTATCTATAGGTTATTCCTTCCTAGCCAAACAGGAGTTCCAATCATCATTTGAATTCATGCACACACTTTACTAGGTGTTCTTCTACACACCCTATTACTAGTTTCATTATTTACTTTCAAAATTAAGAAATAAGTGGACATTAACTAAAACATTTTGGCATGCCTAGTGAGACCTAGTTCAATTTTTTCTCCTTTATTATTTTCTCATCAAATGAAATCTAAAAAATTATTTTTGGGATTAAAATAAACATATTGCATACATTGATTTCCTGCTTGTCTTAGTTCATCTAGTAACTCAAGGGATAAAGTAATTAATTTTAGCTATCACACTTATTATCACACACAAAGCCAAACCACAAAAAAATTAACACATCAAAACATACATGAGACAAGGCTCAAATAGGATTTCATCACCTAACAATAACCTTACCCCTTCCTAGCTATTCTACTTGGATTTCACCACTAGGGAGAGAACCAACTCAGCTCTCTAATTGAGTATAAACTCTAAACTTAGTATATTTTGGATAAACACCTGACACGTTTACCACTATGGGACCATGAAGTGAGGGGTAGGCCCCAATGCCAAGCCATGTACTAAAGTTAAACACATATTTCTTTCTTGAGCAACTAAAAAACTTGAAAACAATAATAAATTTTATCTTTAGTACCCGATCTACAAGCCAAAAGTGATTTAAAAATAATCGTAGGATTTAATGCACTTTTAGTGTATGCATTATTTGCATTGAATTATTTTCTTTTGACTACTTTTTGTTTTAGGTGTGAGTTTCATCATATTATTTACTTTTTTCTCACATGGTCTTTACTAGACAACATCTAAGAAACCAAACCAATCAACCACCACATTCTTCTTCTTCCTCTATGGAATATAATTCTGATGATGAGGGTTCACCTCGTTTTTCTCCTCCTCCTACCAAAATTTTGATTATTTTTGAAGGTGATGTAGACTTCAATGCCTTCCTTGAAAACAATCTATTTTCCCTTAAACACTATCTTAACAACTTACTTCACCATACCTTTATTGCTTCAGTTCCTCCTATGGATCCTTCTTATGGTATACCTTCCCATCTTAGGTGGGTGTTACCTCAACCCAACCCTTACTGACCCAAATCTCCTCTTCTTCCAACATCCCATCTATTACCACTACCCAAACCCAATCCAATATTCTAACCTCTAACCAAAAACCTCTTACCACACCCCACACTTCACATATAGGTTAAAATTTACCTCTAGTTATCTATACTCCACGTACCATGGGGTTATATTCTACCCCTATTTCCACCCCTCCCTTTATTACAACCATTCCACCAACTTTTACCCCATTTTAGAACTTAGTGATTTCTATACCTCAAACACTTCCACCCATTAGAACTAAAGTCATGACTCAACCTCAACCTACCCAACCTCAACCTACTACATCAGCCATACCTTTAAGCCAACCCACATCCATCCCTTAATAAGTACCCATGACAATCTATCAATATGTCTCTGACCCATAAGGGTATATTACACCTTCCACTCAACCATTTTCTACCAATCAAACCTTATGTGACATCATCTCAACCTCTTGTCACCACTTACTAATATGTGGCTTCTTGAGTGACTTCTATCACTTATCCAAACATAGCTGCCACCCAATCTCAACAAAATGTGCCCCTTAATTATGTAGCTTCCCAACCCCAACCAGATTTGATCAAGATGTTAATGGATAAAATGACCATCTTAGATTCATCCATCATCGGGTCTCATAACCTTTTATCCTATGATGAAATTTGTAATTAACCCATTCATCCATTTATTCCCATCCATTCTTATCTTCCTCAATGGGAATTACCCAAGTTTTCAAAATTCCAAGGTAAGGAGGACCCCCAACAACTTTTGAGAGCATTCCATCATTCTTGCTATTTAATCACATATGATGATGCTTTCCTTCTTCAAACCTTCCCCATGTTCTTATCTGGACCTACCCTTGATTGGTATAGTGCTCTTCTCACACACTCTATCTTTTCTTTCTCCCAACTAGCCCAAATATTTTTAGAGCATTTATCAGTAAATATATCTATAAAGGGTTCTATTACTGACCCTTATTCCATAAAGCAATTTGATGATGAGTCAATTGTTGATTTTTTTTCTAGATGTAGAGTTCTTATCAGCTGGTTTTTTTCTCCTTACCCTAACCTGAATTGATTGAATTCTTCTCTCAAGGTTGTGAAAAACATATTACCCCCACTCTTCAAGTTCAAACTTTTAAAACTTTTGATGAGGCATTCACCATGGTATGCAAATTGGAAAACTAAGCCATTGACTAAGGGAAATTGAAATTATGGAACAAAAATTCTAGCTTTAAATCCAATGACCCTTCCTCTAGCAAAACCACTAACCAATCCAATACCAAAAAAAAATCATCCATAAACTCAGTTGTTCTCAAAATTGCTCCACCTCCATCAATTAACCAACCACCTTAGACCAATTCTTTCAACCCTCCCTATCAACAAAACCAAAACTAAAACTGAGCTACTCCAAAATAATATACTCCCATTGGAGAATCTTATGAATTAGGTTTGGATAAATTGCTCAAAGCCAACCTCATCCAACTTCCACCTATTAAATCACCCCAATAATTTGATGCTTCTCTCCTTATACCTTGGTGGTATAATGAAAATGACCATTGTGCCTTTCACTGAGTTGTAGGACATGACATTAATAGATGTAATACCTTCAAAAGCCTTATCCAAAATTTGATTGATAGTGGAGAATTTGTGTTTGATAATACTGATGCACCTCCTAATCAGTCCCTTAACATTTTTTGTAAACCTTTTCCTAATCATGCTCCTTCAACCCAACACCATGACAATAAATTTGAATTATCTCTCTCATGAGGCACACACAATCAATGCTTTTAATAATGAGCCCATTATTAAAGAGACCATTACGTCAATCACCCAAATGGAAATAGTGAACTTACCTCTTATTCCTTTGGATACACAAATAGAGGAATCGACCACCCCTCTCTCTTGACTTGATGAGACCTTAGCCTTATCTACTTTTCCTTTTATGGAAACATCGAAGGAGTTAACCATTTCTTTAACCATTCCTTCTTCTTCCACTCTACCCATTCAAGTGTTAGAACTACCCCCCATTCCTTTGGACACCCAAACAAAGGAAGTAACCATGTCCACTCTTTCACTTGGGAAAAACACACCTACCTCTCCCATATCAAAACCATCCATGCCCTCTTTGTAAACTATCCCAAACTAAGATAAGGTTACCTCATCTACCAAACCACCAATTTTGAAACCATCTATCAAAAATAAGGATAGAGAAACCATTCCCTCTTCTCTACCAAAGGGATTAATATTTGATACCAATTACCAAGGAACCAAACCCACCTACAAGCCCTTTTCTAGGCTATTACAAAGTTTATATTTCACTTCCCAACCTAACTTTGATAGAGCCACCTTTTGGCATCAACTTGGACTTCCTTACCAAATCAAATTTGAACCCTCAAATTCACTTGAATCCACCTTTAAATCTATTATCTCTTCACCAAATACCTATTCCAAAACCATAAGTGAACCATCCAAAACCATAAGTGAACCATCCAAAACCATAAGTGAACCATCCCAACCACTTCCATCTAAAATTTCCAAATCACCTTATGCCTCATTCACCAAGCCAATAAAGAACTTAAGAATTCTTCCCACACCTAGTCACACTCACCCCCCTTTGAGGTTGGACTTAACCCCATCTAGTACACCAAAGACAAATTCAAATAAATGAACTAAGAAGGTAGATTTACCCAAACCTCTATGTTGAACTACACCCATAACACCTCCTTCCCACTTACCTTCCATCTTAGGACATCATCCTTCTACCATTCTAGTGACCTATTCTTCCTATAATAAACCATCCCCCTTTTCTCCACCTACACCCATCAAACCCTCTTATTCTTCATAATTTTTAACCAACCTATCTACTTCAACTTTCCCACCTATAACAAAACCTTCATCCAAGTCTCCAACTCCCAAACCAACTAAAATGATTCTTCCAACCACAACTTCCATAGTAAATCCTATGCCCAAAAAGGTTCCCACTCTTAAAAATAAAAACCCACCACCTCCAACACCTTTGCTTGAATCCTATTTAACCATTTTGCAAAGGTTGTTGCAAACCTCTTCCATTAGCTTGCTTCCAATCAATCCTTTTGACCCTTCATGTCCTAAACCAACATGGTTTAATGATAATTTAATTTTTCTTTACCATAAGACTCCTAGACATGATATGAAGAACTACAAAGCTCTCCAAACACTTGTCCACAACCTTTTGGATGAAGATGATCTATTGGAAAAACCTCCTTTGAGCCCAACACCTACCCAACTACCTAACCAAATTATCCAATAATCACCTACTCCCCCACTCCCACCTAAGAGTGAAGAGGGGGAACCAAAGTAAACATCAAACTCCATTATCCACACCATTCATGTGGTTACCTAGTCTCAAGCCCAACATAAGGATAAGAGAAAAGCTAAAGTAACCACCATATGGACATACCATTCAACCCATCAATTCATCAACCAAACCCAAACATATCCACCCTCACCTTCATAACCACCAAAACCCAAAGTATCTATTTTAGGAGCTTCTCCCTCCAACCCTTTTGCATCCATACAGTGGTTAGTGTTGAAACAACTTCACCAAACACCAATGAAAATGAGCCTCTATAAACTAATAAACACTTTAATCTAGCATCTCCAAGAATTTATTAAGGATCTACAATCCATAGAGGTTCAACCAAATGACCCTCAACCTCTTGTACCCTTGGTTGGAGCCATCCAACTTTATACCCTTGTCACCTTTTAAGATTCTAAAATACTACATGTTCATATTAAAGATCTTAATCATCCCTTCTTTATCACAACATACATAATTCAAACCCACATCAAGAGGGTTATGATTGATGGAGGAGATAACATCAACATTATCTCCTCCCATGCATATGACCAACTTCATCTACCTAAAAACATTATGTCAAAAAGTAAAGTGGTCCTTCACTCCTTTAATGAAACTATGGCCACCACCTTAAGGACCATTGTCTTCCACATTCGCTTGGGTCCTCACACCATTCCAAAACTATTTTATGTTATATATGGTTAGTTATAATACAATGTGTTACTAAGATGCCCTTGCATCCATGCTATGAGTTACGTCCCTTCCACCTTACACCGATGTGTCAAATTTGAGCACGAGGGATAAGTTGTTACCTTCAAAGCTAACCTTAGTCCCTTTTCCTCTTGTAATATGACATATCAGCCTAATGTTGTTCTTATTCCTCCTTTATCTATCATACAACCAACTTCTTACAAAAACACTTTGCCAACCAAAATTAACTAGATAAACAATCCCTTCATCCCAAATTCTGGTTAAGGACCCCTTGCAATCCACATTTTGACATCTCTCTCTTGGGGAATATCAACTTTTAGCCTTAGATGCTTTCCCTACTCTACAAGAATATGGGAATCTCAAATATTACCCTTCCTAAAATATCAACATCAAAACCATCATCCCTTTTGGGCTCCCAAAAAATAAAACAAATTTCATCTATGTGGGACTTGATCAACCACATCTCATTCCCACCACTACCCCATTCATCTGACCATTCATTGCCTATTTTTCATACCTAGACAAACTAGCCTTTTCCAAAGCTTACCTTTATAGGTGTGCTTAGAAGGGGTTTGGTCTTAGCCTCTCTGAATAGGGACCTCATGAGCTACCCATCATCAAAAATCAAAAACCTCATGAGTTCTTTGGCCTTGGGTTTGTACTACAAGAAGAGCCCACATCACCAAAACCCATTACCACTATCAATGAATAACTTCCATCCTCACCAACCTTATCTCCCTCTAACTCTAATGACTCTAATGTCATCCCATCTAACTTTTTTTTATCAATATAATTAGTTTGGCCCCCTAACCTATCAAAAGGATGGCTAAACTAAAACCCTTCCTGTCATCCATCCTAAAATGATTGAATGTGATTCTCCTACCATCAACACCATCCAACATTAGAATGATGATTCTATTCTTACCTACCTTGATATGGGGGATTATTTAATTCATAAATCTCTCCTTCTTGAGAACCAAACTATGTTGAATGAATCCACTATTGATGTCAATTTGAGAACTCAAGATAACCCTCATATCATCAAAATCAACCAATCTTTAAATTCCATGGAGAAAAAATACTACCCTTCTTTCCTTCAAGAACATAGCATAACATTTTCATGGTCATATCAAGATATGCCAAAAATTGACCCTTATATTTCCCTCCATAAATTTTTTACTCATCCCAAGGCTAAACTAGTTCAACAAAAGCTTCATAGAATGTATCCTTGCATAGCCCTCCTTGTCAAAAAATAGCTTCAACATCTCTTATCCATCGACTTTATTCAGCCCATTAACTATCCATAATGGGTTTATAACATTGTTCCCATCACTAAGCCCATAGGGGGAATTCATCTCTGCATCAACTTTCATGACCTCAACCTCACTTGACCTAAGGATGACTTTCCTCTACCCAACATCGACCAACTTGATCATATAGCCGGACATACAATGTTATCTCTCATGAACATTTCTCAAGATATAATCAGATCTTGTTTGCCCCTAAAGATTATCATAAAAATTCCTTTATCACCTCATGGGGAACCTTCTACTATAGGGTCATTCCCTTTGGACTAACTAATGGCAGAGCAACCTATCAATGGGCCATGACTTATATCTTTCATGATCTCAACCATAAAATCATAGAGGACTATGTGGATGATCTCTTAAGGAAATCTAAACACCACAATAATCACCTAGCCATTTTGACCATCAACTTTAATTGACTAATCCATTATCATGTTAGGCTCAACCCTAAGAAATGTATTTTTTGGAGTATTATCAAGAAAGCTTTTTGGTTTCGTCATCTCTCTTTATGGAATAAAAATAGACCCCACCAAAGTTAGAACAATCTTAGAGATGCCTCCTCCTACCCACCTTATGCAACACCACAACCTATAGGGTAAACTTCAATCCATCTATCACTTCATCTCCCAATTATTAGATAAATGTCAACCCTTTCACCATCTCCTATGGAAAGATACCTCTTTTAAGTGGACCAAGGAATTTCAATAAGCCTTTGATTTAATCAGATTATCTTATCTCTCCACCTATTTTCAACCTTCTCAAGAAGACCAACCTTTTTACCTATATATCCACCACTGATCATTCCCTAGGGGTGATGCTCACTCATCGTGATGAATAAAATTAAGAGCAAGCCATCTACTACATCAGCCGTACACTTATCAAATATGAAACTCAATATACTCATCCCAAAAAACTCTACCTCACCTTATTTTTCATGGCCTCTAAACTCTGTCACTATCTTCTTAATCATAAAACATATGTCATCACTAACACTGATCCCCTCAAGTATATGCACTCTAAGCCATACCAAAAATAGTGTATGGCTAAGTGGCTCATGCTCCTATCTGAGTTTGATATTGAGTTCCTTATACAAAATTCTATTAAAGGATAATTAATCACTAATCAATTAGTCAAATATCCTCTGCTAGACAATCAACCTCCTCCTCTTGCCTTCTCAAATGAGTCCATGACAACTCTTTCTCAGGAAAAACCCACCTACCAAATGACCATGTTTTTTGATGGCTCTAAATACCAAAATGGTGGGGGTACCAGAGTTATTATCATTCCCCTTAATGGTGAACCTCTTCCCCTTTCTTTTAAACTCAAATTTGAAAGCACCAACAATATATCTAAATATGAATCCCTAGTCATGGGTCTCCAAACTGCCCTAGCCTTGGGAGTCAAAATAATCAATGTCTTTGGAAAATCCCAACTAATCATCAACTAGGTCATAGGATCTTATAAATGTAAAAATGATGTCCTAATGAAGTATAAACAACTCATGGACACAATATTCACATCATTTGATCATTAAACTATCCAAGTTAATTCCTAGATCTACCATTAAATTTGCAAACATAATGACATCCCTTGATTCCCAAATCCAATCTCAACCTACCAAATCTAAACTATTTATCACCATACATTAATTTATCACACCTTCATATATCAATTTTGATCTTCCTACCATTTATAGTATGGAAACATTTCCTTTTGACATATGGTATGACCAAACTTTCAACTATCTTAACCTTGGAATTATTCCTCCAACCTTTCAAAGAATTCCCAAAGAGATTGTGTTTAGACTACCTCTCATTACACTAAACTAGGATGAATCCTTTACAAATTCAGCTTCGATGGAATCCTTCTCCATTGTCCCAATAGTCATGAAGCCTCCCACACCATTAAGGAAACACATGATAGAGTTTGCGAGGGACATTTTAGTGGCCTAGTTTTTGCTAAGCGTATCCTTCACCTTGGCTACTATTGGAACACCCTCAATCAAGACTATTATAACTATGTAAAGAAGTGTGTCAAATGTCAATAACACACTAAATTACATCATGAATCTTCTCATGGCCTTAAAGCATCCAAAGATTATTGGACCTTATCATATTTGGGTCTTCACAATGACACCAATATATCATTATTGATACCAAATATTTTAGCAAGTGTGTGGAGGCCATCTCCCTTATATCTACTAAATCTTAAAAGATTATTGACTTCATCAGTCATAATATCATCTATCACTTTGGTGTTTCCCATAAGATCATCACTAATAATGGAAAATATTTTAAAAACTAGAAGTTCAAGGTCTCTATGATGCTTTTGGCATCAAGTTAAGCTTTTCCTTACCTTATCATCCACAAGCCAATAGATAGGTAGAAGCCTCTAACAAAACTCTCATCAAAATTCTCACCAAAGTAATAAGTGCTTTAGGTTAGGATTGTCACTTGCACATCCCTTTCACTTTATGGGCCTATTGTACTAGCATTTGAACCTCTACAGTTGCTACTCCTTTCTCTCTTATCTTTGGAGTTGAGGCAGTCTTGCCTCTTGAAGTCAAAATTTCATCCCTTCATATATATTTACATGACATCCTTTACAAGAGCAAATATCATCAAGAATAACTCACATGTCTTAAACTCCTTGATGAACATCACCTCGTAGCCCTTAATCATCTTTGTGTCTATCAGGAATGAATCAAGTGTGTATACAAAAAACACCTAAAAGATCAAGAGTTCAACATCAGAGACCTCATCCTTAAGGAAAACTAACATGTAACTAATATAGAGAAAATAAAAAAGGACAAGTTTGATTTCAATTGGCTTGGAACCTATATCATAACCCATAAGTATATATCAAGAGCTTATCATTTATCTTTTATCAAAGGGAAAATACAACCTGAGTCTCTCAATGATTCATATTTGCATCATTTATATTGTTTAAATAAGGATCAGACTCACCTTTGTGTCTAACTTAAGCTTATCCCTTGGTTTATAAGATTTTCACTTTATTTCCCCTACCTATCTCTAATCCCCTTGGGAACAATTGGTTATAACATAAAACCATGTGATTATCTATCATAATTGTAACCTAATCCTAATCATGGGTACCATGACTCTACCTATGACATGGTTATCATGGATACTTTTCATATCTAGTTAGACGGAATCCCATAATTGGTTTTCTCTCAAACCACTTTCCCCATCCATCATTACACTTTTGTGAGAAAGTTTTGCCTCTATAAAGGTAAACCTTTAAACTTAAATAGACTTGTCCATGTCTAATCCTACATTCAAAATCCCTTAGGTCCATATCTCTAGCATTGTAGACTACTCCCTTGAAGGAAAATGATAAAAATTCAATTCTAGACCACTCCCTTCAAGGATGGCTAAGAGATAATCATTTGAAGCTTCCTACATCGATCAACTTCACTAACTTATCAAAATATCAAAAACAACAAACAACCTTATGTCAAAATCAAAGTAAGTAAGCCACAATTAGCTCTTATAAGTGTCATTTTTAGACTTCTTGCATCTATCAATATACACATTATCTCATTATGCTACAATTGGCTCCTATATATGGCATTGGTAGACTTCTCACATTGATCAATCTACATATCATATTAAGGCATAGACTTGTCTATTATGATTCTTTGCTCACCTATAGAAGGGGAAAGCTAACCCACATTAGGGTACCTTTTCACCTGTTTAACCATATACCTATCACCTCCATTCTTGTAATGAAATTACTTCAAGAATTAATTATAACAGTAGAATTATATCCAAATATGACTGAAATATATCCAAATATATGATAAAAGATAAGCCACTTCGAGGGGGAAACCTCCACAAGCTTCAATAAGAGCAAAATTCACAATATGATGATAAATGATTACCCACTACCTCCTATATATAGTCTAACTAGGCCATGGTTACTCCATAGGCCGACCTAGTAATCTAAAGAAAGCCACAAGTTGGCCACAATATAATGTCAAAGAGGGATAAGTAAGCCACAAGTTGGAAAATACTATCGTCATACATTTGATAGGTTAGGGGCATAAGATGCCCTTCCCCTTCAAACTAACATTGTCCTCAATGTTGAACAACTGTGGATGTTGTTGCAGAAATTCTTCACCTTCCCAAGTTGCATCTTCACTACTTTAGTTTTTCCATTTGATCAAATATTCCTTAATCTCTCTGGTTCTCAACCTCTTAGTACGTGTTTGGAGGATCTTCTCTGGTTCCAAAATGACTCGTCATTCTTCATCTAGTTTTGGGAGCTCTGTTTGGGCAGAAACTTTCTGTCCAGTGACCTTCTTCAAACAAGAAACACGAAATACTGGGTGTATGTGAGATGAATAAGGTAACTCAAGCTTGTAAGCCACACTTCCAATTTTTTTTAGAACCTGATAAGGGCCATAATACTTTGGAGCAAGTTTTTTGTCCTTTTTCTATTGCTTCAAGGACATCTACTTATAAGGTTGCAAATGAACAAATACCCAGTCACCCACCTCAAAATTTTGCTCACTCCAGTGTTGATCTGCTTGTTGCTTCATCCTATTTTGTGCCAAGGATAAATTCTCTCTCAAACTAGCCAAAACCTCTTGTTGATGTTGAATGTGCTCTTCCACATCTTGAACCTTAGTGTGCACCTTTAATGAAGAAGTGATGGAAGGTGGATGGTAACCATATAGTGCTAGAAATGGAGACATTTTAGAAGAGGTATGGAAAGATGTGTTATACCACCATTCTACAAGTGGTAGCCATTTAACCCAATGTTCTTGTTTATCTGATACAAAACAACGGAGATACCCCTCTAAACATTTGTTAACCACTTTAGTTTGTCCATCAGATTGGGGGTGGCAAGATGAGCTATGAGCTAGCTGAGTACCCAAATAAGAAAATAGTTCAGTCCAAAAATTACTAGTGAAAATAGGATCATGATCACTTACAATTATTTTTGGGGTTCCATGTAATTTGAAAACTACTTCCATAAAGATAGTCGCAACGATACTTGCTAAAAATGGGTGTGAGAGAGCACAAAAATGGGCATATTTTATAAGCCTATCCACAATGACCGAAATAACATTATTACCTTCAGAATAAGGCAACCCAGTGATGAAATCCATGGAAACCTCCTCCCACCTTTGACTAAGAATTGCTAATGGTTGTAACAAACATGGGGTCTTAACTATTTCACCTTTATTCTGTTGGCATATCATGTATTCTTCCACAAACTTTTGTACATCTCCCTTGAGTCCTTCCCAAAATAATTCTTTCTTAATTATATGATAAGTTTTCAAGAACCCTGAGTGTCCCATAAGTGGAGATGCATGCAACTCTGCAAGAATCTTATGCTTAAGCTCTGAAGTTTTGCACAAGTATAACCTACCCTTATACCATAGGACATTACCTTTCCATTCAAATTTGTCAGAGGATAAATTACCTTGCTGGAGATTTGGAATTAGAACCTATGTATCCTTGTCTTGCTCCCATTCTAACCTAGCTTCATCCACCCAATATGCTTGCAATATGGACATTGCACCAAGTAATGCTTCTGTGGATGCATCTCATCTAGATAGTGCATCTGCTACTACATTATCTTTACCCTTCTTGTAGATGATTTCAAAATCATAACCCAACATTTTGGTTACCCATTTTTGTTGTTCCTCAAATGATAATCTTTGCTCCAAAAAGTATTTGAGACTATCATGATCCATTTTCACCTTAAAGTGTCTACCCATCAGATAAGGCCTCCATTATTTAACTGCATGAAGAATAGCCATCATTTCTTTCTCATAGACAGGTTTTTGTAGATTCTTACCTTTGAATTGATGACTTTTAAATGCAATGGGTCTTCCTTCCTGCATTAGTACTGCCCCCAATCCAAACCCAGAAGCATCACATTCAATAATGAATGTTTGTGAGAAGTCTGGAGTAGCCAAAGCTAGAGTGGTGCACATAGCTACTTTTAGTTTCTCAAATGCTTTGGTGGCATCATCATTCCAATGGAAAGCATCCTTCTTTAGCAATGCAGTGAGTGGAGCTACTATGCTGCCATAACCTTTCACAAATCTTCTATAGTAACCTATTAGTCCAAGAAAACCTCGAAGGTTTTTGAGAGTTTTTGGCATGGGCCATTCCATTATCGCTTTGATCTTTTGAGGATCAACTTTGACCTCTTCATGGAAAACAATGTGACCAAGGTACTCTACCTCTTGTACTCCAAAATCACATTTAGATGGCTTTGCATAAAGTTGGTGCTTCTCAAAAACTATCAATACCTGTTTCACATGTTGCAGATGTGCTTCCCATGTCTGACTATAAATCAATATGTCATCAAAGAAAACTAGCACAAACTTCCTTAAAAAAGGCCTAAAAATAGTGTTCATCAAGCTCTTAAAAGTAGATGGTGCATTTGTAAGACCAAAGGGCATTACCAAAAACTCATAATGGCCCTCATGTGTTCTAAAAGCAATTTTATGAACATCTTCATCCTTGATTCTAATTTGATGGTACCCTGAGTGAAGATCCAATTTTGTGAAATAATTAGCACCATGAAACTCATCAAGTAAATCATCAATTACTGGAATAGGAAACTTATATTTGATGGTGTACTTGTTGAGTTCCCTATAATTGGGGCACATCCTCCATGTGTCATCCTTCTTCCGCACCATGACCACTGGTGATGAATATGCACTTTGGCTATGCTTGATGATCCCTGCCTCCAGCATCTCATGGACCATCTTTTCAATTTCACTCTTTTGTGCATATGGATATCTATATGGTCTAATATTTGGTGGTTGACTACCTAGAATTAGTTGAATGGCATGATCATGTTCTCTTTTTGGTGGTAGTCCTTTTGGCATGGCCCCAAAAATAGATGAGTGGTCTTCAAGAATTATTTGCAGATCAGGATGTGTAGATACCTTTGGGGTTTGAACTTCTATAGAGCATAATCATGCAATAATTCCCTTTGCCCCCTTTTTTAGCATCTTGGTCATCTGATGTGAACTAACCAATTGTGGAGATTTTGCATGTAATCCATGTAATTTAATTTTCTTTCCTTCAGAATGAAAGTGCATGAATAGTTCTTGGAAGTTCATCTCAATGGTACCTAAGGTTATGAGCCATTAGACTCCCAAAACAATGTCTGTGTTACCCATGGGAATAGCAAACATAGGAGAGTCAAGATTGTACCCACCCATAATAAGCTTAATACTATGGCATTTGCCTGAACAATTAATTATGCCACCATTTGCAATCATGACCTAAAATTTTAGTGCTGGGTAGATGAAACAGTTCAATCAAGTGGCCAACTTATGGTTTATAAAGTTATGTGTGCTCCCTAAATCAATCAACACTATCACCTTATGTTTATTGAGGAAACCCACCACCTTAAGAGTTTGTGGAGTGCTAATACCTGCAAGTGCATGACAAGAAATTGTAGGGTGGGAATCTTCAGGTACCTCCTCTATATCTTCCTCATCATCATTGGAGGCATCATCTGCTTCTTCATCTTCATTTGGTCCCTCAATGTAGAATAACTTCTTCTTAGCACATCTATGTCCTTTACTCCACTTGCTATCACAACCAAAACATAATCTTTTTGCATGCTTTTCTTCAATTTGTTGAGGGGTCAATCTAGTAGGTGGAGGAAATGTTGATGATGCTATGCTATGATCTTTGAAGTGAGTGAATGGTTGTCTCTTGTTGGCTAGGAATTTTTTCTCAGCTCTACGTGCTAGGATAATAGATTTAGAAATATTAAGTGGATTAAACATGCGTACCTCATGTTGAATGTGGTCCTTGAGTCCACCCAAAAATAGGTCATTCAAGTTTGCATCAGAAATTGTCTCCACACGTAAGGATAGGTTCTAAAAATGATGAATATAATCCTTGATCGAGCTAGTTTGTCACAATTTTTCTAGTTGTTTGAAGTAATTATCTATCACACTATTGCCATAGTGTAATTGTAGCTGCTCTTGAAAAATTGACCAAATGACATTGAGACCCATCTTTTTCTTTTGATCACACAACCATCGATACCAAATGAATTCATCAGGTTCAAGATACAAGGATGCCATGGTGACCTTCTGTCCACTTGGAATCTGATGTAGGTAAAAAAAACTCTCCATTTGGTTGAGCCAATTGAGTGGATATTTTCCATCGAATTTGCACATATCCACTTTTGGTAATAGGTTCTTCTGTGGCCATGGAGTTGGATTTGAAGTAGACTGGTTAGGAGAACCACCCTAGTGGTTTTGTGAAATAGAGTTAGCTTGATGATTTGATTGATTAATATTCAAATCTTTCATGATATATCCCAAACTATCTTTTATGGATTGCATATTAGATTGTATGTCTTGCACCTCACTCTGAATGCTTTGCACACTATAGTCAAGTTGGCTCACTTTGTGATCTATGTTAGAAAACCCTGGTACAAAGGGTCTATTACACCCCCATTATAACTCCATCTCATCCTTGTTAGGAGTTTTTCCTGGAGTTTCAGCCCCCTTTCCTTGGCCCTAAGTTTGTGGACCTGCCATAAAAGGGTTTTACGATGTCGACCCTTATTGACCTTTTTGACCCAACTTCGACCAAGCAATTTTGGAATTATGTCTGCCTCAATTCAAGATATACAAAGAACAAACCGTATCCAAATTTTTATAAGATTTCCAAAAATGTAAACAACTTAGAAAAATTCTTTGAATTGTGCACAATAGAGCAATTTTATGAAAAACCATAAAATAACGATAAATTTTGAAAAATAGATTAAAATGATCTAAAATTTTAATGGAAGCTTAATATGATGATTCCTAATCTTCAATAAAAAATTTCAGAGAAATTCGCAACTATTTTTTATATATCACAAAATTAGTGTTTCACCCACAAGATTGCCCAAATCGCAGCTTTGATACCACTTGTAATGAAATTACTTCAAGAATTAAGTATAAGAGCAGAATTATATCCAAACATGATTGAAATATATCCAAATATATGATAAAAGATAAGCCAATTTGAGGGGGAAACCTACAAAAGCTTCAATAAGAGCAGAATTCACAATATGATGATAAATGATTACCCACTACCTCCTATATATAGTCTAACTAGGCCATGGTTACTCCATAAGCCGACCTACTAATCTAAAAAAAGCCAAAATTTAGCCACAAGTCAACCAAAATATAATGTCAAAGAGGGATAAGTAAGCCACAAGTCGGCTAATACTATCCTCATACATGTGATAGGTTAGGGGCATAGCAATTCCCTTAAATCCCTCTCTTAAATCAAGGGACTATGAGTTTACTTGATACAAAGAGATCAAGACATCCTCTTTCTCAATGAAATCATGTTCTGGTGAAGCATTCAATAGGTTTATGTTCACTAAGCCAATTTAACTATGGTTTCTTATTGTTAAGTCCATGCAAAATAAAAACATCATGCCTTTTCCTTACCCTCTATTCATTAGTTCATGCAATCATATGTCTCATGATTATTTTCTCTTTCTCACATTTTAGTTTATTATCTACACCTACTTTATGTGCTTCCATTATATTCCCATTGACACAATCATAACATTATGAACCATGAACAAGACACATATAAACCATATCCTACCCATAAACAAAACATAAAGAACCATCAATCATAAACAATCACAACGTACCATTATAATATTAAAACATTAAAACATCATAAGATCATCATCACACATCATCAACATAATCTTTATAAAATATCATCCCATTTATGAACCATAATATCACATTATTTTATACACAATATTACATCCTCATCCTATCTATAAACCACATAAACAACATCATCAAAACCTATCCATCAAATATTTATGATCATGTGCAAACTAAACTAAATAAAAACAAACATCTTGATCAAAAAAATGTTGCCAACCATACCATTATCACCCACCATATCCATCATGAAATACATAAACTAGAGAGTCAAAAATAAACCTATGCATGAAGCATCATCTATGCCATCCATAATCCATAAACATAACCACATCATGATCCTAACTATATCTACATCATCATCATTATGCAGATTTTTTTTTTAACTAAACACAATACAACATCAAAAACTAATAATAATATCATATAATCAAATGTTATCAACATAATCAACCTATAATCATCATATACATCAATGAGAAAATACATGAAATAATGTATCCATATATCTCTCACTCATATACATATCATGTCATCAACATGTAGGCTAGTATCAAAATAAAAAATATATAATATATAAAGTCATATATCAGGCCCCTAGGGCACCACTATTGTTGGATCCATCCATACCTACACCTACATTACCATTTGGTGGTGGTCCCCCTGAAGTCCCTACCTACCCCACTATCAAATCCCATTTCCCTAAGGTAGCTATAGATGGACCACCCTAAACTAGGCCTATACTCTCCATATTTCATCTCCAATTGTAGATGATCTAGCATTATCACCTCATAATACCTTAACTCCTCGATGTTGGCTAGGTACCATGTCCTTGGTATTATGTCAGGTGGTCCTCTTGCTACTAATATGGCTACCCCTACCCTTTGTCTCAATGAATCTCTCTCCTAAGTCACTAACCCAAGAGATATCTTCACTTGATCTTGCTCGCTAGTCATCATAGCAACCTACCCCTATAAGGTGACAATTTGTGCCTATAAAATGGCCACTTATCCCTATAACCTAGTAATCTAGACTTGTGCTACTACCCCCTAGCCATCCTATGTCAGTGCCCCTATAGGGTCCACATCCATAGGCTATTGACCATCATCATCCCATCTAAAATTAGTTACTACATATAGGGCTTGGTACTAAGTTTCATAACCATCTTTCATATTAGCATCATCAATGGCCGCTCTAGTCAATAACTCCTCATAGTCTAGTATGACATTTAGTAGATGTGTCTCTAATCCTATATTAAAGGAAATATGGTGGGCTCCCTTATACTAATCCAAACTAGCACCGTACTTGATCGAAGGGGATCAACTCAATCTTCCCATCTCTCCTCCCATAAATCTAGTGCTATCTCTATAAGGATAATGTGTGGTATCAATACCTGGGCTAACTCAACCAATCCACATATGGCCTCCATATCACATCTCCTACCACCAAACCCTCCAACACATCATGGAACCAATCAATGTCTTTGGATCCTCCACCTACCCCCATCAAATCATCAATATACTTCCATCACATGAAGCCAATTGAAATGGCTACCTCGGTAAAACCCTACCATGGTAGCCCCAATAGTCTCACAACCTAAATGTGCTCATATGCCTATTAGTGGAGTATGAAACTAACACTGATCCCATACCATCTATGTGCTTAAAAGGCTTAGATCTCCTTAACGATTTAGACTAGTAACACTAGTGCCCATCTAAACATAATCCCCCCAGTAGCATCTCCACCAATACCCCCAATATTAGGTATGGAAATCATCTATGGCTTAAATCTGGCAATGCAAAATAAGTCACTACCATCATCATCATTGCCATCATCAATAGGTATCTCTCCCATCATGCCCTCTAGTATAATGTCCTAATCCCAAACCCACCTACATGCCACCTAGCATGAACCTAATCTACTCTTTATAAGAGATCCATGTGGTAGTGCTATTCCTCACTCTCAATATGATATATGGGCTCCCCCTAAATGGGTAGTCATGTGATCCTAGTTACATACTCCAACAAGATGATCACCTCTCTAGCAGGCAATATGAAAGTGTTCATCACTGGGTCCCACCTCTTGATGAGTGTCATGATCATGGATACATCCCATGACAGGTGCTAATAATGAATTATATCCCCTAGTCCAATCATCTCTATGTTCCTCCACTCCTCTATGGTAATCACATCCTAAACCTTGATAAAAATCTTAGGAACTCAGTCCCTCATCTGAATCCGATCATGGGCCTGCACTCAAACAAGAAAAAAATTAGCATACCTATTTCATTTTCTATGTCACTCTAAAATTTACACATATCTTTTTTGATCTATTCCACCCTCGCTTGTTACATCTACTTCTAGCAATCACCCTCACCTATCCCTTGCACACAACATGCATCTCTTGCAAATGACTACCCTAACTATTTAACTAAAACCCTCAAAATAATTTTGTACACCTAAAACATTTCTATTAGACAACTTCCAATCCTCCTATCTACACCTTTTTTCCTACCACTATAAACACCCCTTCACACATATCACCCCTTTATCCCCACTTTCATATTTTCCATGACTTTTCCAACCTTCAACACTTTTAACAAATTCATCCACTTTAGCACTTTTACACTCAGTTTTTCCCACATCTTTTACACTCATTTACTCATTTTAACCATTATCAATTAAACCATTTTATATTTACACCTTTTATTAACTTTTCAAACTTGACTAGAAATTTAAACTACATTAACATTCTTACTTTATCATAATTCTACAAATTTTCAACTTTAAAACTCTTTTTCACCTTTTACCAAGCCTTTTCACCAATCCTTTGACTACCAATAGTTCTTTGAACCATCGATGGTCCCTTAGGGACCTTTTTATCTCTAGATTTGATTAGTGACGGTTAGGTTGCACTGTCGATGGTCACTGTGTGTGACCACTGATGATGTAACTCAAACCCTTGACCACCCATAACCTATCAAAACTTACCTAAATCCCCTAATTTCTTTACTTAACATTATTACCTACCCATTACACTCCTATCACACCCTTCCAATCTCCATTTACCCCACTAATTTCCTATAAATAACAAAAACCTAAACCTAGGGAATCATGGCCCAGGGTAATTTTCAAAACCCTACCCCACTAATTCAACCTACTCAAATGTAACTTTCTACCAACACATTCAAATATATTATCAAATTCACAACAACAGCTACCTCATTTTGTGATCGTTGGCATGGTTATAATCCTCGTACCACTAACCAACCACATCCTTGCCTATCCTCCATTAAATTCCCACTCAATCATAAACCATACATGCTATCAACCAATCCTCACACTCCACTTTAGCATGCTCATGAGCAAAACTAATAAATTGTCTAAACTACCCAGAGTACAAGATGCCAAAATTTAAATGTGAAACTAATTTCACATTTTATTTTTAACCTCTTGATTTTTTTAGGCTTTTCCTTGACTGTCGATGGTCAAGGTGATAATAGATGATTGACCATGGGGAAAACATTGACTATTGATGGTTAAGGTCCTCACTTTTCTCTCCCCTCTTTCTAAAGAACCCCACCTCACTACCAACCTTTTAGAGGACTACATTTGGCCTAAAGTTCTTTTTGGATATTATGTCCATCAAACTATTAGGCAACATCCACTTTCCTAGTGCATTTGGAGTCAACTTGGCCACCTCCTACTAACCCATGCCTAGCCAACCAATAATTAACCCACATCCACCTCGATGATGGAAAATTTTGACCTAAATCTAATTGCATATTTTGTAATGACCTTACATTAATATTTTTGACTACATTGACCAACCTTGCCATGTTAAACTTTTGAACTTTTCTACCACCTCATGTATGACTTGACTAATTATGTTATTTCATGAGAGCACTTATTACCATAGATAATTGTGACCAACACTGACCCTATCTAGATGGTTTGATAGGCCTGACCCAATCATCTATGACCAATGTTGTAGACTAGTTACCCCTGTCACATGTTCCTCTAGAACTAAACATATTTTAATCATCATTGGCAACTTTTGTCTCTATATGATCTTGACTATTTATCTTAGTCACCTTTTGTGTGTATGTTTACATCTCAAATTCCCAACCTTGTTATGTCACCCACCTCATAACTACCCATTTACCATTTATCAAATCTTGACCTAATTTCACTCTCATTTCATCAACTCTTAGTTTGAGAGGGAATACCTCCTCTCATACTCAAGGAAATCAAACCTTGACCAACCATCTATTTTTATTCTATATCTTTTAGATCAAGGCCACACAATAAAAGGGGCAAAATGTAGACACTAAAAAAATGCACATGATATATTTTGATGTTAAACTAACTTTTAACACTCATCTGATCTCACATCTAGTTGACCACCTAGTTAATTAGACTCATTTACTAATTTGACCCTATCAAACCCCTAACTTAACACATTTGACTAAACTCATCCTTTTGACCTTCCTTTAAACTATTTTCTTCTAACCCCTCAATCATCGATGATTAGCCTAATCATCTATGGTTGCCCTGACCATCAATGATCAAGTCTTTAAGCCTACTTTAAAGCTTTAAAGCATTGAAAACTTTATGTGAGATAAACATCTCCTTGAATGGAAACTTGATTTTAAAACTTGATTTAAAATGTTGTGAATTGGAAACTTTATCCTCCTATCAAAATAGTAACTTAATCCATCCTAATTAACAACTTCATCCTACAAAAGGAGAAGAGGAGGAAGTGAAATAGATCCAAAATCTAGAATATTTCATCCAAGCTCTGTTACATACAGGTATTTGGTATTCTTTTAACAATTAAGCAACATCATCAAAGACCTAAAGCTCTATCAAAATCACTTTTGAAAGCCAAGGTACTTTCACTTGAACCAAATTACTTTAACCTTCTACCATTAAGTGAAAGTATATTTCACTTGTTTTCATTGATTTATATTATTTCTAACCTTCCTACCCTATCAGACCCATAAATCTATCATTTTTTACCCCTTAGCCCCATAATAGGCCTTTATTTACCCAAATACCCTATCTATACCTTCTTTATTAATCATTCTATATTTACATAGGTAACCACTAATGATTAGCACAACCACTAAAGGTCACCTCAATCATTGATGATTACTTGACTATTGATAGTCAGTCTAAACCACTGATGGTTAGCCTAAACCACCAATGGTCACTGTGGCATAAAAACACAAAAAGATATTTTTAGCCCCTTGGCCCCATCCAAACCTAATTTATCAATTTTTGCCTAATTACATTACCTTTTCTAATTTTTTGAACTAGACCCCAACCATTTTAGCATAAGTATTGACCCACTTTTTCTATTTTATTTGTTTTTTTTGAAAAAGCATTCACTTTCTCTTCCTTACATGTATTTACTTTAATATCATTGAATGCAAGTATCCTTTTTGTCTATTTATATCAACTTAAATATTATAATAGTGGATTGATAACCTCTTAGCAAGCAATATGCTTCTTGGATCTAGCTTATGCTAGGTAGTCCACTCAACCATCCATCTAACAACCCCCTTTTCTAGCATCTTTCTTATCTGTAGATTATTCCTTCCTAGCTAAAGAGGAGTTTCCATCATCATCTAAATTCATGCACGTACTTTAATAAGTATTTTTCTACACACCCTATTACTAGTTTCATTATTTACTTTCAAACTTAAGAAATGAGTGGAAATTAACTAAAACATCCTTTCCAAGTGAGATAAGAAATGATAGTGAATAAAAATTGATTGGTTAAAAATCCATGATCTTAATATCTATGCATTGCTTTCCATCAATATAAGCTGTGATAGTGAAAGGATTATGATATGAGATAGGGCTTGTAGTTTCCCACTTTACATTGGGTTTTGAAGATGTATCTTTTATGGGTATTTCTTTCTATGAAGACTCTTTTTATAGAAACCCTTTTTGATAATGATTGTTTTCTTAGCTTGATTATAAACATGCAACTTAAGTTCTTTCTCTTTTTGTAATATTACTTATGTATCTAGATATTTTACCTTGATAAACTATATTTGTGAATTATTTGACTTAGTATGTTCCATAAATCCTAAACCTTGTTGACCAACATTATCAACTGCTAGAATAGGAGTAGTGATGCCTTGGGCATGTTTGCCCAACTCTTGATCTTGATAATCAAACTATTGTAGATATTTTTGGCAAAACCCATACTACTTTAAAAGTGGGACCTTATTTTGGAGAGGTAAAATTTTATCCTTCACTTTCTTTAGATGTGCTTGATGTACTATTTCTTACTCTGATTTTGCTTTGTGAACCTTTTGTTGTTCTAAGTTATGCTTTAATAACCACTTTTGTATTATTTCTAAATTTGACCCTTTTTTAATATGTTTTTGTATCACTGTGGATTTTTTAAATGATTTATCTTGTATAGATTGCTCACTATTAATTATCTATTGTATATGTTTTTTCAATTCCAAACATGAATCTATTTGATGACCATCTATTCTATGGTATGCACAAGAGTATCCAAATATCCTTTGTAGGTGTAGAGGAGGTAGTACCTCACTTAAACTCTTATTGGATCCTTATAATATTTTTTAATCCCTTAAAATAGATGCATTGTGCAGATGCATATACGTGTTGAACACTAACATATTTTGAAGACTTTGTACATGTAATCTAATTTGCTAATAATTTGATGTTTCCACTTAATAAATGATTTTGATCATATAATTATAAAATTAGTTTGATCATACTGATAATTTCATCCCTTAGAGTTTCATAAGTGAAAACCTTAGTTGATTTCGATTAAACATGCAAACACACATCCTGAATGAGATATATGGGAAGGGAAGGGTTTGAAGGATGGATAGGCTGAGTATAAATAGTTTATATAGTAGTATAGGCTACCTAAACTCTTGGAGGAGTGATATCATGGACCTAGTTAGAGGGAAAATATCTATCATCCTCTTGGAGATTAGGAGGAGAAAAAGAATCTTCTTTATCCATGAAATTTGGCAATCTAACTTGGAAGAGGGATGCTAGCATAAAACATATCAGGTATGAAAACCCTAAAACAACCATAAAAAATAGGAAACAAAAGGATAAAAACCATAATAGAATATAGGGGTAGGGTTTTTACACTATTCAAAATAAGTTAGGTTCAATAAATGATTTTCCTTTTTAGGATTATGAAATATAAGCCTGAATTGATAAAGATTTGAGTAATAAATTAGGGAACAAAATACTATAGTATAAATAACCATTTATTTTCATAATAATTGATTTATTCAAATATTATATAAATAAAAATTAATTAGAAAAGGTGTACTTAGTTGTAAAATATGACTGAGATGGAAAAGTGGTGGGTTGGGAAGTGATGCAAGATCAGGGTAGAGTGTCATCAGTGGATAAAAAGTGTTAGAACCTTATTCAAATAATAGCCTGACCCTCTTTACTAGTAAAACATTGCACTATATAACTTATGTGAAGTAATAATGACCTTGTGCAAGTGAAGTAATGAAATTTTAGGTAGACCTTCACTTTATTTTGGGAAGAATGTATTTTTGTGACTGAGACCTAGATCATCCCCTATTCTACACTTTGACTAGTTTCACTATGAAATCCTAAGCCTTTGTGTTTTCTATATTTTTGATGAACACAAGTGGAAAGAGAGTGGTGTTATTAAGGTAGGCTGGGCATGACCTCAACACCCTATGTGTTGAGCACTGTCGGGTGGATTGGATTGATTAAGTAATTTATTTTCTATGTATTAATACCTTGAAAGGAGATCATGCCTAATGTAGTTCTCCCAATCTAAGTTCTAGTCAAAGTGAGAGTGATGCTAGTATGATTAAGTATGAATGCCAATTTGAATGATTTAAGTCTAAGGTCTTAATATAGTCAACTCAAATTGAAATCTATATAATTTATTTAAAATAAATACACTTTTCAAAATTATAATGTTGAAAAGTAAACACTCTTGATTATAAATAAACACTCTTTACTATCAAGAAAATTACATGTTAAACAAACATACTTTACTTCTGAAGGGAAACAATATTCAATCTATCTTCTAAATTGAATTTTTCTTAATTAAAATAATTTTAGAAATAGAAAATGTTGTAAAAAGATGTAAACAATAACTTGAAATAAACATGCACAAAGAGAAAGACTTGTAAGTTAAACAATCCATAGATATAATATAAACACTCTTAAAAAAATTAAATGATAATTAATATAAGTATAAATAAATACCACACAAAAGTCCTACCTCCTTAGGTGAGTGGGACCTTTCTCTCCTTTGGCATAGAATATAATTCACATTTAATCTTTTAAGAATATTCAAAGCTTCATTGATTCTAGAAAGAAAGAGTACAATCTAGAAATAAACTATCTCTTATTGGTTTCTCTTTTCTATTGCTAACATTATTTTCTCAAAAACTTCTATCTAAAATAATAGGAAGAGGTTATTCTAATACAACTTTCCTATAAATGCTATTAAAAAAAACCTAAAAACTACAAAGATTATAAATGCAATCTAACTTATTTTCAAAATAGAAAAGGAGTCACAACCATCTCCCACATTTCAAAGTGAAATGGTGGAAGAGATGGTGTAACTGCATGCATGGATCTAACTGGTTATAAATATATTTTTGACTACAACATGTTATGATCTTGTAACCCAAAATCCCACAATACCTATAGTTGTGTTATTTTTAAAACATTAATATAAGTATTATGTCTAAAAATAGAATGCTATATGAGGTAAGTGTATATATAACCCATGAGTACTTTAGGAAGGATATGACCACTCTATGTATGATGTATACAACTTTGTATGATCACCAAAAATTACTTCCACAAGCTTTATGCATAATTATAATGACTCTGGAACTCATCTATTGCATTCCATAACTCACTTGTTATAATCTAGAGCTTGACTGGCTAACTATGGAGCTTGAGTGACAAACTCTATATCTTTGACTATTAGACTCTGAAAATTCACCAGATAGTCCAATGTAGATTACCTTCAAGGATCTAATTATTTTTCCAAAAATCCATATCATTTGATCATGATGCATTTACAAAACTTGTACATGAAAAAATGAGGTCTAACCATGTAAAGGGTTAGAATATAGTGGTAGAAAGAAGTAACATTAACTAATACTTGCTAATTAAGATAAAAGTACCCATTCTCTACTTTAAACTAGAAATAAGTCATAAATATGTATCATACCCATTTTAAGAAGGGAGATTAGTAAGGGCTAACATGATTATCACTTAGATAAAATGTGCCATACAATGGAGTCATCATTTCCCCCACACTTTACTTCTTAAAAGTCCTCTTGTAATCTATTATTTTCCTTGTTTATGGTCAAGCACCCTAATTTCCAATCTCTATCTAAGATCATAGATATTATAATATGTGTCCTAATATTTTGTCGCTAGACTAATAAATCCCATATACACTCGTACTAATGTTCTCCACTTTTAAAACTACTCAAGGATATGATTTAATGTGTTTTTCCATGGTGACATGGGAGTATGAATTAAAAGGGGGATACTCCTCATGCCAATCTATTATTGGTCCCATGTCTAATTGATCTAGGGAATTAACTCAGTAATGACTTGATCTCTTCATAGACAGCATCAAATATTTGGTGGGGAGATTACTTCCCTCCACTTCAAATGAATGCTCAATGTAATCCACCATTTGTCAGATGTTTCCAATTCTTCACTAAAATGTTATTGGATATATTCTTCAAAATCCATGAGACCCTATGCATGATTTTTAATTGGCATTCTTTGAGGGTTCTATGGTGAAAAATAGCCTAAAATTAGCTAATGAGCATGACTCTACTAGGAAATTGGGATCTCATATAGAGTCCTAATAATTTTTCTACATGAAAATATTTACTAGTCCTCTTACTCCATGTGATTTGATTTTTTAGAGTGTAAATGAAAGATCTGAGCTAAGATTTTCCTATAAAGAGGTTAATCATGAATAGGTACATGCGTCCTACAAGGTAACTATATAAATATGATTCACGTAATAAGTTTTAATGCTCTGAGGTGTTATTTATATAGGCCTCCATGAATTCTTTCTCATCTTCAAATTCATGGGATAGACCATAAGAAATTATTAATAATTATCACCTATGAAATTGTTCTTTTAGAAAAATATTGTATGCAGAGGAAGGTCTCCTACATGCCAAAAGTTTTTCTCCTAACTCACAAGATACTTGGAGGGTGGATTTACTTTTCTCATTTTACTATTTTTCTTCCTCACATTTAATTATCAATTTCCTATTTTCTAGTTTGAGCCTCTTGAGTTATTGGAAAGTTTCATTCCAAGTGGTTATGACATCATAATAGGATAATTATGTTTTAACCCCTTGGTCTATTTATATATTTGTCTCAACTACCTTTCCATTTAGTAATACTATCTCATTATATTTTTCTAAAGATGTATTATTTGATTCTTTTAATTCCTTTTGCAGAGATGAAGTAATATTTTCCTTACTTTGTAACTTCATTTTGAGGAAGACAATTTATTCTTATTACTTCCTTATAGTAGCTTTAGCCTTTGAGAGGAGGAGGGATTTCTATATTTATGCCTCCTCATCATGACTAGAGGAGTGAAATTATTCTTCTTCCATTAGAGCTTTCTCTTTTTCAAGTAGTGGTTGAGGTGGAGGAGATGAGGTGGATGAGATTGTGTTGTAGCTTCTTCAAACACCTATGCCATAATGGCTAATTATTCAATCCCTACTCCAGGTTCTTCTCCAACCTTTTCATGTCTAAATTAATCTTTAAGTTATTCATCTACAAATTCTAATTCAACATTAGGAATATCCATAGGAGGTTTCTAACTTGGATTCCATAAGATTTCAACAACATTCCTTTCTTGGTCTTCACCTTCTTGCAAAATTTATCTCCTTTTTCATCATTGATTTGCATGTCTAGATTCCTATTGTGGAGATTTTATTATTTTGGAATATCTCCTTATAATCTAGGTGAAGCTACCTCCAGAGCTGGTCTTTATTAATTGGAGGTATATATTGGTTTTTGAATAGTATTTATCTCTAGAGTAACATTATATATTTCTTTTGAAACCCTTTTTTATTAATTTTCTCTTCTTCACAATTGCTTGAGATGGTCTCTCAGTGGAACTAACCTTTTTTGTTATGTAACTTGGTGTCTAGGCTACATAAAGAAACCTTCTCCTTGTCTTAGGATGTTTTTTCAATTTATTTTTCAAGAATGCTTCCAAAATATATTTTCCATTTTATTCCTTTATAAAGTGATGTTTACAAATCAACTAAATCAGCCCATGGTACCTTATGAAAGCCATTCCTCTTCTATGTTCTAATGCCATGAATTATATTGTTCCTAGAAAAAATAAAGGCAAATTTACTTTACATTCAGATTTATGTATACCTTGTCTCAAATGTGTGACAATTATCATGGCATCATAGTAAATATACCCATACTTCCCATCACAATCTAGGTACTTAATGACCCAAAAGGTAGCTATTCTCTAAGGCTCATGTAAACTCTCTCTCTTGATACCTTTAGAAATTATTTGAGGGATAATAATTAACTCTAGAATTGGTTTCCCTTCCTCATGGAATATTTGAATGAGCTATTTAAAGGTAGACACCCCTACAATCCTAATCCATTCATCTGAGATATTTAAGAGCTCATTGATCACCTAACTAGTTACTATAATTATAAATCCTTTCACTTTGGTATGGTCATCCTACAAGTTGGAAACAAATTCATTGATAAACCACTCATCATACCCTTCTAAATTCTATAGAAATTCTAATCACACTACATCCTTAAAAATGGTAGACAACTTCATCTTCCAATAACAAATCTACAGAATCAGGCTCAAACTTTTTTATTTTGAACTATTTCTAGAAATTGCATAACTTATAATGTAGGAACAAAGTTTCAAGGAGACATTTTGCAAAGAGAAAATGGAATTCACACCAAAATAATGAGTCTTTTACTATGAATAACATTATAAAAGGTCTGACACACTTGTTATTAATTATGCACTTGATTTTTCTTAGCTTTAGGATATGCTTGAAACTTGTAACTAATGATAAACTTGCAACTAATGATGGGATGTGACCATTAGGAGGAAAGAGGAAAATTAGTGCCACTTGTGTGATGTGTTGGAAAAAATAATCCTTAAGTGAGATATTTACCCTTAACATTATTAAATGGTTAATAAATAAAATAAATGTATTTAATTAAGTAACATGAGGTAATCTCATGTAAATAAATTAAATAGATTTTATCATTAGTTCTATGGGAAAGGATGGACCCATTGGTTACAATGGTCACCTCTCCTTGAGTATATTATAAATAGGGTTTTACCCTTATTATTATTCATTTGAATGAACTTTGGTAAATTTTGAAAACATTAATATTTATAGTGCCAAATATTTACAAGGGTTATGTGAATAAATTTTATTATAGAGAAGTGAGAAGAGACAGATTGTATTTGGATTCTATATTTCTCAATTATATGAATACCAACTATTGTGGTTTTTTTAGCTTTTGAACTTTTCCCACGTAAATCTTTGTTTCAACATTGATCTATGCCTTTGCCATTAATTTCACTTATAGATCTTCTATGTATGTTTATTGAATATATAATGGTTATTCAATTTATTTCATGGAGTTAGAGCCTTGGGATACTGTGATTGATTGGAAAGACTATTGATCATTGGAGACCTCAATCAAAGAATTTAAGAATACTGGAAATAAATTTTGAAACAAAATTCAGTTTTTTTGAGGAATAGTATGACCTTTAAAGGCTTCTAAAATTTTATTCTTCATTATAAAAAAATTATTGGCCATCCCTAAAGGTTTATGTAGTAATATAATTCATTCTAAGGCATATTTAAGCACCCATCTATGATATTCAAGCCTCAAATCATTTTTTTTGAAGTTTTTTGCTATCAAAAAGCACCATTTTAAGGTTTATACAAAATTTTTGAGCCTAGAAAAATAAATAAAATAATTACAAGGATTCCAATGTTAGTTTAAAGTGTTTAAGAGTTTGATTGTCCCACTTTTAAATGGATACACACCCTGAAGATCATTTGGGATATTCATATTCAGTTTTATTTTTTTCTCAAGCTTCCTAGGGCACCATAGTTAGCCTAGGTGAATGAAAAAGCTGAACTCTATCTCAAAGATTCAATTTTGAAATTGTAGTTGTCTTTAGCATGAAAAATCTAGATGGTTGGCAAATTTTCATGTTATTTTATGGACTATGCATTGTTCTGTGCATATCCAAACCTCCACATGAGGGACATTATTTTATAAGCATTGTGTTATAAGTAATTCTAATTTGATATAGTTTTAACAAGTAATTTAAAAATAAGTTATTTATTAAATATTTTTTTCCAACTTAGATCCCACTTTTATTTAAAGTTTTCCTTAATACAAAAGTAAAATAAATAAATTTATTACTAGTTTATATATATATATATATATATATATATATATATATATATATATATATATATATATATATATATATATATATATATATATATATATAACAAGTAATTTTTAAAAATCAAATAAAAAACAAAAGTGAAAAACTATAAATTTATTACTAGTTTATATATATATATATATATATATATATATATGTATGTATGTATATGTATAAATAAATATCAATTAGTGCATGTTAAAACTTAACTAGTCTCTTAGATAAGTTGGTAAGTATTTTTTTGCTAGAAATTACAACTAGGGAGGTCCCAATTTCAAAACCCCCTAAAATCAAAATTTTATGACTTGATCAAATTAATTTTTTAAATTTATTTTAAATTGAATTATATTTTTTGGTTTGCATGCATACTTTTCTCACACATTCAAAACCCTAGTTAACTTGTTGACCTTATTTAGACATTCAAATTAGTAAATATTTCATAAAACATAGTCATATAACCAGTTGATCCCTAGGTTTTGGAACCTTTAGGACACATCTACATAGTATATTTTGTGTTTTGAAACTTTATATTATTAATTTTTATAACCTTTTTAATAATAGCATCTAGGTGGTTGTTTTAAGTGTGACTCTTTCGACACCTAGTTTAGTACATTTTTATTTCAAAATTTTACATTATTTAGAATCTAACTTGTGAAATTAATTATATTAGCATATATGATTCACTTTATTTTTGAAAATAGTTCAAAAATTCATTAAAAATGTTAATTTGTTAAATTATTCTTACATTAGTGTATTTTTTATGATACTGGCAACACCCTATTTTATCGCAATCCTTCACAATTTTCTTACTTTGTATAGCATTAAATTAAATAGTTATTGTGTATTTTCACTTTAAATTTGTTTTATTATCAAATAAAGTTAAAATTCACACTAAAAAGGATACATTTTAAGCATTTGGTTAATATTTTATTTAAATGAAAGTTATAGTTTCACCTCAATTTTCTTTAGATAAATCTCAAATACTTAATGGAAATAACTATAATATATAGAAAATTCATGTTTAAGTTAAATTTATGGCCTAAAAGTTATAAAATATTGTCATTGGGATTGAAAAATCCCCTTCTAGATGACATGTGACCCTTGAACTTACCAATGCATGTTAATAAAAATCACCAAAAACCATGTCAATTATCTTGTAGAGTGTTAAGGATAAATTCCTCCACATTGGTAATCAGGAGGCTCCTAGAGATTATTGTAAGATCTTTCAGTCTATGCATGATGGCACTCATCTCTTTAAGATTATTAAATTGATTATTGAATTTCTAACTACACCTATGAAAGGTGTTGAAAAGGTTGTTAAGTTTCTTGCTAAAATTAAGAATATTAAAGCTCAGTTAGATGGTTGTAATTGTAATTTGATTCAAGATCAATTACTTTATTTTATTATTAAACTTAACATTCATTAAAATTTTCATAATTTTATTTCTATTCTTAATTTTAATTATCAAATTGAACAAGATATCCCTGACCTTACCACTTTGTCTACTCCACTAATTCAAGAAGAGTAAGTTATGACTAATTTTGATTATAAAGAGAATGCCACTCAGGCACTTCTCACTCTTAACCCTATGTTTGAGAATAATAGAAACCATAAACCTAACCCTAATTTTCTTAAAGGTAAAAATAAGAATAAGAAATATGATAATAAGAACCATGAACCTAAGTTTAATGCAATTATAATTTATGGTAAATTTGGTCATAAAAGGAAAATATATTATAAAATCAAGGATAGAGTTAACAACCAATATTATAACAATAAAAAAGGAAATAAATCTAATCAAAATAAGTAGAATAATCAAAACCCTAATCAAAATAACAATTAGGATTTAAATGTTATTGCTTTATATGTTGTTTTATTTACTTCAAATGAAAGTGAGTAGATTTTAGATAGAAATACATCACACCATATGACATATTTGATTTTTAAAAAAAAATTCTAGAGATATATTTGAAAGAATTTATTTAATGAGATAATTCTTTTTTATAAACAATTATACAAGGAAATAATAACTATACAGGGAAATACAAAGTTTTCAAATATTGTTATTAATGATGTTTTATATGTACCTAAACTTAAAAATAATTTTATATCTTGTTCTCAAGTTATAAATGATAATTTCAATGTAACATTGATTAAAGATAGTTGGTTTATATATCTTGTCCTGTTCTTTTGCATGTTTTTTATAACATAGTAAGAATGAATCTCAATTATGGTATGAAATATTAATACATGTTAATTTCATAAGTTTACACAATATGTCTATAAATAATCTTGTTATTGGAATTCTTTTTATTCCCTCTCATCATAAAAATTTTGAGGGTTAATTACTTGGTAAGCAACATACTAACCCTTTCAGAAGAAACATGACACAAATTCCTCACATCTTTTAGAATTGAACCATAGTGATGTTGTAGGACCTCTTGAAGCTATATCTATTAATGGTTCTCTATATTATGTTATGTTTATTGATGATTAAACTAAAATTATCTAGTCATATTTCAAGAAATTTAAAGTTAATGTTAAAAATGCATATGATTTTTTTATTAAGAGATTAAGAATTGATAATAGTGGTGAAATTTTTACTAAAGAGTTCAATTTTTTTGCACTCATTGTGATATTCAAATGGCATTAATAACTTCCTATTCCATTAGAAAAATATAATTGTTAAAATTATAAATCACACCATCATAGAAATGGTTAGATCAATATTGCATTATGTAAATGCTTCTCATAGTTCTTATGGGCCAAAGCCATGAATACTGGTGTGCATATTTTGAATAAAATACATGCTTAATCTTTTCATTTTCTACATGAAAATACATGTATGCTCATGACATTTTATTTTCTTTGATAAAACTATTTTGTTTCTACTTTAGATATACTAACTATATTGATAGTGTCTTATCTACATTGTATTTGTTAATAAAATGATTTAGTTTGATTATTAAAAAATACTTATTACAATTATATTGTAATAGATATATAGATATTATGATTATTTTTAGTTCATATGAGTTAGCATTGAAATAAATTATATGCATAACATCATACTTAATTTGACAAGATGATCATATTTAGTTATTTCATTTCATAATAATATAATGCTCAGTAAGTTTGGATCTTTTATATTTCAATTGCTTAGATAATCTCATTTGATTGTTTTATCATTTGATTATTTATGATAGCATCTTTATATGCTTCATTTGATAATTATATATATTATGAAATGTAAAGTGTAAATGGAGTTGTATTATTAACTCTTCATCATTTACTTTACTAATCATTCTATTCATACATATCTAAAATTATTTATTTCAAACTCATGTATGTTTGATTGGATGATTGCATATCATGTTAAAATTATCCATGTTTGGTGTATGAGAAGTTGTACCTCAATATTTTGTTGAAGCATATTAAATTTACAAAGTTTTGATATGACTCAAATTATAAAATGAGTTATAGATAATAAGATATCTAATATTTAGCTTAACTTTGTATCCTATTATTAGTAAATTATAGTATGCATATCACATGATAGTTGGAGATGCTCATCTTGTCAATATTGGAGACATCTAATAATGAATTGCATACAATAATTTATGTTTTTTACTAAACTTTGTAATCAAAGTAGTGAATTTGTTTAGCTAAAATATGACTTGATTTTTTTAAATATATTTTACCATAGAAAAACATATGTCATTTTTTAAAATGTATTTGGTTATTGTGATGCTAATCTTGAGGTATGTTCACATTATTAATATGTAATAACGTAAATATTATTTTTATAACAATATTATTTAATAGTTTATGAGGTTAATTTTATATAAGTTTTTAGTTACTTGAATATATTGTTAGTCATAATATATTCATATATAGTGGGTTAGTTGGGAGTTTATTTGTGAGAGATTTATGGATATTGTATCTCCCCAATTATAGGAAAGACTCTTCCTATATAATATATATTCCCATATGGTTTTTAGATATAATAGAATAAATATAGACTGAAATATTATTATGTTTAATTGATTCTTTATTATCTGATCTTTGGCTCTTGTTCTCCTGTGTATCTCTAATCTTCTCCAAGATCTAGAATCAAAGCAGGTGATTACCATTAGCTATGAGAGTCCTCTAATGGGCTTTGTCTTTATCTAGTTTTTGGATACTTGTACTAGCATTAATAATATCTAATTGGTGTCATTGTACTTATTTTGATAATGATGTATGAGGTCATGTGCATAATTTTTTGGTGATGTCTCATGCTAGTCGAGAATCATGATTGCAGACTAGTGACAAATATCTTTATGTTTTTTTAGATCGATTCTCCCAAAGACATATAGACCTGTCCATCTATAAGTTCTTGATTCCCGATCTTTATATGATCTACTCTAATGACTAATAGTATAGATCACTATTAATAGCATTATTTTTGAATCAACCAATCTAAATTTACATTAAAGCATGACAATTACACATTTTCCCTTTTATTATCATTGTTCATATTTGACACCACTGCCAGATCTATGTATAGAGTGATGTTTAAGCTTCTCACTTCTTACTCTAGATCATCATATTGTGGCATCAGTATTGTATTTTAAAAATTCATTGTGTTCAAAGATATTAACGAAGGTTTATTCACTACTAAATCTGAAAAAGTTATTGTAGTCATCATCGAGCTCCCATCTTGACTCAACTTTGCACCAATTTGATAGCTTGCATAACATTTCATTTTGTCTATCCCAAATGACACCACATAGGATTCAAAGACTTAAAAATAGATCTTAGTTTCAATTTGCTAAGTATTCTTTGGATTACATTAATAGTAAGTTTATCTACATGCTCTTTGCACTTAAAATAGTGGCTCAGCTCATTCACCCATGTGAACTACATCAAAATTTATCTTCATTAGGCACTATCAAACCATCCATGCTAGCTCTCTACCTTGTATGATCAAGTGACATGTTTTAAAAGCTAATATTGGTTTTGAATAATGTCCTTTATGTTGCTTTGTATATTATAGTTTATGTTATAAATGCCAAAATCAAAATAAACTTAGTGGTTTTGTCTAGAGTCTATATTTTTATGTGAAAAATTAATGTTTATCATCCATATAGAGTTGTGTATTCATCCAAACAAAGCATATTCATTTTTTTTATAATTATTGGTAAACATGTTGTGCATTCACATCTTACCATGTGTTAGGTTAGAATATAAAGCTCAACACTTTTTTTAGCATGGTTATTTTTATTATTTTGTTTATATTTTTGTGGCCTTCTATTTTATTTTTGTTTAGTGTCAAGATGAATCTAATTTTGAATTATATTTTCTAACTATATTAAAAATTAATTCAATTTGAGTTAGAATTTTAAAACTAAATTTCATGAAAAGTATGTCCATCAAACTTATTATCATCAAAAGAGTCAAGTCATCAAAATTCAAAGTGTCAATATTTAGTTTTGGGTCCAAGTTAATAGATGTCGTTAAAAAAGTTAGAAAGTCATCATTGCCATTTAGTAAAGAGTAAATATCTTGTGTCAAAAATGTAATGGATGTAATTTTAATGGAAATTGATGTCTAAAATATGCAAAATCAAAACATCAAAATTCAAAAGAATTTTAAAGTTGGATATGAGGCCAACACCAAGTGGGAGGATGTTTGACCATGAAAATGTCAATGTTTGACTACATGAGAGTACATCAAGCACTTACATAAAAAGTGTGTTGCTACCTAAACTTGAGGAAGGAGGAAATGGAGGTTGGAGGTTTCATAGCCTCTTGTTAGCCATTAGTGATGGGGCCTCTTTCTACTTTAGTGGCATTTTTGTTATTCGGTTATGTGTTTGATTTTAGCATGGTGTGATTTGAAATAAGAACAGTTGATGTATGTTTATTTTTCATGTTTTTCATAAGTGAACTGAATATTTTTATGTAATTTCTTTGAAATGTGATAATGATGAGAGATTTAAACTATACTGCACATCGTGATGTGGTTTATGATAAGCCACTTGTAAAACTATTATTTTGTGGTTTGTGTTAATCCACTTGTAAAACCATTATTTTTGGTTTTTGGTTAGCCATTTATAAAACCATCATGTAAGGTTTGTGATTGTCCTTTGAAAATCACTAAATCATGATTACAGGTGTAGATATGGGATAATTATTTTCCCCATATTCACATTAAGAAGGTGTAGATAGGATTAATAATGTTCAAAAGGAGGTGAATGTTGAGGTATGTTCACATTATTAATATGTAATAATGTAAATATTATTATTATAACATTATTATGTTAATAATTTATGATGTTAATTTTATATAGGTTGTTAGTTACTAGAATATATTATTAGTCACAATATATTCATATATAGTGGGTTAGTTGGGAGTTTATTCATGAGAGATTTATGGAGATTGTATCTCCCAAATTATTGGAAAGACTCTTTCTATATATATGTACTCATGTATGGTTTTGAAATATAATAAAATAAGTATACAGTGAAATATTATTGTATTTAATTGATTCTTTATTATGTGATCTTTGGCTCTTTTTTTTTTGTGTAGCCCTGATCTTCCCCAAGAGCTAACCATACTATGCTATCATGAATTTATTTTTTGATATTTGTTTAAGTTTTGTGTAGGTGCACAACAACAATAATTTAAGACTATTGAAGTTTATGTTTATTTTATCTGACATAAAGTCTTCAATGGTGATATTGATATGTAGACTTATAGATGAACAAGTGGTAGATATCATCACAAAACCACTTGGTGTTACCAAGTTTTGTTAGTTTTGTGTAATTTTGGTTCTCTTATAGTTGTCATTGAGTGGGAGTGTGAATGGAAATTCCACTTCCTAACAGCCATGTGTTCCTTCTTCTTATATATTTCTTCTCTATTATAATGTATTGTAAACTTCATGTGGAAGTAATGTAACTTAAATAAATATTATGTGAAAGTTTTACTTTTGTACTCTAATACATTAAAATCATAATTTTTAATGGAGGTACTTACGTTATAAAATACTCTAAATATACTTAGTTGAATATTCGTGAGAAATTGTGAGATGTAGTCTCACAATCATTCTAGCCTAAACATACTTTTGAGTAGTTTATGAATTATAATTACTTTTGTTTCAAAAGGTGATGTTTGGCATAATGAAGGTTTTTAATTCCTTTAAATTTTTCACATAGTATAATTCCTTTGTTAAGGTGACTATGGCTTATATCCCCACTTAACATTAAGCAGGAGTGTTAGAACAAATAATGCTTAAGTGATATATTTATCTTTAACTTTATTAAATGGTTAATAAATAAAATAAATGCATTTAATTTATTAACATGAGATAATATCATGTAAATAAATTAAATATATTTTACCATAAGTTACATAGGAAATGATGGACTTATTAGTTACAACGATCACCTCTATTTAAATATATTATAAATAGGGGTTTACCCCTATTGTTAGTCATTTGAATGAACTTTGGTGAATTATAAAAACATTAATATTTGCATGTTTCAAATGTTTACAAAGGTTCTATGAATAAATTTTATTATAGAGGAGAAGTGAGAAGAGAAGGATTGTATTTGGGTTCTATGTTTCTTAATTATATGAATATCAACTATTGTGGATTTTTAACCTTTTGAAGTTTTTCCACCTAAATCTTTGTGTCAACATTGATCTGTGCCTTTTCCAGTAATTACACTTCTAGATATTCTATGTACGTTCATTGAATATATAATGGTTACTTAATTTCTTTCATGATGATTGGAAAAAGATTTATAATGTGTCCTTGTCTTCTCCCACATGCTATGTTATGCCGTCAAGCTCCCCAATCATTCCCTTAAGTTCATTGAGTGGACATATCTCATAATTATCTTTAAAAAATACCTTTTCTCTATGATTTGAAATCATGTCATATGGTGATGACATCATAATACCTTTTTAATAGAGCATATCCTTATGGTATGTCATACCTTGCTTTGGAAAATACACTTTCCACTTTTGAAATGACCCATTTTTGTGTACCCTTTATTTTTATGACTCCTAATTTTAGAAAAAGTCTCCCTTCAAATATGACATTTGACAAATTAAATCTAATCTTATATATATATATATATATATATATATATATATATATATATATATATAAGTAAAGTACAAAATAACTCAATTTTTTGTGATGTTGTCTCTACTCCTTAAGCTATCATATGTCCTATAATGATTAGACCACATCAGCTAATAAGGAGACATACAACATAGTAAAAACACTAATTTTATTACTTTTATTCCTTGAGAAGCTACCATCACTGGTTTTCAACTTCTCATTTTCTCTCTCTCTCTCTCTCTCTTTATATATATATATATATATTCAATTTTTTGGAAGAAGGAATGTTATTTCTAGTTTTTAATCCTCTCCCTTCATTGGGATTCAATCCTCATCCTTTGACTATGATGGAAGAACAAACTTCTTCCCCCTAGATAAATTCATTTTGAGACTGAATTTATTTGAAAAGTTCATCTTTACTTAGAGGCTACTGATAGAGTCTTAGTTTATGCCCATTAACTAAGAGTGTCTTCTTGTTCACATCTATTATAAAAACTTAACTAACCCATTGTTAAGGGTATTATCTATTTGGTAGGGTCCCAACCATCTAATGCTAAGCTTCCATTTGAGGTTTTGAAAATTAGAATCAAATAGAAAAACCCAATCTCCTTTAAATCTTCTCTCCTAGATATGGGTGTCATGCCACTTCTATCTCTGATGTTGTATAAGTTGTGTCTACTGCAAGTATTCCATTCTCATCTCATCCAATTCATTTATCTAAATAATTTTATCTCTATGTACCCCATCAAGATCTATTCCCACTTTTTTGTTGTTCTCAAATTCTAAAATTCAAATTATATGGGGAGAAGAGGTTTATTTTCAAACACAATTTCATAAGGTGAGAAACTTGTGGTGAATTTCCATTTGGTATTGTAATCCCATACTAATTGAGGTAGATTATTTTCCAAATCTTGTATTCTGATGCTAACTATCTTAGTCAAGATGCTCTCCAACTCTTTATTGGTAAATTCAACCTATCCATTGGCATGTGGATAATATAGATATGACTTATAGTGGCTAATTTGGTAATTATTTGTAAAGGATTTAATCATATTATACATGAATTGGGGACCTTGTTTAGATAATATGGCTCTTGGTGCTCTAAATTATTTCATAATTTTGTAATATAGAAAATCAGTAACTAGCTCTTTTCTTACAAATGGAAGAGCTTGAACATCTGCCAATTTGGTGACATAATATGTGCATATAAGTAGGTATTCCTACCATTGAAATGGTGGGTCAATAGGACAAAAAAAATATATCCCCCATTTCTTAAAAAGGTCTTATTATCAATTTGGCCTCCCAAGGCCAAATTTTAACCCTTGCAACCAAAAAAAATTCATAGCACCCACCCAAGCCTACACATGGTGACCTCATGCATAGGTTATGTCTTATTTGGTATTAGTTTAAAAATTGTTAGCATTGACTAAGGTCTTATATTGTTTCATGTTTTGTTATAAATATCCTCATATGTCATAGCCATGTTAAGGTCTATTGGTGATGTGATAGTAGTCATGATGACCATTGAGTGAGTAGGAGAGTGCCAATGTGTCTTATGAGGTCTAGTGAGTGGCTTTAAACTTTTTTTTATAAGTTTAAGGATATTTTGAAAAAATTAAGGTAATTTGTACATTTTGATGTTATTGATTCTTATGGTTTTAGGGTTATCTAAGCCATTTCAAGAATGGATAACTCTACAAATGGGTTGTAAGGGTGTCTAAACCTTGTTCAAAGTCATGATATGAATTTCTAATAGTGTTTTCAATGTCATTGTTCATGGTTTGGTCATTCAAGCAGTTTCAAGCTTTCATAAACCCCCAAAAGTCATCAAGTGACCCTCAAATTTCTCATATAGGTATACATTACACTATAGAACTTTGGAAAGGTGATGTTTTAGGTGTATCATTCCTTATAAAAGTCTTAAAAGGGTTCCATAGCTATTATAAAACCACCATTAGGCATTTCACATCATAAAAGGTCCTTTTTTAAGACCTATTTCCATTCCCCACTCAACAAATGGACCTTACACATGATAAAATGTACCTTTTCAACTTCCCATATTATACCATCAATTTTAAAATGTCAATTAACTCATGTTTTCCCTCTCTTCATCCTTGAATGGCAGTTCAAGGTCAAAACACATGGAGAAAGAATAAGATAAAAGATATTTTCAGATGTTTTTTTAGGTTGTGTGGACTTGTACAACTAGGTCCATAAAGAGGTGGGTTAGATACTATAGAGGAGATAATTTTATGTGTCTATAAGAAGTTGCATGATCATAAAATTAAATACAAGATCAAAATCATTCTTCTCTCTTTATCAAACTCTTTGGCAGTCTAGGCAAGCTTTCAAGTTTATGGATAATAAAAATAGGAGAGAAAATGAAGATTTGGAATCTTTGGTAGAGGAAGGGGCTATATTGACCTTCTCATCCATGGTGTTTTTCTATAGGTTCATGTCCAATACTTTATGAACAAATTTTAATAATCTAGTCACTCCAATGGCCTTATTTATCTGTGTAAGGAATTGAAATGGCATTAGGTTTGGTGCATATTTGGGGGTTTTATGAGGAATAATGATTTATGTGTGTTTTATAGGTCCTCATAGACCATATCCATCACCCTTCACCCTTGGTTCACACATATGGGGGTGTGAAAGCTAAGAATATCCATGTTCTCTTTATTTATAGACTATAGATAGGTTTCCATATCTTGCAGTGTATTCAAAGCTTGATAATGAAAGTGAATGGTGGTTATGGGTTGTTTAATAGTTATTTTTAATCCACTTAAATTTTTATTCTTATCCCAAGTACTCAAATAAGCCATCATCATTTATAGATTCCCTTCAAGTCTTATTTCTAGTGGACTGTTATGTATACATTGTTAACTCATTTTAAAAAGTGGAAACAAGGTAGATGTGAATAGGTCATCATAGTTCTTAAAAAACATGTGTACCTCACCCTTGAGTTATGAATTTTATACCTCTTAAGTTACTATCCTTACCTCAGTCTATTGTGCAACATCAACTCTTACTCAATCACCACAAATCCTTCAAGGTAGACGACACACATAGGGTGCTCACTGTTGTAATGGGGTATAGAAAAGTGTAGGGACTTAAGGGAGATAAAAAAATATCTAGAATATATATTAAATGGAGTAATCAGGGTCCAAAAAAATCATCTTCACTCTCATACCACCATGCAAAGACATACTTCTCTTAGTCATATCATGCCTATTATATAGACTAAGAGATGGGGTGTTACTGTTGAATAGGAGTCTTAGAGACATTAAGGACCTTTGAGGCGTCACATGGTCACTAAATTAGCATGAAGGGTTATTTAGGGGATGATAAATTGAAAATAAGAAGGGGTTCATGTTTACAAACTAATTAGACCACCTATATGTCTGATTATAGGTAAGGGACAATTTGAACACCGACCCTATTGTTGGGTGTAATTAGGTAAAGGAGAATGTATTAAAGACTAAGAAACACCATGATAAGGATGATTAAGACTATTTCATAGAGGATATTTTGTGATAAATGACAAATATTACCTCTCACCCATATATAGTTAAGGGTGCAAAACTATAATTAAGTAGGCAAGATCTTGGGTTTAGTATGAAATGTGATGGAACATACTTAGTGAAGAAGTTTAAAAGTAGATAAGGAGAGTTTTTAAACTTTTTTCTCAAAATTATAACCTCCCTTGGTTTATTGATCCATTAAGTGTAATAGGGGCATTCATAGTTTAACTTTTTTAAGTCCTAAACTAGGCAACCATAGGCTTATGTACATGAATTAAGACATATACACAGTCATAGGGATTGATTGAGGTCTAAAAAATAATAAGTATGATATTAGGAGTCTCTCAATATCCCCTAAATCCATCTCAATGTTTCCACACTAATATATCTTGGTCCCTTGAGGGAAAGAATCTAATGATCTAAATAGACCTATTAGGCCTAAATAGGCTAAACATGTTTGTACATGAACTAGAAGCTTCCACTTGAAGGATAATTAAGGATAGAAACATCCTAAGGGGGGAGTTATAAAAACACAACCAAGGTCTTTGAATGTTGAGATCATCAACTAAGGTATAAGGATCACTAAACTGAGCCCCTAGGGCTACATGAGCATGACTTCTATAAACCCTAATACTAGATGTATAAGGAGTATGAAAGATTGAAAAAGATTCAGTCGAAAGAATGTTACAAATCTTACAAAATTTTTTACAATTATAAATCTCCATCAACCCTACATTAAAAGGGGAAAGGATTGCTCACGTCCCAATGCTACTGTTAGGTGTTCTGATCATGATAGTAAATAGTGACACAAAGGTAAAATCATAGGAGGATGGGGATTGAGACAATAGTTTGGATGGATAGAGAAATTAAAAAGTTTGGGGATAGGTATAAGAGGTTTATATAAGGGTGTTGAGACCATCAAATCTCTATGCACATAAATATGCTCACTATAATTATTTTAATTAATCCCACTAATTTATCCCCCCTTCCTGATCATTTATTTAATATCCCCTTCATTATTTAATCATTCACTAACTTTATATTAACCCCAATATTCATTAATTCCCCTAATCATTTATTAATCTTATCCTAACCCCATGTATCTATTATTTGGGAATTTTAAATTCCCATGACCCACCTACCCATCTACTAATCCTATTCTTAGAATCTCCTACACGTTTAGTCCCTAATCATCCACCTAATCCATATATAACCCCATACTTAATCATAAAAAATCCCTAAGAGTATTCTATAATACTCCAATTATATATTCTTATCTAACTTAGCCTTCACCATTTAGAACCATCTATTCTATAGGTTTCCAAGGAATTAAAAATTCTTTGAAAAATTCCCAATCATTGATAACAATGGCCCAATATTTAAATCTATCCATTGATTCTTCCCTCTATTTTATATATAAACAATCCATTTCTCCATGGCTAAGATAAATAGAAACCATCTATGAAGCTCATGAAGTCTCCATGTTAAACTAGCAATCAAGAATAAATCTACTAAGTCCATGCTAATCTAATCCTTGAATCCATCATCAACATCCTTGATCATGCTAGCATAATGTCAAAAAATTTATTATAAGGTAATCTCTATCTAATCCTGTTGTCTTTTATCCATTTTATCTTGGTTTGAATAAATTAACTTTAAGATTAAAATGTTGGTTTGAATTATAATTTATCTATTTACATTTGATTCTAATGGCTTTAGATCTTACTTAGGTAGTTTGATGTTTTGGGTCTAAATTGCACATTTAGATAATAAGATCAAAATTCAGAATACAAATTAAAATTAAGGAAACTCAACCCCCCTACACTAATGATAGACACATGGATTGATAGTGAGATCCCTAAGCACACATATGAGAGATTTGGAAGTAGAGTTAGGAGTTTGAGGACCTTAGGGCAGATACAGAGGATGAAGTGAAAGATATCCTAATATCAAGGATGTTAAAAAAGTGTGGAGACATATTACATCATTTTCAATCTCAAATCCATAGTGAAGAAGGGAAAAAACCACTCAATTTCCTACACTAACCCCAAATAACTCAGACTAATAGTAAACTATTATCTATAGATAATTACAAGAGCAAATGAAGACAAGTTGGAGTATAGGTAGATGAAGATAGTTGTAGGGGGATAAAAGATAAGTAAAGATGGTGATTTGGTGATGTTGAAGTTCTCCAAATCACCTCAAAGTTTTTTAGGTCTTTAGACTTAGTATTAGGCATATTAGGCTTAAAACTAGTCTTAAAACCTATAAGGCCCACATCACATTTAAATCACACTCACACCCTCCTGATGTTGGAAGAATAATGATTGAGAGGGGGGGTGAATGAGTCTTCAAAATAGTCATTCAATTTCACTTAACATTCATGAGCCATTCATACAAACATATAGATATAACAAGCATAAGAACCTATCCACATAAGCATGAAACACAAGAACACATCATATATGTGGGAAACCCTTAAGGGGATGAAAAACCACTAATTTATGAGAATGGACTATAGTCCTATAATAAAAATCTAAATTTAGTGAAGCACCAAATTCACATGGATCACCAACCCTAACTTTCCAAGCACCCACTTGATTAAGATTTAGCAAACACCTACTTGCAAGGAGACACCAACCACCTAGATGACTCATCACCAACTCAACCACCTGATTAATTTGATCACCTTTAAAACACCTTGTTACTCAAAAATAGATGATGACCACCTCTTCACACTCTTATCCATCTCAAACTACCTTATAGGCTTCTTCACTCAACTAGGTCTCTTCAAGACTAATTAAGTCATATGATCTTGATCTTCATATTCAGACACTTGTTAGATATTCATGACAGTTCCTCTAATCTCTTATGATGGTCTATAATACCTTCTTCCACTCAAGCATCTTCTATGTCATTTTCTTCTCAATTACATTCCATAACAAGCCAATTAAGCCTAAAAATCCTTATTCTTATACAAGCCTATTGATCATATACCTCTTGGTCATCCACACACACTTTCCCACTTATATTGGCCTTAAAACAGGTTATAAGTAAGAATCAATCATTACATTAGGTTGGACATAACTCAAATAGACCAAATCCTTCTTTAGGTCTTGTGTTGGCGAGTTATCATGATGATGTCATTGTGGTGTCATAGAGGTGTTCTAGTGAGTGGATGAAGTGCTTTGATAGCCTAAGTGACAATGATAAAGTGTGAAATATGCTTAATCTAGTGTGCTTAAAGTATGCTTGGTTTTTCTTCAAAGTTTAACTAGTTAGAGAGGTTTGAGGATGAATATGGTGACTTGAGCATGTGTAAGGGGTCCTATCATAAGTCAAGAATGATTTGAGTTCTTGTGTGCATGATTATAATTCATTTAGTTGATCATAGTTTTCATCTTGATACTTTAGGTCTAGTGGCATAAATTTTAAATAAACAGTTTGATGACATCACCATTGCCATGTGTGAATGAGTCAAGGGGAGTTGGTCATATTATTGTGATCACATTAGTTCCTAGTTATTATGCACCAGAAATTAAGTCATGTATTTAAGAATGGTCAAATATATGAGGGTGAAATTTTGGATTCTCAATCATAATTCATTGTTTTTCCATACTTAGCCAAATTTACAATATTGCTAGAAAGAGTTGAGTAAGTAGTTTGATGATGGAATATCTTGCACATGTGGATGTTTTAAGAGAAGGTGATCATATGGATTTGTTAATTTTTGGACGTAGTTTATTTTACCTAAAATTAAGATCATGCAATGAAGTGTATAAAAGGATATGCATATGTAAAGTTGGGCTCCTAGGGATTTTGACTATGTTTTTCATACTTAGCCAAATTTGCATAAGGTAAGAAAGAGCCGAGTGAGCATTTTGATGATGTTATATCTTACACATGTGAATGTGTCAATAGAAATTGATCATATGTATTTGTTTATTTTTGAGCATAGATGATTTGTGTTAAATTTGAGATCATGCGCTAAAGTATGACAAAAGTTATATAGGAGTAAATTTGGTTTCCCAAACAAATTTTAAGCATAGTTGGCTCTATGATAGAAGTTTTTGAGAAAGAATTTTAGTAGTGATATATCTCTCACATGTGAAGGTTTTAGGAGTAGTGTGTCACATGGTTGAAATCTCATGTGTGAGGAGATCATCTAGTCCAAATTTGAGATCATGCAAGTAAGTGTAGAAGAAGTTATTGAGGTGAAAAAATGGACACTCAGGCATATTGAAAGGGTCCCCATACTTAGTAATCTTTGAAAGAGTTAAAGATTGAGAAAAATCAATAGTGCGTGATGATCCAAGAAGTCAAGAAGAAACAAGATGAGGATAGGTGAATGATGTTTAATGATTGAGTAAAGCTATAAAATAATGATCCAAAGATGACCATGCATTCATACAGATTAATCAAATAGTGAGAATTAATCATTAAAGACCTGGTTGATCCACAGAGATCAATGGAGTGAGTTGAGTCAACATTTCAAGATTGCATGAGATGAGGTCAAAGTGACTAAGGTTTAATGTCTAGCATTGGTATAATATGTGTTAAAGATCAAATAATATTGATGATGCATATTCAATTTGAGCTGAGAGGACATGAGATATGAGCATTATGTTTGAAGGTTAACTATGATCATTTATATTTGAATTTGTAAAGGAAAAATTAGTGTCTAGTTTTTGGGCTATAACTTTTGATCCAAGATGAATTTGTTCATGTAGTAAAAATCAAATTGGTAGAGGACTCCAAGGTGCATTTGGAAATATTGATTTGAAGATATATAAATGTGTACAGTTAAAGATATTATTGTTCAAAGTTGACTATGTGTTCATTCTTGTTCTACAAGTGATCCAAGAAGGATGCTTGATCTTATGTAGATTCTATTTCGATGTCTCATGATGACTTTGTTATTTAGGAGTATTTTATACTCCATGATGATGATCTATAAGTATTTTATGTGTGATCAATCTATCTTGAGTATGAATAATGCTTAAAATTTTGATTTTATGTTCAATAATGGTGTTCATGTATATAGGGTCTTTGTTTGAGCATATGCAGAGGTGAGCTAAGATGACTATGATAATTTGAAGAGGTCAAGGGGACATAAGGAGTAGACCCATGTATTTGAAAGTGGTTATGTGTTCTTTTTTTGCTTGATGGAGTGTTAAAGGAGTGAATGGGTTCACATGAGACCTATAAGGACTAAAAGGGCCTAATTGAAAGGTGTATTTCCTTAAGGGTGACCCATAGATTATATGGCTAACCTATGAAGATTGTATTGAGCTGTGTCTTTCTATGAGATATGAATTAAGGTCTAAGGCATGCCTAATGGCCAACCAAGGTAGTGATTATCAAGATTGTTCTATAAATAGTGAAATCAAAGATGGTGATTTATAGACTTGAGCGTGAGACTTGAGAGAGTATTATGTGTGTGTTTTGAGGAGTGAAGGATGGGTAGAGTGCCTTGATAATGATTTAAAGATAAAAATAGATTGAGGAATATTTTTATGATCTATTGGTCATAATTATGATGGAAAAATAGTATGCCTAATATTTGAGTGTGAGCAAAGGTAAAGTGTGATAAAAAAGGGTCCATCATCAGGTGTTGTTGAAATTAGTTTAGAGGTGGATGTGTTTATAGGTGTTGTTGTGGTAGATCAACATCTAAGGTGGTTGATTCCTCCTTACAAGGTATAACTTGTTAAAGGGTCTAGTTATTATTACATCTTAGCTAGACAGGTGTGGCAACACCCTATGAGATTATAGTCTCACTAAATAAAGATTATAGTTCCTTGATTAGTTATATCTAGTCTAAATTATATATTGTTATTATAGGATAGTAGTCCAATTGTAGGTTCTAATGGGTTTTATTCCCAAATAAGTTTTCCCATATATGTCTTGTGTTATGTGATTGATCTTGCATTGTCTCTCTTACTTATTGCTTTGAATGATGTGTACGCTTCATGAATGCTTATGTAATTGATTAGGTGTTTGTAAAAATTAGAATTGAAGTTGGATTATTTGGGTTCACTAACTCACCCCCCTCTCAATGATTTTACCTATAATAATTAGTATCAGAGCCATGCCCTTTGGTAAAGGCTTAACAACTTGAAGGTGATCCAAGGTACAATATCGGTAGTCATCAAGGAGGTTTATCTAATAAGCAATAATTGATGTTCAATAGATCCAATTATGATTTTTGGAGTGAAAAGATGAGGACATATATTATGTCCCTAGGGTTTGATGTATGGAAATCTATTCTGGATATAGTTATGTTGCTCCTCGTACTCCTCCATCTAGTACTATAAATAAGAAGTTATTTGAGAACAATTCCAAGGTGATGAACGTTATCACTTGTGGTCTTTTTGATACTGAATACACCAAGGTAATCCATTATACATCTACTAAAGAGATATGGGAAAAAATTAAGATCATTTTTGAAGGATATTGAAAGGTCAAGATTGCTAAGTTACAGATTCACATAAGGCAATTTGAAAGTCTTGAGATGAAGGAAAAAGATTTTATGGCATCCTTTCTACAGAGATTTGATGAGACTGTGAACATCATCAGAGGTCTTGGATAGAATCTTGAAGAGGTGACTGTAGTCCAAAAGGTATTAAGGTCTCTATCTCTTAAGTTTGATCTAAACTTATTTGCTATAAAAGAGATTCATGATCTTACTTAGTTGAAGATGGATCAATTACATGGTACCCTTACTACATATGAGATGAGAATAGATGATGATATACCACCAAATAAGTAAGTTACATTCAAGATAGATATGAAGCCTAAGAATAAGTTCTAAGGTAATAAATACAAAGAGGATGACATATATGACATTGATGAGGATGAACTAATTTCTTTGATTACTAGGAAATTGAACACTGGCTTAGGGAAGTTTAAGGGTAAACTACCCTTCAAATGTTTCAACTATGGAGAGATAGGACATTTTACTTGGAAGTTCCCTCATAAGCATGAGAAGAATGATGATGAAAAACATGGTGAAAGCCAAGATGAAGACAAGAATATATACAAGAAGAAAATATTCAAAAAGTTTAATAATAAAAAGTTCTTGAAAAATAATAAGAGTCTTTACATCAAAGAAGATTGCAACTCATTAGATGAGAGTGAACATAGTGACTCAAAATATGATCATGAAGATGATGGTCCTACTGAAGATGAATCCATATTCATGGCTGAGGAAGGAAGTTGTTCACATCAAAAGGAGTCTACTTGGAGTGATTTAGATAACGATGAAGATGAGGTGGACTACAAGAATGTTTTGATGAATGCTCTTGAAGAACTAAAGATTGAGAAGAAGATCAATAAGAATATAAAATATAAGATCATGGAATATGAGGAATAATTTAGTGTATTTGATGTAATATTAAATAAAGACACCAAGGAGAATGAAGATATGATCAATCATCCTAGTTTTCAATTGGAAATGTTTTCTACAAGCCTAAAAGCTAAATAAGAAGAATTTTCAAGGTATGTTTTTGAAAATGAGTCTTTGAAATTTAAGCTAGAGAAGACATATAGTAATATGAACTAATTTATGATATTTGAAAATAGATCATGTGATCTAGACAACATTCTGAGTGGTCAAAAACATGATAGTGATATAATTGGTCTTGGATATGAAGAAGAATAAAAGAATATAACTCAAGACAAGATAAAGACTAATGTGATGAGACAATCATACTTTGAAGACAAATCATTAGACAAGGAATGAAAGTGTTGGTAGAGTAAAGACAAATCATATTAGACAACCAAATTCCATGAGGTATGCAAGATTCAATGGTTACTATTATACATGTAATCAATTTGATCATAGGGCTAGAGAGTGAAAGAGACCTATTAGAAATGAATTTTCATGGGACTATGATGGGGGTCATTAGTCAAAAGGTGTGAATATAATCAAGTTATTTAACTATCTTGATGTGGGACATTTTTTAAACCATTGTCCACATAAGATTAGATAAGGTGAGTCCTCTTCAAAAAGGGAAGGTTGTTTTGTTTATCATGACATATAACACATTGCAAATTTTTGTCCAAATAAGGTAAGGCAAGATACATTTCTTGTAAAAGGTATGGTGTGATACAATTGTGAACAAAGAGGTCACATTGCTATGTTCTACAATAAAAGTATTATAAGAGAGAATAGATTTGATTAGGCTCCTATAATTCAAGAGAGAAGTCAAGTTAACACATGGAAGACAAAGGTGACAAGTGTGAGTCATGATAAGACTACAAGTCCAAGTAATTTATTTTTTATGGTGGAGAATGCTTCAGAATTTGAAGAGTACCAAGAGGTCTTATTGTTTGTTCATGTTGAGAATGAAGAGATCAAGCTCAAAGAGAAGACCAAGGTGTTTATTGAAGCTAGTCTTGAGGTATGTATGGATCCAAGTGAACATCTTATTTTTGGTGAGCATGTTTCATGCAAAGAACATCAATTGTTTGTGCCTAATGAAGAGGTCCAAGATTCAAGGAATAATTTATAGATGAAAAGGTATGTCATGAATAGTTGTTGTCGCCATATATTATCAATCCAATTCTAGAAGAAAAGGATAATGTTATTGTGGTTGAAAAAGTTATTTCTCCTAAGCCAAAGAAGAAGAAGAAGAAGAACTATAAGTATCAATTGAGAAAGGAGGAGATGGAATATTAGGAATTGTTTTTATTTTAGAGCATTGAGGTATAAAGGGTGTCTCTATATATGCTTCTTAAGAGACTCCTTTCAAGTTAAAAATCAAGTGTTGCTATAGTGTTTTTCAGTTGGAACAATCTACAAGGTCAGATTGAAGGTTCTCAAATGACAAAGAAGGATTTGTGATTTTTCAAGATGATGTTTTCACATAGAAAGGTCTATTAACCTTATTATAGAATGTTCTAGGTGGTTTTGTGATCTGAAAGTATGTTGAAGTCATTTTGGAGATTTTTGTTAGCTATGAGGTTTCTCAATTTATGCTTAAGAGCTTATAAGTCCTAAAATGGGTTATAGGAAGTCAAGGTTTCCATTGGTTTAGAAGCTCAAATATTGGTCTATAAGTGGGTAATGGTTGTTTTTAGGTGTATAAGAAGTTTTAGAGGTGGATGTTGACTTGAAAGTGTTATGTTGACTTTGTTTGTTTTGAGATTCTAAGGTTTTGGGCTCTGCTAGAAAAGTGGTCTGCTTTATGAGTTGAGGTCTGAGGCTTATTAATTTATTGAATGGGATAAATGGGTGGTCAAATAAATATTCATAGAGAATTTAAGGTTTGTGGTTCTCAAGTTATTCAACTTTTTTCAATATGGAGGGTTAATTGGCTAGTAGGTTTGTGAAATAAGTATGTTGCATAAGATGAGATTGGTGATGCAAATTGGTGTGCTTGAGGGAGCATAAGAGAATGCTATAAATATGTATTTTGAGGTACTGAATATGTGTCTACTAAAAATTGTGGGATCTTCAAGGTTAAAGTAGGGCTATAAGGAGGCTAAATAAGTTTAGTTTGAAGAAGAGTGCTTTTTACTTAGTTTTTCCAAAAGGAGAAGGGTATGAGTATTTCAAGGTATGTTCTTAGGATTAGTGTAGTGCATGTTTCCTATTTTGTATAATGCATATGCAGAGTTGGTTGTTATGGAAGTATCTTGAGAAATAAGGATGGTAAGCCTACATGGTGGTTCATCATGGTCTGTAGAGATCTGAATATGCTCAGAATGTGAAATTGCTTAGAGTTCTAAGGGGGAGTCCCTCTTAGATGTTTCTTGATGTGTTCCATCAAGATTTATATGGTTTTGTTTATTTTTTCTTCATTAGTTGCAATTCTTGATTGAAGAGAGTGTTGGCATGGAATAAGAGGATGTTTTCAAGGCAAGCTAAAGTAGGCTCAAGGTAAGAGGGACTTTGTATCATATTTATAAGATGGTAATTTCTTATTTGATAATATTTTTAGGTCCTTGAGATTAGTTTATGCCCACTTTATCATTGTGTTGAAAGGGGATAAAGTTACTATTGGGGATAAATATCCTATTGTGGGAGTGCTTGAAGAAAGAGAAGGTGAGCTATATATTTCTATAAATGATGTTTGTTGACATCAATGATAAAGGGGGAGATTGTTGGAGATTTGTCATGATGATGTCATAGAGATGTCTTAGTGAGTGAATGAAGTGATTTGATATCCTAAGTAATAATGACAAAGTTTGTAATTTTCATATCCTAGTGTGCTTGAAGTATGCTTGGTTAATCTTCAGAGTTTGACTGGTTAGAGAGGTTCAAGGATGAGTATGGTGATTTGAGCATGTGTAAGGGGTCTTATCAAAAGTCAAGAATGATTTGATTACTTATGTGTATGATTAGAATTCATCTAGTTGATTATAGTTTTCATCTAGACACTTTGGGTCTAGTGGCATAAATTTTGAGTAGGTAGTTTGATGACATCACCATTACCACATGTGAATGTGTTAAGGGGAGTTGGTCATATTTTTGTGATCACATTAGTCCCTATTTATTATGTGCTATATATCAATTCATGTATCAAGTCATGATCAAATATATGAGGGTTTAAATTTGGCTTCTGTAATCATATAAAATGTGAAATTAGATGAATTAGGCATGGCTAATAGCACCCAACCTATAGGTCCTCTTTATTGCTCACTTAACCCTTCTCAGCTAGACTTTCACTGATTCCTAGTCACTTTTACCTTCTCATACTTAGCTTTTTGAGACCTGAGTAACACTCTCAGACCTAAATCCATCCCCTTAGGTCTCATCCTCCTAGGACAATAGTGCCCAACTTGGATAGGGGCACCAAAATTTAGGGGTGTCTTATTTCCAGCACTATTTTCCAAGTTCACTTTAGCCCCAAATGGTCAAATTTTTTTGATTCCTTATTTTTTTCCTTGTCAACCTAATACAAGCTCATCTAACCCATGATCATCAATTTACCTATAAAAAGGCCATTCAATGTCCATTTAAAAGGGTTGGCACTCATTCACAAGAATACAAGCAAGCACACTCAAACACTCTTCCCTATTCTTTGCATACAACCTTCCAAAACTAATTCAAGCTTATTGAAGCACTCATACTAGTCTCTAATCATCAAAAATAATTTTTTTTTTTTCATATAGTTGCATACATCACACAATTTCACCAAGCACTTTAAATGTGACAAATACATTAGCTTGATCCCTCTTTAGAGTATTGGTATGTAGGCAGTGTGCCCACACACGAGGTGTGAAGTGTATTCAGTGTATCCTTTACACACTAACCCCTCCTCTCTTTCCCAATTTTTATACTAAAGTTCAAGAATGAAGAGATCCTAAGGGTTTTTAATATTGAATCAGACACACAATAAGCTCTACAAAGAACCCAAAAGACCTAGACCACTAAGACAACAATGTTAGAAGTCGACAACAACATCGAAAGTGGATAATAGTGTCAAAAAGTAGACTATAGTAATAATTAGTTGGGTTTTAGAGTTTGGTGCTCCTATTAAAAAAATAGAGTTTTAGGTCCTATTTACGATAGTCTTCCATCCTTGCATAGCCATTTCTGAACCTTGCATCATCCATTTTATCCTAGAATAAGCGAAGTTTGATTTCTTTACACTTCTTACTATTTAAAAAAAAAGGTAAAATACATATCTATTTACATAAATTAGTAGCCCAATTGAGACACATTTATTTAATGATTTACATTTACTTAGACCTTTATTTTCTTAGGAATTAAACACTTAATTCCCAAAAAGAATAAAAACTTTGGTGAACCATACTTTAATTTTTTGCACAAAAACCCTATAAACCCTAGGGTTAATTATTTATGATTTTTTACATTTTTATCTTGATTTTTCCTAAATTTAAAAATAAAAAAACTAAAAATTAATTGAAATATTTTCAATAAATTCACCCAAACCCTAGTTTGCACATATTAGGTCCTATTTGCATAAAAACACTTTCAAACCACTAGGAAAAATATACTGCTAATTTTAGAAATATTTTCAAAATTTTCCTCAATTGTTCAAAAATAAAAATACAAATTTTATATAAATTTTCCAAATTACTAAACTAATTTTGGAAAAAATAATTCAAAACCCTAGTTGCATCAAATACATTTTCGATTATTTTTAGTACTTTTCACATCATTTTCTAAAAAAATAGTTGCATATCTAACTCAGAAAAAACAATTTCAAATTCAAAAGTTCATAGTATTTTTCAAATAATATTTCTAAAAAATCTTTAGTTGCATGTACTAGCTCATTTCTACTCTTGAGGTATCACCTTATATTTATAGCTATATTACAATAATGATGCTCAGTTATTTACAACTTTTTCTTACATTTCTTACAAATAACAAAGAAACCGTAATGGGCCCTATCATGTACATGAATGATGAAGTCTATTATATGTTAGTACAAAGTTTCATTCTCTGCATTTCATGCTTATTCTTAATTATATGGGATGATGTTAAACAATTTATTCTTAAAAATATTAATCCATTTCTTGCATCACCTCCCTTGGAGCCTCTTCCTAGTACCAAGTCATGTTGCATTTCCCAGGTCACTACCCATCACCAAAGAGCCCAATTGACACCTTTTGTTCCTTCACCTCCTCGACCTATCAATTATCTTTGCTCTTCTCCCATAAAAACTACAAATCCTATACAAATAGTAGATAATGTAGTTATACCTATTACTTGATGTACAACTATGCCTCTTCCACCTACCCAGGAGCCCCATCACTTTGTTGTTTCAACCCATCCCAGGCTCAACCAAATAGCACAAGTATATTCACACAAAATATATGACATTTTAAATCATTTGAGAAACACTCCAACTAAAATTTCCATATTATAACTACTTTATAAAAATAATGTATTCAAGGACATTCTTTATCAGGCACTCACTCAGACGTCTATGCCTCTTGATTCAGAACCTTCTTATTTTGCATTAGTGGTTAATACTCTAAAAACTATAAATGATGAAATTTATTTTAAAAGTGAGGACATGTCTTCTTAGATGGTTATTGATCAAAATTTGCCACTATTCCTATAAGTAAAATTCAAAACAATGTATTCAAGAGAGTTCTCATTGATAGTGGTTCTGAAATAAATTTATGTAATATCACATTCTTACAAACCATGGGTATAGATATGGCATCAATGCAAAAAACATATAAGAAAATTTGGGGGTTTAATGATATACCACGATAGACTTTGGGTACTATTACTTTGGATATCATGGTGGGCCTAAAAACCCTCCCAACATAGTTCTAGATCATGCTAGGTCCACTTCACTATAATTTTTTACTTGGACAACCTTGGATACATAATATGGGTGATATCCCTTCCAATATCAATTGATGTATTAAGTTTTCCCATGAAGGATATATATACACATGTCTAGCAGACAACTAGCCATTTAGATATTATCAACTTATAGAGTTGTCTTCAACTATTTCATCTGATGGGACACCATATTTCATAGTAAAACCACCACTTCATAGAATTTATATGGATCAAATATATACATATGAGGTTGGTGAGACTATCACTTCCTACATTACTCCACTCATAGTCACACCGTCAGCACTAGTTCTTTTATCAGTCATAGTAGCTCCAACCATTCCAACTACTTTATCAATCACAATTTTGACACCTATTACACATCCACCATCACCGACAGTCACACCAATATCTCTAGTTGATTACATAGTTACTTAACTACTTATATATATTTTGGTAGTACTGCCTTCTTATACTACTACAGCTGATGAGACTCTTATAACATAGTTACCCCTAGTGGTAAATTCAAAGCTACCATATGTACACAATGTTGATATAGATTCACAAGCTTTTTTAGATGATGATACATCATCCACATTTATAGATGACTATTTGTATGGACTCAGATTTACATTAGTTATCCTAGAATATTACCAAGATAACTCTAGAGCTCTCATTCTACATCCTACATCATTTTTATCTCACACTACACTCTCAAGGTATACTCCACACTCATAACCATAGGTAGCTCACTTTGAACATACAAACCACATGATTACTTCTATGGATAAGAATTTAGTTATTCAAATTTAGGTAGGTAGTACACATAATCAACCTTAGTTCATGTTATAAACACTACGTGATCATGGACTGATCACACTACCTACACTGTGACACAAATATATCCATAGATTGACACAACAGGATGGTCACCCATTTTGTATTTTTTAAAAGATTATAGGCCATGGTACAAAATCATGCATAGAATTATAATAGAGATTGAATAAACTATAAGATCAAGGTATTATTTAGATTTTAGCACCACTAACACCTTTAATAGCACTAGTTCCACTGCTTCCACTATAGTCACTTACCATTAAGGTTAAACATCCAAGAATAGAATCAACATCTCCACCACCAAAGCAACCCTCAATTCACCCTTGATATAATTACATCACATACACAACATTTGTAGCATATGATGACACTTATGATGATGATCTTGATGCATTTGATGATGGCCAAGATCTTTTCCTCCATTTTCATCCCTAATAGGCTCCATCTTTGGATCCCTTTCCACCACTAGCCTAGTCTTTTATATTATGATGTATATACTTGTACATATTTTATTTATAGAATTGATTGTACATGTCTCTTGCATTTCCTGTACATAGTTCAAATATTAAAAAAAAATACAAAAATATTCAAAAATTTTCAAAAATGCCAAAAATATTTTGATTGTTTGCATCATCCATGATTTACATCACTAATATCATGTTAGGACTTACATTTGTTGTTTCATACTATTGTATGTCAATTTTATACATTACCATGCTTCACTTGATCTTCTTTGAGTGTGTGTAGTGACATATAGCTATTTGATTACTTCATTCTACCCATAGAGGGGGCATTCCTACTTATATACTCAAGACATACATTGTTATACACACCCATTAGGGGCATCTCCTACATGAATACACCATCCAAGTTATGCCATTTATACACCACACACTCTGAGTTATCATGATAATGCACATTGATTTATAGCTTACATAGAATACTATATCAACATCTCACTAGTATCTAACACTTGTGTATTTCTTAACATATACCTAGTCATGTACTACACATGTTTTTCATACTTTCACATTTGCTTTGATCAGGTAGATGTGTTTGTCTCTTTTCATTTATCACATGCTTTCTCTTCTTTCTTAGTGTAGCTTGTGTGATTTCATTTTGAATTCTAGCTTGCCTCCTACCTATGCCTTAGGACATTTGCCAATGTCCTTTACTTCTTTTTCATGTGTGTGCCTTATAACATTTGTCAATGTCCTTTTTTTATACTCCTGTTAACCATTTTGGCCCTACAATCCAAAATCAGTCTCCTTCCCTTACTATTCTGAGCTAGTTTAAAATTTTATTTTTTGCAGAAGTCTTTTGGCAAAAGAGGAACCAGTTCAATGGTTCTACGTTAGGGTCCAATGCCATGATCTTTCCAAGAACTTTGAACTTGAACTTTGAACCATCTTTGGTTCATTAGCTTGGTTCAATGCTTTGGTTCATCAGCTTGGTTCAATGATTTGGTTCAAAGGTTTGGTTCATCAGATTGGTTCAATGCTTTGGTTTAAAAGTTTGGTTCATCAGCTTGGTTTAATGCTTTGGTTCAAAGGTTTGGTTCATTAGCTTGGTTTAATGCTCTGTTTCAAAGGCTTGGTTCAATGCTTTGTTTCAAAGGTTTGGTTCATTGGCTTGGTTCAACGCTTTGGTTCATCAGCTTGGTTCAAAGGTTTGGTTCATCAGCTTGGTTCAATCATTTGAAATTGGAAGCATTGAACCATTGAACCAATTGTTGGTTCAAGCGTTTGGTTGAAAGAATTGGTTCAAGCGCTTGGTTCAATTGCTTTAAACTTGGAAGCATTGAACCATTGAGCCATTGAACCATTGAACCAATTATTAGTTCAATCAGTCGCTTCAATTGGAAGGTTCAAGAGAGTCTCCCAAAGCCTGAAGGACAAGCGCCCTTGTGAAGGGCAGGGAACACTTACAAAGGAATCAAAGGAAATGCTGAAGGAATTGACCAAATGGTGATGGGCACACAAAAATCAACTTTATGGCAATGAAATAGCCATTGATATTTAAATAAAAGGTGTAAACCTAAAGGAATTTAAAGGTTTAAAGATATAAGGAAGAAATCATGGAGGAGGGAGTCCAAAGAGCTGAAGGATTAGTAGAATATAGCTCCCAAAGGATGAAGGAACTAGAAAAGACAAAGCCAGGAAGAGGCAAAAGAGCCAAGTGCAGAAATGGACAAAATAGTCCAAGTGGCAAAGGAAGGTGTCGAATCACGGAGTTATTCCAGTGGTTGACATAGTATCTACCAAGCGGTCATCAAGGGGCGTGAAAAGTGAACTATGTGACCCATTTTTATTCATTTTGCATTGATGAGCAGACAAACTACGTGAATGCCTTGAAGGAGTGGTCTTGTTTGAAAACAAATGACACGGCCCATTATTTCATAGATGACATTTAATATATCTTAAATGCCTAAAGTAAAAATAGGAGCTAACATAGCATTAACTATCAAGTGGCTTCCTTTTCCCAATGCTCAAAACGCACATGGGCCACTTGTAAAAGGGCACCAGAAGGCCTCTTTATTCCTTTATATATTATAAAATTCTCATTTGAGAAAGGGATATCTTGGCTTGTAAGGCAGAGCTTTGCCAAATTTTAACTTGAATCAAGACATAACATTTTTACCTCCATTTGAGCTTACACTTTTGCATGTCTATGGCTTTGTTTTGTGTTAAGTCATTTTTATTTTATGCTTTCACAGAATGATTCCAACATGTCTAGTGTATTGTCAAGTTTCTTCTTTTGCAGGTCTGCCAGAAGTGTCTACAACAGAGTATAGGCACATGTGAACAGGCTGCCATAGTGTGTCTTAAAACACCACTGGTAGTTCTTCCTACCTGTATCTCAAAAGGACCCCTAGCTCACTGATGTAGAAGAGTTTCTCATATCAAATGAAGTGTATGAAAGCTTATTCTTGGTGGAAAGTGTAGGTTCAAGCTAATTAGATTAAAATTTTTGGTGTATCACCATTTAGTTTAGGTTTCTATTTTCAGCATCCTTCTCCCTTTTCACCCCCCCATTGTTAGTAGTAGGAAATCCAGGACCACAAAGATAAATCAAAGGGAGCTAGTCCTTATCTAGAGACTCTCCCCCCAATTTTGCCAAACGCATAGTCAAGAGGGGAGTTTCCATTGTGATGCATGGAAGACAAGAGCTCAGTCTCCTATCAAGGGTGCAATCCACTGCGTCAACAACTCCTTTATGTGTCTGTGGCTTGTGTGCTAACTTTGATTATTTTCACTTGTATGTGTATATGAATTTAAACATGCCTTCCATGCTTGTTTCTAGTTTGAGTGACATGTGCCCATGTCCCTTGTTTACATGGCCTCTTAGACCACTAGTATGTTTCTTGCTTCTTGATTGATTACTTATTGCTTGTCAAATGTGTGTAATGTCATGATTCATATCAAGCATTTTCTTTGCTTTTTTGGATGCCATGATGGATATCATGTTCCATCCCTCCAACTAACAACTAACAATTAACATTTCTAGTTTTAGTTCAATAAATTGTATATGATTTCACATTGTTATATCTATATAGACATACCCCTATTGATCTAACAATATCTTGGTATAAACATTTTCTATATCGTAAAACATATTGTCAAATATCAAATGCTATATCATATATATATTCAAATTAACACACTTGTAGGACCAAGATCTTTTCTTCTAATTATGCATAGATTTTAGAGACCTCAATAGAGTCTCTTTGAAAGATTCATTATCCTCTCCCAAGACATGGTGCAAATCCTTCAAATGGTGACAGGCAATGAGTGTTTCTCCCTCCTGGATGGGTATTTCAAGATATAATCAGATTTTGGTGCAAGACTATGACCAGTAAAAGATAGCCTTCACTACCAAATGGGGGATGTTTGCTTATAGGAAAATGCCATTCAGACTATCCAATGCTAGTGCTAACCTTTAGCGAGCCATGGACATGGCCTTTTGAGGCCTGATAAATAACACTATGCTAGTGTATCTTGATGACTGTGACAGTATTCTCTAAGGAGGTGGGCCAACACATGAAACACCTTAGACAAATCTTTGAGAGGTGTAGAGAGTTTGGCTATCTCTCTCAACCTAAAGAAATGCATGTTTCGTTGTCCATGAGGGTAAACTCTTTGGCCACATTATTTCCAAAGAAGGCTGGACCATTGATCCAGAGAGAGTTTGCTCTCATGCTGGAGCTGATCCTTGCCTAAACATAAGAAGGGCCTATAGAGCTTCTTCAAAAAAAAGAATTTCATCTAGAGATTTATTCCAAATTTTGTAGAGATAGTCAAGCCATTGACCTCTATGCTGAAGAAATATGAGAAGTTCGCATGGATAGCACAAAGGAGGGATAGCTTTGAAGAGACCAAGTAGGTTATCACCTAGGCTCCTACCTTGATTAGTCCTAATTTCACCAAGAGTTTCAACCTCTACACCTTTATAAATGAAGAGGTAATCTTTGCAATGGTTACCCAAGTGAATGGTGATAACCTTGAGCAACCACTTACATTTTTTAGCCAAGGCCTAGAGGGTTTTGAGGTCAGGTATACATATGAGGAGAAGCAAGTCCTCACAGTCATATAGAGTCTAAATAAATTTAGGCATATGCTATCCAACATTAGAATTCACCTCATGTTCCACATCCTGGCATCAAGGATTTCTTGACCAACCGTGACCTAAATGAAAAGAGAGCAGGGTGGATCACTAAGGTAATGGAATACAATGTGGATATAATGATCACCAAGCTGGTAAGAGGGAGAGGCCTATGTGAACACCTTGGTACAGACTTTAGACAGCAAAAAGAGGACAATTTGCTAATTCATGATGTAGCTACAGTAAAAGAACCAGTTGTTATGAAGGATTGGACATCAGACTTGAGGCATTTCCTTCTCACTGGTGAATGCCTGCATGGCCTTAATAAGACCAAGAGGAGATATTTTAGACTCCAATCTCTCCCTTATTTCTTGATTAATGGAGTTCAATCCATAAGGGATCTCTCATGAGTGCTTTTAAGGTGCATAGACCCAAGTTAGGCCAACAGGGTGCTGTCCGAGTTCCATGATGGGCTAGCTAGTGGTCACTTTGCTCCTATGCCTACAACTATGAGACTAATGAGAGCCAGTTACTTCTATACTACTCTATTCAGAGACACTCATGCCTAGGTATGAAAGTGCCAAAAGTGTGCACTCTTTGATGGGAAGCAATAGCTGGATGCCATGCCTTTATAGCCTATTCAAGTAGAGAAACCATTCATGCAATGGGGCCTTAACTTTATAGGGATGATTAACCCTCCCTCTAGTGCTGGACACAAGTGGGTACTGACTACCAAAAACTACATCACAAGATGGGTAGAGGCTGTTACTTTGAAGGAAGCTAACAAAAGTGCAATCTTGGATTTTTATGAGGACTTGGTGGTAAAGTTTGGGGTTCCATCTACCATCATCTTAGATAATGTTTTAGCTTTTTTAGGAACTAAAAAAAGTGAATGGGTGTTGAGATATGGTATATACCTTAGCACTTCATCAAATTAATACCCACAGGGGAATGGGCTAGCTGAATCCACCAATAAATTTTTTGATTAGGATTATCAAAAGAACAATGGAGGATAATTAGAGAACTTGGCATGCCAAGTTGAAAACAACCCTGTGGGCAGATAGGGTCACTCCAAAGAGAGCAATTGGTAATTCATCATACACGCTCATGTATGAAAGGGAAGCTAGGATTCTTATTTCACTTGAGTTACTAGCCTTGGACATTACTCACTAGCTGCAGTTAGAAGAAGGAAATAGTATGGAGGTTAGGCTATGCAAGTTGATAGAGCTTCAAGAGATAAGGGACCATGTTATGGCTTCCATGACCAACTACCAATAGCAGACGAAGAAACATTTCAACAAGAAATCTTCATTAAAAGGTTTCTCTAAAGGATAAATCATTTTGAAATGGGATACAAACCAAGATAAGCTTGGAAATCATGTGAAGTTTGATGCCCTATGGAGTGGTCCATACGTCATCACTCAGTGCAAGCAACACAATGTGTTCCAAATCTCCAGGTTGGATGGTGAAGAATTGTATATCCCAATAAATGCAATACATCTTAAGCATTATCACTGAGCCCTCTTCCCATCATGTATATATTTTCTTCATTTTTTACCTATTTTCCCTAAGTGCTTTTGCACATGTTAGTAGTTTTCTTAAACTTGTGAGTGTTTCATTTCCTTTTGGGGTAAGAACTTCATGATTGATTCTTGGATATCTCAAGGTAGTTGCTAACTTTTCAAGCTATGTTTTGACTCCATGCCCAATGGAATTTAAGGCTACTAGTTTCTAAGCATAGTAGGCATGCTTCCCTCAGGAATTGCCAATTTGTTAACCATTTTGGCCCTGCAGGCCAAAATCAGTCTCCTTCCCTTGCTATTCTAAGCCAGTTTCAAATTTGATTTTTTGCACAAGTCTTTCAATAAAAGGAGGAACCAATTCAATGGTTCTACATCGGGGTCTAATGCCATGAGCTTTCCAAGAACTTTGAACTTGAACTTTGAACCATCTTTGGTTCAAAGGTTTGGTTCATTGGCTTGGTTCAATGCTTTGGTTTAAAGGTTTGGTTCAATGCTTTGGTTCAAAGGTTTGGCTCATTAGCTTAGTTTAATGCTTTGGTTCAAAAGTTTGGTTCACCAACTTGGTTCAATGATTTGGTTCAAAGGTTTGGTTCATCAGCTTGGTTCAACGCTTTGTTTCAAAGGCTTGGTTAAATGCTTTGTTTCAAAGGTTTGGTTCATCAGCTTGGTTCAACACTTTGGTTCAAGGGTTTAGTTCATCAGCTTGGTTCAACACTTTGGTCCAAAGGTTTGGTTCATTGGCTTGGTTCAGTTGTTTGAACTTAGAAGCATTAAACCATTGAACCAATTGTTAGTTCAAGCATTTGGTTCAAGCAGTTAGTTCAAGTGCTTGGTTCAATCACTTTGAATTTGGAAGCATTGAACCATTAAACTATTGAACCAATTGTTGGTTCAATTGGTCAGTTCAATCAAAAGGTTCAAGGGAGTCTCTCAAAGCCTGAAGGACAAGCACCCTTGTGAAGGGCAGGGAACACTTGCAAAGGAATCAAAGGAAAGGCTAAAGGAATCGATTAAATGGTGACAGGCGCATGAACATCAACTTTATGGCAATGAAATAGCCATTGATCTTTAAAAAAAAGGCACAAACCTGAAGGAATTTAAAGGTTTAAAGATAGAAGGAAGAAATCATCAAGGAGGGAGTCCAAAGAGCCGAAGGATTAGCATAAGATAGCTCTCGAAGGATGAAGGAACCAGAAAAGACAAAGCTAAGAAGAGGCAAAAGAGCCAAGTGCAAAAATAGACAAAATAGTCCAAGTGGCGAAGGAAAGTGTCAACTCAAGGAGTTACTCCAGTGGTTGACATAGTATCTACCAAGTGATCATCAAGGGGCATGAATAGTGAATAGTGTGACCTATTTTTCTTCATTTTGCATTAATGAGCAGACAAACCACGTGAATGCCTTGAATGAGCGGTCTTGTTTGTAGACAAACAACGTGGTCCATAATTTCACATATGATATTTAATATATCTTATGCCTAAAGTCAAAATAAGAGCTAACACAACATTATCTATCAAGCGACTTCCTCTTCCCAATGCTCAAAACGCACATGGGCCACTTGTAAAAGGGCACCAGAAGGCCTCTTTCTTCCTCTATTTATTTTAAACTTCTCATTTGAGAAAGGGATCTCTTGGCTTGTAAGGCAGAGCTTTGCCAAATTTTACCTTGAATCAAGACATAACATTTTTACCTCCATTTGAGCTTACACTTTTGCATATGTCTATGGCTTTGTTTTATGTTAAGTCATTTTTATTTTATGCTTTCACATAACGATTCCAGCATGTCTAGTGTATTGTGAATTTTCTTTTTTTATAGGTCTGCTAGAAGTGTCTACAACAGAGTATAGGCACATGTGAACAAGTTGCCATGGTGTGTCTTAGAACACCTCTGGTAGTTCTTCCTACCTGTATCTCAAAAGGACCCCTAGCTCACTGATGTAGAAGAGTTTCTCATATCAAATGAAGTGTATGCAAGCTTGTTCTTGGTGGAAAGTGTAGGTTCAAGCTAAGTAGATCAAACTTTTTGGTGTATCACCATTTAATTTAGGTTCTATTTTCAGCATCCTTCTCCCTTTTCAGCCCCCCATTGTTAGCAGTAGGAAATCCAGGACCAAAAAGATACATCAAAGGGAGCTAGTCCTTATCTAGAGACTCTCCCCCCAATTTTGCCAAACCCACAGGCAAGAGGGGAGTTTCCATTGTGATGCATGGAAGACAAGAGCTCAGTCTCCTATCAAGGGTGCAATCTACTGCATCAACAACTCCTTTGTGTCTGTGGCTTGTGTGCTAACTTTGATTATTTTCACTTGTATGTGTATATGAATTTAAACATGCCTTCCATGCTTGTTTCTAGTTTGAGTGACATGTGCCCATGTCCCTTGTTTACATGACCTCTTGGACCACTAGTATGTTTCTTGCTTCTTGATTGATTACTTATTGCTTGTCAAATGTGTGTAATGTCATGATTCATATCATGCATTTTATTTGATTTTTTGGATGCCATGACAGATATCATGTTCCATCCCTCCAACTAACAACTAACAATTAACATTTCTAGTTTTAGTTCAATAAATTGTATATGCTTTCACATTGTTATATCTATATAGACATACTCCTATTGATCTAAAAATATCTTGGTATAAACATTTTCTATATCATAAAACATATTGTCAAATATCAAATGCTATATCATATATATATTCAAATTAACACACTTGTAGGACTCTTTTCTTCTAAGGACAGTCATTATAAGTTCATCATTCCTACCCTCAAAAGAGGGGGCATAAAATAGGGGATTTGTAATAGAGATAAAACCTCATAGCAATTTAAATAGAAACATTAATAATAGTAAGCATAGAATCTAGAGGTCAAACCAATCAAATTAGAGCAAAAAATAATGAATAATCTCAAATCAATAGTTAGTTTTCACACTAGATAATAGTGCTAGAGATGGATAGTAGAACCAAAAATAGGGGTATCCATAGTTTGGCACTCCTGTCTAGGTAGAGAAACACTCAAGGTTTCTAGAAATAGGAAAAAAGTTTAGTTTAGGGATAGTTTTTTTACTTCCAAATCCTTAAGATTTAGCAATTTCAACATAATTTTCATAGATACAGGGGGTTATCATGCACGACATGATGGTTCTCACTTTCAATTTAGATTGGGTAGTTGGTATAAATTCTAGATGAGAATTCATGTTCTAGACATTATTGATTAGGGTCAATGTGCATGGCACATTGATCTTATTTTATTTTTGAGTCTAGTTTATTTTAGTCATTCTTAGTAGTTACATGCCTTACTCAATCGACAGGTGGTTGGCATCACATTCAAGTTAAACTTTCATACAAGTTTAGATTTTTGAGTACTCAAGTTCCTAAGTTGGATTTCATATAAGATTAGTAAATTAGTTTTAGAGTGGCTTTCATACAATCCTAATCTCCATAGTTTGAAATGGCTAAGAGTGGCCTAGTTTCTAGCACACATTTGGCTATCCATGCCATAATGTCAAATTTCTAGCACATTCATGGGCTCCATGAGCCATCTCATATGACATCTATTTTATACTGGTATCACTTCATGGGGAAATTATGGAGCCAAAGGGACATCCTTTATATTCTTGAGCCAGCTATTCAGAGGGATTAGACATACAATCTAGACATCAATTACCACACACATGATTCGTTAACTTCACTTAGTTGGTGACGATGAAGCCAAAGGGCCAACCTTTGCATTTTTCAGCCATATTTTTGGGGAATTGAGCACTCAAATTTATTCATGATATTAATATTGATTAAATACATAATCAACACAATCCAACATCATAATAGGTTTTGTATTAGTTCACATACCTAATTTACACATTGCAATGTGCTCTCTCTATGCACATCCAACATCACACAACTTCATAAGTTTTTCCCTTATAGGTAAGTTTAGGTATGCTTTCTATTTTTCCTTTATCCTAGTATTTCACTTTGGTACATCACTAGAATAAAGGGGGGGGGGAAATTTAATCATATAAAATGTGAAATTAGAGACTTAAGCATGGCTAATAACACCCAACCTATAGGTCCTATTTCTTGCTCACTCAACCCTTCTCGGCTAGACTTTCACTGATTCTCAGTCACCTGTAGCTTCTCAAACTTAGCTTTTTGATACCTAGACAACACTCTCAAACCTAGATACATACCCTTAGGTCTCATTCTCTTAGGATAATAGCACCCAACTTGGATAATAGAACCAAAATTTAGGGGTGTCATATTTTTGATGTCATTGTCCAAGTTCACTTTAGCCTCAAATGGTTGGATTTTCCTAATTCCTTATCTTTTCCCTATCAACCTAATACAATATCATGTAATCCATGATCATTAGTTTCCATATAAAATTCCATTCATTGACACTCATTCACAAGAAATAAGTAAGAATACAAGGAAGCACACTCAAACACTCTTCCCTATTCTATGCATACAACCTTCCAGTACCAATTCAAGCCTATTGAATCACTCATACCAATCTCTATTCATCCAAAGTACATTCCTTTTTTGCATATAATTACATACATCACATAATTTCATCAAGCACTTCAAATGGGAGAACTAAATTAGCTTGATCCCTCTTCAAAGTATTAGTATGTAGGTAGAGTCCCCACACACAAGATGTGAAGTTCAGCCAGTGTATCCTTTACACACTAAACCCTCCTCTCTTTGCAAAGTTTACTACTCAAGTTCAAGTACCAAGATATCCTAAAGGTTTTGAAGATTGAATTAGACACATAGTGAGCTCTACATAGACCCAAGCTTTAATATTTCACTGCTAGGGTGTCATAACCCTGCTAAACAAAACCTAAAAAATCTTGACTAGTAGGGCAACAAGAAAACAAGTGGAAAAAAACATTGGAAGTGGACAACAATGCTAAAAATTCAATTGCAGTGCCAAGTAACAAGGTTTCTTGAGTTTGATTCTCTTGTCCAATCTAGAAAAAAAGTTTTAGGTCCTATTTATGATAGTCTTCCATCCCTGCACAACCATTTCTAGACCCTGTATCATTTGTTTCAACCCAGAATAAGCTAAGTTTGATTTATTTACACTTTTTACTACTTTTAGAAAAGGTTAAATACATATCTATTTACAAAAATTAGTAGGCCAATTGAGACACATTTATTTACTAATTTATATTTACTCAAACCTTTATTTTCTTAGGAATTAAACACTTAATTCCCAAAAAGAATTAAACAAATTCTTAGTCATAATTAATTATTTTACCATACTTAGCCAAATTTGAAATATGGCTAGAAAGAGTTGAGTAAGTAGTTTGATGATGGAATATCTCACATGTGTGGATGTTTCAAAAGAAGTTGATCATATGGGTTTGTTCATTTTGGACCTAGTTTATTTGTGCTAAAATTTAGATCATACAACAAAGTGCATCAAAATATATGCATGTGAAAATTTGGGATCTTAAATAGTTTGATTATTTTTTTCCATAGCTAAATTTGCATAAGGAAAGAAAGATTTGAGTTAAAATTTTGATAATGTTATATCTTACACAAGTAAAGGTGTCATGATAAAAGGAGCATATGGGTTTGTTTAGTTTTAAGCATAGATGATTTGCACTAAATTTAAGATCATGCACTAAAATGTATAAAAAATTATGCAAGAGCAAAGTTGATCTCCAAGACAAATTCTAAGCATAGTTGGCTCTATGACAAAAGTTTTTGAGAAGGCATTTTAATGGAAATATGTCTCACACATATAAAGGTTTTGGGATTAGTGTGTCACATGGTTGGATTCTCCTATGTGAGGAGATCATCTGATCCAAATTTAAGATCATGTGAATAAGCACAAAATAATTTATTGAGGTGCAAAAATGGCTACTCAAGCATATTGAAAGGGTCCCCATACTTAGACATTTTTGAAAGAGATAAAGCTTGAGCAAGATCAATGGTTCATGATGCTCCAAGCAGTCAAGAAGTAATGATATGAGGATAGGTGCAAGATGTTTAATGATTGAGCAAAGGTACAGGATAATAATCCAAAAATGAACATACATTCGTATAGATTGATGAATATTGAGCGTTAATCATTAAAATCTTGGTTGATCTATAGAGATCAATGAAGTACATTAAATTAACATTTCAAGATTACACGAAATGAGGTTAAAGTGACTAAGGTTTAACATCTAGCATTGGTGGACTATGTATTAAATATTGAACAAGATTGATGGTGCGTATTTGATCTAAGTTGAGAGGACATGAGATGTGAGCATTGTGTTCGAAGGTTAACTATGACCGTTTGTATTTGAATATTTGAATTTACAAAAACAAAACCAGTGTCTGGTTTTTGGGATATAAATTTTGATCCAAGATGAATTTGATCATATAGTAAAAATAAAATTAGTAAAGGACTCCAAGGTGCATCTAGTAATATTTATTTAATGATATATGAGTGTTTTCAATCAAAGATATAATTTTTCAAAGTTGACTGTGTGTTCATGTTTATTCTGCAAGTGACCCAAGAAGGATGTTTGAGATTATATAGATGTTGTTTCAATGTCTCTTGATGACTTTACTATTTGGTAGTGTTTTAAACTCCATTAGGATTCTCTGTAAGTATTTTGGAGGAGTGATCAATCTATCTTGAATATGAACAATGCTTAAGAAGTTGACTGTATCTTCAGTAATGGTGTTCCTATGTATAAGGTCTCTATTTGAGTTATTTGAGCAATCACATAGGTGAGATAAGATGACGGTGATCATTTGAGGATGTGCAAGGGGACATAAAGAGTGGACCCATGTATTTTAAAGTGGTCATGTGTTCTTATTTTTCTTGATGTAGTGCTAAAGGAGTGAATGGGTTCTAAGGACCACAAGGGCTTAATTGAAAGGTGTAATTACTTAAGGGTGACCCATAGATGTTATGGATAACCTATGAAGATTGTATTGAGATATGTATTTGTGTGAGATATGCCTTAATTACTAATTCATGCCTAATAATTGACCAAGGTAGTGATTATGAGATTACTCTATAAATAGTGAAATCAAAGATGGTGATTTCTAGACTTGAGCATGAGATTTGAGAGAGTCTTGTGTGTGTTTTTTGAGGAGTAAAGGAGGGCTAGAGTCTCATGATAATGAGTTAAAGAGTATATTATATTGATGAATATTTATATGACATATTGGTCATAATTCTAATGGTAGAATAGTGCACTTATTGTTTGAGTGTGAGTGAAGGTAAAGTGCGATAAGCATAGGTCCATCTTTAGGTGTTGTTGACATCAGTTCAAAGGTGGATATGTTCATAGGTTTTGTTTTGGTAGCTCAACATCTAAGGTGGTTTTATCCTTCTTGTAAGGTATAACTTGATAAAAGGTTTGGTTATTGTTGAAACTCAACTAGATAGGTGTGACATCACCTTATGGGATTATAGTTCCTTGATTAGTTGGAGTTGATCTAAGTTAGATCTTGTTATTATAAGATAATAGTCCAATTGTAGGTACTATTAGGTTTTATTCCCAAATATGGTTTTCCATGTATGTCTTGTGTTATGTGATTGATCTTGAATTATCTCTCTTGCTTATTGCTTTGAATGATGTGTATGCTTCATGAATACTTATGGTAACTGATTAAGTGTTTTTAAAGATCAAAATTGAAGTTGGATTATTTTAGCTCATTGATTCACCCCCCTCCTCTTAGTGATTGTATCTCTAATTATTGGTATCAAATCTATGGATTTTGGTAAAGGCTTAACAACTTAAAGGTGATCCAAAGTACAATATGGGTAGTCATCAAGGAGGTTTATCTAATAATCAAGAATTGATGTTTAATGGATCTAATTATGATTTTTAGAGTGCATTAATGAGGACATATATTATGTCCCTAGGGTTTGATGTATGATAATCTATTTTTGATGGTTATGTTGCTCTTATTAATCCTCCATCTATTACTATAGATAAGAAGTTATTTGAGAACAATTCCAAGGTGATGAATGCTATCACTTGTGGTCTTTCAAAGATTGAATACACCAAGGTAATCCATTTTACATCTGATAAATATATATGAGATCAAATGAATATCATTTTTGAAGGAAATTCAAAGTTCAATCTTATTAAATTATAGACTCACAAAAGGCAATTTGAAAGTCTCAAGATGAAGGAAAAAGATTCTATGGCATCTTTTCTACAGAGTTGATGAGACTGTGAACATCATCAGATGTCTTAGATAGAATCTTAAAGAGGTAACCGTAGTCCAAAAGGTATTAAGGTCTCTATCTCTTAAGTTTGATCTAAAAGTATCTAATATAGAAGAGATTCATGATCTTACTCAGTTGAAGATGGATCAATTACATGGCATCCCTAAAACATATGAGATGAGAATAAATGATGATATACCACCAAAGAAGGAAGTCTCATTAAAGATAGAGATGAAGCCTAAGAATTATTTCTAAGGTAATAAATCTAAAGAGGTTGACATATCTAGCATTGATGAGCATGAACTAATTGCTTTGATTACTAGGAAATTCAACACTGGCTTAGGGAAGTATAAAGGTAAACTACCCTTTAAATATTTCAACTATGGAGAGATAGGACATTTTGATTGGAAGTACCCTCATAACCATGAGAATAATGATGATGAAGAGCATGGTTAAGTCCAATAGGAAGATAAGAAGATATAAAGGAAGAAAGGATTGAGAAAGTTTAACAACAAAAAGTTCTTCAAAAACAAGAAGAGTATTTACACCAAAGAAGAATATAGCTCATCAAATGAGAGTGAAGACAATGACTTAGAATATGATCATGAAAATGATGGTCCTAATAAATATGAATCCCTATTCATGATTGAAGAAGGAAGTTTCTAACATCAGAAGGAGTCTACTTGGAGTGATTTAGATGATGATGAAAATGAGGTGGACTATGAGACTATTTTGATGAATGCTCTTAAAGAATTGAAGATTGAGAAGAAGATCAATAAGAAGATGAAATATAAGCTAAATGACTATGATGAAAAATTTATTGTATTTGAGAAAACATTGAATGAAGACACTAAGGATCATGAAGATATGATCAAGCATCTCAATTGTCAATTGGAAATTATGTCTACAAGCCTAAAATATAAAGAAGAAGAATGATATGCTATGTATTTAAAAATGAGTCTTTGAAATCTAAGTTAGAAAATAAATCTATTAAGGTGAATTCATTTATGAGATTTGAAAATAGCTCATGTGATTTAGATAACATTCTAAGTGGTCAAAAACATGCTACTGATATAACTGGTCACTGAGTGTGGAGCCCTTTGGGGCTATCACATGACCATGGGGGTATATTTTGGGGGCTTAGAGAGCTCCAAAAAAATGGGGAGTACATTTCCCCAACTCCACCTTTTTTCGGATCCATACTTCCATGTGAGTGGAATATTCCTAGTATTTTTTAATTTTTGTCTTCCATGTTTTATGGAATTAGTTGTCAGATGTCTATTTTCCATGTTGACTTCCTTGTTCTTAGGGAGTTAGTTGTTTATTAGAAAATGGAATTAATTCATTTTTTAAAGGATTTGGTTGTCATCACATGTCATTTTAAAATGTACCCTTTGGAGGAGGAGATGAGGATGGTGAGTTCTTCCTTAGGCGGGCTTATGGATAAGATTGACTAGGTAGAGGAGAGGTGGTTCCTTTTGGATAATGATTATCTTAGATAAGCATGGTGATTTTTCTCCTTGATTAGTGGATTTACTCTTTTTTTGATATTTAAATGTGTGGTGTGGATTTTAGAGACAAAAAAAGATGCAAGTGTTTTATTGAGAAAAGTACAAGTGTTTATTTTTAGGGTGTGTTATAGTAGTTTGTGATATAGTATTGTGTAGGTGCAAGTGCAACATAACATATGTGCATAATTTTTGACATATTTAGATCAACAATTTAGTGAATTCATTTGTGAATTCAAGAGGAGATAATTTATCTTTGTGAGAGGTTATTTTTAATCTTGTTTACAAATTTGATTGAGGAGTTTCTTGGTGGATGTAGCTCACATTGGGTGAACCATGATAGATCTATGTTATGTGTTATTACTAGTTTTATTCTCTTTATTATTTCTTTCATTTAATTATGATTTGAGGAATTAATCCCATGAAGCAATTTTAGTGCATAATTAAATCTGATTTCACACATTTAAAATCTAGTTATATGATTTTATGGTGAATTAAATCTAGTTTAGATTTTTTTTAATTCTTAACAATTGGTATCAAAGCTTGGGTTGTGTTTTACTAAAGTGGTAAATCACAAAAAAGGGTTATTATCTTGAGTGGGAGCTATGGTAGAAGAGATTAGACTCAAGGTTTAAAATTTTGATGGTAAGAATTTTGGTTTGTGAAAAATGCAAATGGAAGATTACTTATATCAGAAAGAGCTTCATCTCCCCTTGAAGGGGAAAGGAGAAGAACCTATAAGTATGAGTGATGCAAATTGGTCATTACTTGATAGGAAGAAATTGAGAGCCATACAGTTATGAATTTCATCTTATATTGCATATAAAATTTTAGATGAGAAAAATATAAAAGATCTCATGGATAAACTTGGAAAGTTGTATGAGAAACCCTGTGCTTCAAATAAAACTTTTCTTATGAAAAGATTATTTAATATGAAAATGTCTAAAAATGGTTCTATTGTCATTTAAATGATTTTAATATGATTGTGAGTATGTTCAATTTTTTTGGAATTAAGTTTAATGATTAATTTAGAGCTTTGATGATTTTATGTTCTTTTCCTGATAGTTGAGATAGCTTGGTTATGACTGTGAGTAATGCAGTCCCTGCGAAGGGAAGCTTAAATTTTGAGGATATTGTAGGTGTGATTCTTAGTAAGGAAATACAAAGGAAAATCACTAGTGAATCATCTTTAGGTAATGATATATATTTTAAAAATAGAGGGAGGTAAAGGACAAGAGCAAAGGCAACCATGAAAAATCAAAGGGTAGATCTAAATCTAGATCTAGATCCAAGATGATATGCTACCATTGTGGGAAGAGTGGACTCTAAAATGAGGACTGTTGGTCACTTTGGGTAAGAATGAACAATAAAGAGGAAATAAATGAGGTAAATGTGATATTAGGTAAATAATTTCAATATGCCTTAATTCTTTCTTTGGATATTTTTTATGAGTCTTGGGTATTAGATTCAGTTTCTTATTTTCATGCCACCCCACATATGCATTATTTTACTGATTATGTTCAAGAAAATTTGGTACATGTTTATCTTGGTGATGATGAACCATGTAAGATAGTATAAAAAGTTTGTGTTTAGGTTAAAATGTAGAATGAGAACACGTGTCTACTTAAGGATGTTAGACATGTGTTGAGATGGAATTTAGTTTTAGTAGAGCAATTGGGTAGTTAGGTTTGTTCGATAATGTTTACTTCTTGGAAAGTTACCAAAGGTGCTCTTATGGTTTTGAGAGGTAAGAAAGTTGGTACTTTATATTTGAATAGTAGTGTTGGTTCTTATGATTTAGTTGCTACAGATGGAAATGAAACTATGTGGCACTACATGCTTGGTCATATGAGCCATAAGGGCATGGATATCTTAAAATATAAGTTTCCTAGATTAAAATACATCGATTTAAAATTATACAAGGATTATGTGTATGGAAAATATAAGTGAGTTAAGTTCTTAAAATTTAGACCCAAAAAGAAAGAGCATAAGTTAGAGTTGGTACATTCAAATGTATGTAGACCAGCTTAGGTATCTTCTATTGGTGGTTCTAATGAATATGTCACTTTTATTGATGATGCAACTAGGAAAGTTTGGGTTTATAGTATTAAAAATAAATTTGATGTATTTGACACTTTTAATAAGTGAAAATCCTTGGTTGAGAATGAAACAGGGCTCAAGTTAAAATGTCTCAGATCAAATAGTGGAGGTGAGTATTGTAGTAATGCTTTCTTTGATTATTGTTATAACAATAGAATTCATAGGAAAAAGATGGTTCTAGGAACTCCATAGTAGAATGGGGTATCTAAAAGGATGAATAAAAAAGTAATGGAATGTGCTAAGAGCATCACGAGGTTACATGTAGGGTTGCCTTTATAGGTTTGGGTAGAAGTAGTTAACATGAAAGTGTATTTGATTAATAGAGGACCTTCTATGCCTTTGGATGGAAACATTCCTGAACAAGCTTAGTCTGGTAAGAATGTTGATTATTATTTTCTTAGAGTCTTTGGATGTGAGGCTTTTGATCTTATTAATAAATAAGATAGGACTAGGTTAGAGGAAAAATCATAAAAATTCATATTTGCTAGATATGGTGAGGATGACTTTGGTTTTCATTTATGGAGCATTAAAGATATGAAAATATTTTAGTCTAGAGATATGATCTTTAATGAAAAAGTCATGTATAAGAATTAGTTTTAGGAATAGGAATAGGAATAGAAAGATTACATAGTATTGGATAACATTACAGATGGTAAAGTATCTAATGAATTAGTTTAGGAACCTTCTACACAAGGACCCTAAACTCCTATGGTAAGGTCTTCTAGGGTAAGAAGAGCACTTGAATGTTTTTTTCCTTCTTTGAATTTTTTTTTACTCACTGATAATAGAGAACCATAATGTTATGAGGAAACAATGTAGGTAGATGCCAGGATGAAGTGGGAGTAAGCCATGAATGAGAAGCATAGATCTCTCATGGAGAACCAAACATGGGATTTGGTAAGGCTACCCAAGGGCAATAGTGCATTATAAAAAAAGTGGTTATTCTAAATAAAAGAAGAGGATGAAAGAAGAAAAAGGAATAAGGCTAATGGGAGTCAATGGATTTACACAAAAATAGGTATTGATTTTGATGAGATTTTTTCTCCTATTATAAAAATGACTTCTATTAGGACTGTTCTTGGTTTATTTGTAGTTGATAATTTTCACTTAGAAGAGTTAGATGTGAAAATTGATTTTCTTCATGGTGATTTGGATGAAGAGTTGTATATGAAGTAGCCATAGGGATATGAGGTCAAATGGAAGGATAACTATGTGTGCAGACTAAAGAAGAGATTGTATGGCCTGAAACAAGCTCCATGGAAATGGTATAAGAAATTTGATTATTTTATGTTGGAATAAGGTTATCAAAGGTGTAATTTTGACCATTGCATGTACATCAAACATTTTGATGATGGTTATTTTATTATATTATGCTTGTATGTGAATGACATGTTAGTTTCAAGAAAGAACATACAACATATTCATATACTTAATAAACATCTTAGTGACTCCTTTTCGATGAAGGATTTGGGTGTAATGAAGAAAATACTTGGTATGAGGATTAATCATGATAGAAAGGAGAGGAAGTTGATTTTATCCCAATAAAATTATGTGAAGAAAGTCTTGGAAAGGTTTATCATGTTGGTTGTTAAATTTGTTGGTACTCCTTTGGCAGGCCACTTTAGATTATCAAAGGAGCAATGTCCCAAGATGGAGGCTAAAAAAATTAAGATGTGCAAGGTACCTTACTCATCAGTAGTTGGAAACTTGATGTATGCCATGGTTTGAACTAGGTTTGATATTTCCCAATTAGTGGGAGTTGTGAACAAGTATATGAGTGATCCTGGTTATGAGCATTGGCAAATAGTGAAATGGATTCTTCGATATTTGAGAGGAACCATGGATTTTACATTATGTTATGGTGGATTAGATACCACTTTGCATGGTTATTTGGACTTGGATATGGCAGGGGATATTTATAGTAAGAGGAGTATGATAGGATATATATTTACTATTAGAGATACAATGATTAGTTGGATTTCTAGGATATAAAAGGTTGTGGCTTTGTCAACCATAGAGGTAGAGTATGTTGGTGCCATAGAGGCTAGCAAGGAGATGATTTGGTTATAATATTTGTTTTGAGAGTTGTGGTATGAGAAGGAATTTGGGAGACTATACAATGATAGTTAGAGTGCTATTCATGTGGCAAATAACTCCAATTTTTACTCGAGAACAAAACACATTCAACTTCATTATCACTTTCATCAAGATAGCTTTGGAGAAGAACTTAGTGAAGATGGAGAAGATTCATACTATCTAGAATCTTGAAAATATGATGACCAAGATGGTTAAATTAGATAAATTGAGAATATGTTTATATTTGGTTGGCCTTAGAGGTCATGGAGTAGTGATAGATTATGTTTAGGAAAAATGGTCTCTAAGTGGGAGATTATTGAGTGTGGAGATTTTTGGGGCTATCGCATGACCATGAGAGTATATTTTGGGGGCTTAGAGAGCTCCACAAATGTGGGGAGCACATTTTTCCTCACTCCACATTTGTGAAACCATGCTTCCATGTGAGTGGAATATTCCTAGTATTTTCTAATTACTATGTCTTCCATGTTTTGTGGAATTAGTTGTTAGATGTCTATTTTCCATGTTGACTTCTTTGTTCTTAGGGAGTTAGTTGTTTATTGGAAAAGGGAATGAATTCATTGTTTTAAGTAGTTGGTTTTCATCACATGTCATTGTAAAATGTGCTCTTTATAGGAGGAGAGATGAGGATGGCGAGTTCCTCCTTAGGTGGGCTTATAGATAAGCTTGACTAGGTGGAGGAGAGGTGTTTCCTTATGGATAATGCTTATATTAGATAAACATGGTGAGTTTTCTCTTTCATTAGTGGATTTCCTCATTTTTTGATATTATAGGTGTGGTGTGGCTTTTAGAGACAAAAAAGTGTAGGTGTTTCAAGAGCAATGTGCAGGTGTTTATTTTTAAGGTGTGGTATAGTAGCTTATAATATAGTATTGTATAAGTGTAGGAGCAAGTGAAATATAGAATATGTGTAGAATTTTTGACAAATTTAGATAAATAATTTAGTGGATTTATTTGTGAATTCAAGAGGAGATATTCTATCTCTGTGAGAGGTTCTTTGCAATCCTATTTACAGATTTTATCGAGGACTTTCTTGGTGGATGTATCCCACATTGGGTGAACCATGGTAGATTTGTGTTATTACTAGTTTTATTCTCTTTCTTATTGCTTTGATTTAACTACAATTTGATGAATTGATTTTGTGATGCAATTTTAGTGAATAATTAAATTTGATTTCACACACTTAAAATCTAGTTATGTGATTTTATGGTGAATTAAATTTAGTTTAGATTCTTTTATTTCCTAACACTGGTCTTGGATATTAAGAAAAACAAAATAATATAACTCAAGACAAGATAAAGACTAATGTGAATCAGGAAAATCATAATTTGAATAAAAATAATCAGACAAGGAATGAAAGTGCTGGTAGAGTAAAGACAAATTAGATCAAATAACCAAATGCCATGAAGTATGCAAGATTCAATAGTTACTATTATACAAGCAATCAATTTGGTCTTAGGGCTAGAGCGTGAAAGAGACCTATTAGAAATGAATTTGCATGGGAATATGATGGGGTTTATTAGTCAAAAGGTATGAATAGAATCAAGTGATTTATCTATCTTGATGTGGGACACTTTGCAAACCATTGTCCACATAAGATTAGACAAGGTGAGTCCTCTTCAAAAAGGGGAGGTTGTTTTATTTTTCATGACATAGGACAAATTGAATTTTTTTCCAAATAAGGTAAGGCAAGATATGTTTCTTGCAAAAGGTTTGGTGTGATAAAATTATGAACAAAGAGGTCACATTGATAGGTTATGTAAATAAAGTCCTACAAGACAATATATTTAATCAGGCTCCTAGAATTCAAGAGAGAAGGAAAGTTAACACATGGAAGCTAAAGGTGATAAGTGTGAGTCATGATAAGACTTCAAGTCCAAGTAGATTATTTGATATGGTGGAGAATGCTTTAGAAGCTAAAGAGTACTAAGAGGTCTCATTGTTTTGTCATGTTGATAATGAAGAGAAAAATCTCAAAGGGAAGACCAAGGTGTTGATTGAAGCTAGTCCTGAGATATGTATGGATCCAAGTGAACATCCTGCTATTGGTGAGCATATTTCATGTAAATGACATCAATTTTTTTTGCCTAATGAAGAGGTTCTAAGATTTAAGGAATATTATATAGATGAAAAGGTATGTCATGAATCTTTTTTGTCTCCATGTATTATCAATCTAATTCTAGAAGAAAAGGATAATGTTGTAGTGGTTGAGGAAGTTATTTCTCTTAAGCCAAAGAAGAAGAAGAACTATAAGTATCAATTGAGAAAGGAGGAGATGGAATATTAGTAGTTTTTTTTTGTTTTAGATCATTGAGGATATAGGGTGTCTCTATCTATGCTTCTTAATATACTCCTTTCAAGTGGAAAATCAAGTGTTGTTGTAGTGTTTTTTAGTTGGAATGAAGGTTCTCAAATGAGAAAGAAGGATTTGTGATTTTTCAAGATTATATTTTTGAATAGAAAGGTATGTTGACCTTATTATAGTATGATCTAGGTGGTTTTGTGATTTTAAAGTATGTTGAAGTCAATTTAGATATCTTTTTTAGTTCTAGGTTTCCCAATTTATGCTTAAGAGTTTGTAGGTCCTAAAATGGGTTATAGGAAGTCAAGGTTTCTAATGGTGTGGAAGCTAAAATCTTGGTCAAAAAGTGTGTAATGGTTATTTTTAGGTGTACAATAAGTTTTAGAGGTGGAAATTGACTACGAAGTGTTATGTTGACTTTGTTTGTTTTGAGATTCTAGGGTTTTGGGCTCTCCTAGAAAAGTGGCTTACCTTATGAGTTGAGGTCTGATGCTTATTAATTTTTTGAATGGGATAAATGGGTGGTAAAATTAAGATTCATATATAATTTAAGGTTTATGGTTCTCAAGTTATTCAACTTTTTATCAATATGAAGGGTTAATTAGATAGTAGGTCTGTGAAGGAAGTACATTACATAGAATGAGATTGGTGATGCAAATGAGTGTGCTTGAGGGGGAATAAGAGAGTGATATATATATATATATATATATATATATATATATATATATATATATATATATATATATATATATATATATATATATATATATATATATATCACTCTTATATGGATTTTTAGGTCTTAAATATGTGTCTAATAATAATTTTGGGCTCTTCAAGGTTCAGGGAGGGCTACAAGGAGGCTAAACAGGATTAGTTTGAAGAAGAGTGATTTTTACTTAGTTTTTCAAAAAAGAGAAAGGTATGAGTATTTAAAGGTATGTTCTTAGGATTATTTTGGTTCATGTTTCCTATTTTTTATAATGCATATGCAGAGTTGGTGGTCATGGAAGTATCTTAATAAAGAAGGCTGGTAAGCATGCATGGTGGTTCATCATGGTGTGTGGAGATTTGAATATGCTCATATTTTTTAGGTGGAGTCCCTTTTAGATGTTTCTTGATGTGTTACATCAATATTTATATGGTTTTTTTTTTTTTTTAATTCATTAGTTGAAACACTTGATTGAAGAGAGTGTTGGCATGGAACAAGAGGATGTTGTCAAGGCAAGCTAAAGTAGGCTCACGGTAAGGGGGAGTTTGTATTATATATATAAGATGGTCCTTTCCTATTTGATAGTATTTTTAGGTCCTCAAGATTAGTTTGTGTCCACTTTGTAATTATGTCAAAGGGGGAAAATTTTCCTATTGGGGAGAAAGCTCCTATTATGGGAGTGCTTAAAGAAAGAGAAGGTGAGTTGTATATTGCTATATATGATGTTTGTTGACATCAATGACAAAGGTGGAGATTGTTGGAGATTTTTAATGATGATGTCATGGTGGTGTCATAAAATTTTTTTGGTGAGTGGATGAAGTGATTTAATAGCCTAAGTGATAATGACAAAGTGTGCAATGTGATTATCCTAATGTGTTCGAAGTATGCTTGGTTATTCTTCAAAGTTTGACTAGTTAGATAGGTTTAGGGATGAGTATTGTGATTTGAGCATATACAAGGGGTATTATCAAAATTTAATAATGATTTGATTACTTGTGTATATGATTAGAATTCATTTAGTTGATCATAGTTTTCATCTAGACAATTTGGGTCTAGTGGCAGAAATTTTGAGTAGGTAATTTGATGACATCACCATTACCACATGTGAATGAGTCAAGGGGTCTTGGTCATATTGTTGTGATCACATTAGTCCATAGTTATTATACACCATATCTCAAGTCATGTATCGAATCAAAATCAAATATACGAGGGTGTAAATTTGGCTTTTTAGTCATAATTCATTATTTTTCCATACTTAGCCAAATTTGTAATATGGCCAGAAAGAGCCAAGTAAGTTGTTTGATTATGGAATATCTCACACATGTGTAAATTTAAAGAGAAGGTGATCATATGGATTTTTTTATTTTTAGACATAGTTTATTTGTGCTAAAATTTAGATCATGTGATAAAGCGCATCAAAAGATATGCATATAAAAAGTTGGGCTCCCAGGAAGTTTGACAATGTTTTTCCATACTTAACCAAATTTTCATAAGGTAAGAAAGAACCAAGTGATCATTTTGATGATGTTATATCTCACATGTATGAAGGTGTCAAGAAAACTTGATCATATGGGTTTGTTTAGTTTCTAGCATAGATGATTTATGCTAAATTTGAGATCATGCATTAAAGCATGATAAAAGTTATGCAGGAATAAAGTTAGTTTCCCAAATAAATTATAAACATAGTTGGCTCTATAACATAAGTTTTTAAGAAGGCATTTTAATGGTGATATATCTCACACATGCAAAGGTTTTAAAATTAGTATGCCATATGGTTTAATTATCCTATGTGAAGAGATTATTTGATCAAAATTTGAGATCATGTAAGTAAGCAAAGAAGAAGTTATTAAGGTGAAAAAATGGCTACTTAGGCATATTAAAAGGATCCCCATACTTAGTCATTTTTGAAAGATTTAAAACTCAATCAAGATCAATGGTGCGTGATGCTCTAAAAAGTTAGGAATCAACGAGATGAAGATAGGTGCATGATGTTTAACAATTGAGAAAAGGTATAAGATAATGATCCAAAAATGAGTAGGCATTCATAAAAATTGATCAAATGGTGAGAGTTGATCATTAAAGACTTGGTTGATCTATAGAGATCGACATAATGCATTGAGTCAACATTTCAAGATTGCATGAGATGAGGTTAAAGTGACTGAGGTTTAACATCTAGCATTGGTAGATTATGTGTTAAAAATTAAACAAGATCTATGGTGCATATTCAATCTGAGTTAAGAGGACACAAGCTATGAGCATTGTGTTTGAACGTTAACTGTGACCATTTGTATTTGAATATTTGAATTTGTAAAGGAAAAACTAGTGTCTAGTTTTTGGGCTATAACTTTTGATACAAGATGAATTTACTCATGCATTAAAAATAAAAGTGGTAGAAGACTCTAAGGCACATCTAGAAATATTGATTTGAATATCTAGAAGTGTGTATAGTCAAAGATATTACTATTCAAATTTGACTATGTTTTTGTGCTTATTTTTTAATTGACCGAAGAAGGATGTTTGAGCTTATGTAGATGGTGTTTCGATGTCTCATGATGAATTTGTTATTTGGGAGTGTTTTAAACTCCATGAGGATGCTCTATAAGTATTTTGGAGGTGTGATCAATCTATATTGAGTATGAACAATGCTTAAGAAGTTGACTGTATGTTCAGTAATGGTGTTCCTATGTATAAGTTCTCTATTTGAGTTGTTTGAGCATACATAGAGGTGAGCTAAGATGACTATGATCATTTGAGGATGTTGAAAGGACATAAGGAGTGGACCCATGTTTTTTAAAGTGGTCTTATGTTCTTATTTTTCTTGATGGAGTGATAAAGGAGTGAATGGGTTCACACGAGACCTATAAGGACTACAAGGGCCTAATTAAAAGTTGTAGTTCCTTAAGGGTGACCCATAGATGCTATGGCCAACCTATGAAGATAGTATTGAATTGTGTCTTCATGTGAGAGATGCCTTAATGGATAAGGCATGCCTAATGGCTGACCAAGGTTATGATTATCAAGATACTCTATAAATAGTGAAATCAAAGATGGCAATTTCTAGACTTGAGCATGAGACTTGAGAGAGTTTTGAGAGAGGCTTGTGTGTGTGTTTTGAGGAGAAAAGGAAGGGTAGAGTGAATTAAGAATTATTTTAAGATAAGAATAGACTTAGGAATATTTATATGAACTATTGGTCATAATTATATTGGTAGAATAATGCGCTTGTTGTTTAAGTGTGAGTGAAAATAAAGTGTGATAAGTAGAGGTCCATCATCAGGTGTTATTGGCATTAGTTCAGAGGTGGATGTGTTCATAGGTGTTATTGTGGTATCTCAACATCTAAGGTGTTTGTAGTCTCCTTACAAGGTATAACTTGCTAAAATATTTGGTTATTTTTACATCTCAGCTAGACAGGTGTGGCAACACCTTATGGGATTGTATTCTCACTAAATAGGGATTGTAGTTCCTTGATCATTTATAGTTACTCTAAATTTGATCTTGTTATTATAGGATAGTATTCCAATTGTAAGTTTTAGTGGGTTTTATTTCCTAAGAAGGTTTCCCTTGTATGTCTTATTTTATGTGATTGATCTTGCATTATCTCTCTTATTTATTACTTTGAATGATGTGTATGTTTTATGAATGCTTGTGGTAACTGAGTAAGTGTTTTTAAAGATCATAATTAAGGTTAGATTATTTGGGCTCACTAATTCACCCTCCTCTTAGTGATTGTACCTCTAATATCATGGAGACATAATTCCATTAGGCCTACTTTAGGGCACATTACACTTTGCCTTATTTAGAACACTTTAAAACTCCACACACAACAAGAACATATTGTTTTAGCTAATTTTTCTTTGTTTCTTAATTTTGGAAGTAAATAATGAAAATGGTAATAGGGTGTGTAGAAGAATACCTGGTAAAGTGCACACATGAATCCAAATGATGATGGGAACTTCTCTATGATTAGGAAGGAATAATTTGTAAATAATAAAGATAATAAAAAAGAGGGGCTATTAGATGGATGGTTGAGTGGACTATCTAGCATGAGCTAGATACAAGAAGCATATTTCTTATTATGAGGTTGTCAATCCACTTGTTATAATAATTAAGTTGATATAAATGGACATAAAGGATACTTGTATTCAATGATATGAAAGTAAATACATACAAGGAAGAGAAAGTGAATGCTTGTTCAAAGAAAACAACTAAAATAGAAAAATTAGGTGAATACTTATGCCAAAATGGTTAGGTTCTAGTCCAAAAAATAAAAAAATGTATTGTAATTAGGAAAGAAAAGAGAAAGCTTGGTTTGGATGGGGCTAAAGGGCTAAAAATAGCTTGATATGTTTTTATGCCATAATAATTGTTAGTGGTCAGGTGAACCATTAGTGGTTTATGCTGACCATCAGTGGTTGGGTAACCATCGACGATTGAGGTGACCATCAATGGTTACCTATGTAAATCTAGAAATGATTAGAAAAGAATGTATAGATTATGTATTTGGGTAAATAAAGGTCTATTATAGGGCTGATGGGTAGAAAATAAGATACTAATGGGTCTGATAGGGAAGGAAGGTTATAAATAAGATAAACCAACAAAAACAAGCAAAAGATACCTAAAACTTGATGGTGGAATGCTGAAGTGATTTAGCCAGAGTGATAGTGCTTTGGCTTTTGAAAGTGATCCTAACAGAGCTTTGGGTCTCTAGTGATGTTTCTTGCTTGATAAAATAATGTTGAATACCTATATGCAAGATTCCATATTGTCAATCTATTTCATTTCCTCTTCTTCTCCTTTTGTAGGATGAAGTTGCTAATTAGGATGGAGGGAGTTACTAATTTGATAGGGGGATAAAGTTTCTAATTCATGATGTTTTAAAGAAAGTCTTAAAATCAAATTTCCATTCAGGGATATGTTTATTTCACACAAAACTATCAATGATTTAAAAATTTAAAGTAGGCATGGAGACCTGACTGTTGATGATCAGGTCAATCATCAATAGTTAGGCTAACCATCTATGGTCGAGGGGTTAGAAGAAAATAGTTTAAAGGAAGTTAAAAAGGGTGAGTTAAATGATTTATTCAAATGTGTTAAGTTAGGTGTTTTATAGGGTAAAGTTAGTAAATGATTCTAATTGACTAGGTGGTTAACTAGACATGAGGTCAAACAAGGGTCAAAAGGCATTTTTACATCAAAAGCTGTCATGTGCAATTTTTGAGTGTCTACATTTTACCCCTTTTATTGTATGGATTTGATCTAACAAGTTGTAAAAAAAGAATAGATAGTTGGTTAAAGTCTGATTGCCCTAGGTATGGGAGGAGGTATTCCCCCTCAAATTGGGAATTGATGAGGTGAAAGCAAAATCAGGTTAAGGTTTGATAAATGGTAAATGGGTAGGCACAAGGTGGGTGATATAAAAAGTTTGGGTGGTTGAGATGTAAACACGTGCACAAAATATGACTAAGGGTAATATTCAAGATGACATAAAGACTAAAGTTTCCAATTTTAGTAAAAAAAGGTCAATTTTAGAGGGACATGTGATAGGGGTAACCGATCCACAACATTGGTCATAACTAATCAAGTCAAGCCTATCAAACCATCTAAATAGGGTTAGTATTGGTCACAAGTATCTAGGATATGAAGTGCTCTCATGAAATAACATAACTGGTTAGGTTATGCATGAGGTGGTGTAAAGTTTAAAAGTTCAACATGGCAAGGTTGGTTAGTGTGATCAAAATTACCATGCAAAGTTATCGTAAAACATGCAAATTATTTAGGTAAAAAACAACCAACATTGAGGTGGACATGGCGTAATAATTGGTTGGTTGGGTATGGGTTGGTAGGGGATGGCCAAGATGACTCTATATGCACTAAGCAAGTGGACACTACCGACATCATTTCATGGACATAATATCCAAAAAGAACTTTAGGTCAAATGTAGTTCTTCCAAAGGTTTAGACTTTAGGTGGGGTGTTGTTAAAAGGTGGAAGAAAGAAAGCTCCTCAAAAGGATAGGAATCCTAAGTGGGGTGTTGAAAAAGTGGGAAAAATAATATGGGATATGTAGGTATATAAGGGGAGCCACCACTAGATGGTAGTGCAGGTGTAGGTGCAGATGGGGCCAGTGGTAGTGGTGTAGGTGGTAGTGGTTCTGGTGCCCTAGGGGCTTGATAGAGGAGATCTTATGAAGTATATGATTTTGATTTTGATACAAACCTATGTGCCAATGACATGAGATTTATAAGAGGTAAAGAAATTGATATATTATGACATATATTGCCTTATTGATGTATAAGATGATCATGTTTTGACTATGTTGATTATATCATGGATTTTTTATTATATTGATGATTATGTTTTGATTATGCTAATTATTTGATGGAATTTGGATTATATTGATGATTATGTTTTTATTATGTTGATTAGTTGATGAAATTTTAATTATATTGATGATTATGTTTTGATTATTCTGATTAGTTAATGGACTTTGGATTATATTGATGATTATGTTTTGATTATGCTGATTAGTTGATGATGTATTGATGCATTATGATTATGATGTAATGATGGTTATGGATCATGGATGACATATATTATGCTTCATTCATAGGTTTATAGTTTACTCTTTAGTTTAGGTATGGATATGATGAATGATGATGATATGGTTGACAACATGTTTTTGATCAAGATGTGTATTTTTATTTAGTTTAGTTTGTCCATGACCATGAATATTTGATAGATGGGTTTTAATGATGTTGTTTATGAGATGATTATGACAATGTGGTTTATAGATAGGATGAGGATGTAATATTATTTATAAAATAATGTGATATTGTGGTTCATATATGGGTTGATATATTGTAAAGATGATGTTGTCAATGTGTGATGATGATCTTATGATGTTATAATGGTATGTTGTGATTATTTACGATTGATGGTTCTTAATGTTTTGTTTATGGGTAAGATATGGTTTATATTTGTCTTGCTCATGGTTAATAATGTTATGATTGTGTCAATGGGAATATAATGGAAGCACATAAAGTAGGTGTAGATAAAAAAAATGTGAGAAAGAGAAAAGAATCATGAGACATATGACTGCATGCACTAATGAATAGAGGGTAATGAAAAGGCATGATGTTTTTAGTTTGCATGGACATAACAGCAAGAAACCATTGTTATATAGACTTAGTGAATATAAACCTATTGAATGCTTCATAAGATCATGCTTTGATTGAGAAACAGGGTGTCTTGATCAATTCATATCAAGTAAACTCATAGTTCCTTGATTTTAGAGGAGTGAAGGGAAGGGAAGGGAGAGGTAGATGGTTGAATTTATAAATGGATGGAAAGGAAACCTGATGTGGGTTAGCTTGCCCCTTATATAGGTAAACAAAGAATTATAAAAGACAAGTCTATGTCTTAATATGATATGTAGACTGATCAATGTGGGAAGTCTACCAATGCCATATATAGGAGCTAATTGAGGTGTAATAGGATAATGTGTAGACTGATTGATGTTAGAAGTCTACAAATAGAACTTATAAGAGTTGATTATGGCTTACTTTGATTTTTACATAGAGTTATTTTTTGCTTTGGTTATTTTGATAAGATGGTGAAGTTGATCAATGCGGGAAGCTTAAAATGATTATTTCTTAGCCATCCTTCAAGGGAGTGGTCTAGAATTGGATTTTTATAGCTATCCTTTAAGGTAGTGGTCTATTTTTATACAAATTTTAATTATTGGGTAGTTGTCCTTAAAGAGAGCAATCTAAAATGCTAGAGTTATGGACCTAAGTGATTTTGAATGTGGGATTAGACATGGATAAGTCTATTTAAGATTAAAGGTTTACCTTTATGGAGGAAATACTTTAGCACAAAAGGTTAATGATGGATTTGGAAAGTGATTTGAGAGACAACCAATCATGGGATTCCATCTAACGAGAGATGAAAAGTAAACATGAGAACCATGCCATGGGTAGATCTATGGTACCCATGCTTAGGATAAGGCTATAATTATGATGGATAATCACATGGTTCTATGTTTTAATCAATTTTTACCAAGGGGATTAGGGATAGGTAGGGAAAGGAATTAAAAATATCATAAACCAAGGGACGAGATTAAGTTAGACACAAAGGTGAGTTTGATCCTTATTTCAACAATAAAAAGGACATAAATACAAAGTAATGAGAGGCTCAGGTTCTAGTTTATCTTTGAGGGAGGATAAATAATAAGATCTTGTTCTATACTTATGGGTTATGATGTAGAGTCCAAGATAATTGAAAGTAAACTTACCCTTTTTGTTCTTTTCCATATTAGTTACATATTGGTTTTCCTTAAGGATGAGGTTTCTGATGTTGAACTCTCACTTTTTTAGGTATTTGTTGTACATAAACTTGATTCTTTCTTGATAGATATGAAGGTGATTAAGGGATGTGAGGTGATGTTAATCAAGTATTTTAAGATGTGCAAGGAATTTTTGATGATATTCACTCTTAGAAAGAATTTCATGTAAAGATATGTGAAGGGATGGGATTTAGACTTTGAGAGGCAAGACTACCTCGGTTCCAAAGATGAGAGAGATAGGGGTAGCACCCATATATATTCAAATGCTAGTGAAATAGTCCTATAAAGTGAAAGGTATATGCAAGTGCCAATCCTAACCTGAAACACTTACTACTTTGATGAGCATTTTTCTATGTACCTAGGGATATGATATATTAATGTATATGGGTTGATGGAGATGCTGACATGTGGCACACATCCCCTTAGTTAGTTATATGGGTACAATATATTAGGATAATGAAGTGACTTGTGGAATTAGTACATTAGGTAATGGTTAGTCTACATTTGGATTAGGAGGTTACCCATCTATTGGTTAGATAGATGTCTATATAAAGGAAATGATTATCATGGTAAAGATATCAAGTAAGTATTGAGTCTTCTATTATACAAGGATATTGGAGGTTGTCCCCTTGAAGATACATTGTGGAGTTATTCCTTCCTAAAGGGGTATTATATGGTGTTGATCTACCTTAAAGGTATCTCTGAATATATTGAATATTTGAATCATATCAAGTGGTATCAGAGCTTCAATTTGGGCAATTTGTGTGGAGTTAAACCCTAGTTTTTTTGAATCATCAATATATTTTTATTGGTTGTGAATTTGTCCAAATTTTTTTTACTCCATATGGATAATGTTTTAAATAAGTTACATTAAAAAAATTGAGATTTTTTTATTAGTTTTGAGGGAGTTATTGCTATTTTAGTGTTTATAATAATTTTGCCATATCTTCTAAAATATAGCTAATTTTTATTCTAAATTTTTACTAGAGATGTAAGAAGATATAAGAGAATCAAATTAAAAATTTTAGAATTTTAGAAGTTGTTTTGATTGATTTGTTGCAATTTTATGTTTTTTCATTTATTCGATCTACAGGGCGAAATTTGTGACATTTTTTCACAAAATTTTGACTGAGGTTCCAATATCATAAGAGGAATATAAATTAAAAATTTAGAAATTTTTAGATTAGTTTTATATGAGTTATTGATAATTTAGGGTTTCATGAACCCTAATTTTTTTTGTGGATCATGAAGTTGTAAAAATTTTCAGGGGAAGATGATGTTGATGCTAGAGAATGGTGTCTCATTTTTAAGGAGAATAATACTAAAAAATTTTTATGGAAAAAAAATTATCTCTTTCTTTGTTTGGGCCTACACAACATTGGTGGTTTAATCAATTGAGCTTTGCAGAAAGGTATTCTTCATGGGAAGCAATTGAACAAATCTTCCTAGATTGATGGGATATAAAAGAAAAAGAGGATGTAGAAGAGGAAGAAAATAATGAAGATAAATAATAATAATAATAATAATAATAATAATAATAATAATAATAATAATAATAATAATAATAATAATAAAGTTCAAATAATTTGGCTCCAAATAAATCTGAGTCAAATTTTCAATTTCATAGATGCATTCAAAAGAAGAAGGTGGTTGTGTCCATAAACCCTACCAAAAAGTATAACTTTATTAACATGAATGTGGCCAAGCATCTACATGTTCAATCAAATAATAACAAGGAGGTTCAAGTAGATCGTAATAATATTTCAATGTTTGAATATTTGAAGCTCATTATGAAAAAATATGTTTTGCATTTAGATTTTTATGCTTTGGATATGGATGATGTGGATATAGTTCTTGGATATCCATGGTTAGAGACTTTGGGAACAATGAATATTAATGTTCAAAAAAAGTTCATGAAGTTTTGGTATAGGAAAAAGAAGATCACTTTACAAGATATCATAGTGAAAAAGGCACCAATAACAATCCAGGTAGATCATGAGGATGAGATTGAAATAGGTGATGAAGAGCATGATGAAGATTCAAATGATATAGATAAAGACACACTACAACTAGAAATGAACACTTCATATACTAAAGAGACAAATAAGAAAAATATGGAAGAAGTAGAATCAAAGGTGGATAAGTTCAAAATATTAGAAAAAGTTGAGGTATATAGACACCCACATCATCATGAGAGGGAACAATCATGGAACCAAGTGAGGAAGTGTCATAACAACAATCATTTTTTATATACAAAAAAAAAAATTCCAATCATTATGGATATGCATGAAATCTAAAGAAAAAATACTATGGCACATGGAATGAATGGGGAAATCACTATGATTATGCATGGAAGAATACCTACTATGGTCATGGTTGGAATCAGAGTAACACAATAGAATATGGTACATGGAATAAAAAGAGGAATAATTATGCTTAGACACTAAAATAGTATAATTATGATCATAAACAAAATCAGAGGAGCACAATGGAATTTTAAACAATATTAGAGAGCTATCACCTACCAAGATCACATATGGATGGCTAGATGATCGAGATTGGAGACAAGTGTGAAATGATTTGAAGCACACTCATTATTTGGTTTCTTCCTATGTTTCAGGGATGAAACATGTCAAGGAGGGAAGTAATGCTATGTACCTATAGATATGATATATTAATGTATATGGGTTGATGGAGATGCTAACATGTGGCACACATCCCCTTAGTTAGTTGTATGGGTACAATATATTAGGATAATGAAGTAACTTGTGGAATTAGTGCATTGGGTAATGGTCAGCCTACATTGGGATTAAGAGGTTACCCATTCATTGGTTAGATAGATGTCTATATAAAGGAGATGATTATCATGGTAAAGATATCAAGTAAGCATTGAGTCTTCTATTGTAAGAGGATATTGGAGGTTGTCCCCTCAAAGAGACATTGTGGAGTTATTCCTTCCTAAAGGAGTATTATATGGTGTTGCCCTATCTTAAGGGTATTTCTGCATATATTAAATATTTGAATCATATCAAGATCATATCACATTTTTATGAGAGTTTTGTTAGAGGATTTTGCTTGTCCATTCGCTTATGGATGGTAAGGTGAGGAAAATATTAACTTGATGCCAAAAGTGTTGCATAGACCTTGGAATTTTTGGTTTTTAAAAGATTTGCCATTATCAATGATGATCTTATGGGGAACATAGAAGTGGCAGATGATATGGTGATTGATGAAGTTGATAATATTTTTAGCTTTGGTGGATATAAGGGGGATGACTTCCACCCACTTGGTGAAATATTCAATGGTGGTAATGATATATTGATGTTGTTATAAAGAATGGGGATTTATTTCCCCTATAAGGTCAAGACCCCATTGTAAAAAGGATCAATAATCTTTAGATACTTTAAGGCCATGAGGAGGTGTATGATGTAATTTAGCATGTTGTTGACATTTGACACACTTCTTTACATAGTCATAATAATCTTGATTGAGGGTGGGCCAATAGTAGCCAAGGTGAAGGATATGTTAGCAATAGTTAGGCCACTAAAATGTCCCCCATAGACTCTATCATGTGTTTCCTTGATGGCATGGGAGGCTTCATGACTATGGATAAATGAAGAAGGATGTCATCAAAGCCATTTTTGTAAATGATTCTCCCTAGTATGGTGTAATGAGAGGTACTCTGAACAAAATCTCTTCGAGAATTCTTCTAAAGGTTGGGAGGAATAATGTCAAGGTTAAGATAGTTGAAAGTTTTGTCATACCATATGTCAAAAGGAGATGTTTCTATACTAGGAAGATTATAATTGATATATGAATTTGTGATAAAGTGATGGATCATGATAAATATTTTAGATTTAACAGGTTGAGATGTGATTTGTGAAGTAAGGGATGGCATTGTGTCTGTAAATTTCTTAGTAGATTAAGGAATTGACTAGATAGTGTAATGATTGAAAGATGCAAAGAGTATGTCCATGAGTTGTTTGTAATTCATTAGGACATTGTTTTTACATTGATAATATCCTATGACCTAGTTGATGACTAGTTGGGAGTCAACAAAAACTCTGATTATTTTAACTCCCAAGTCTAGGGTGGTTTGGAGACCTATGATGAGGGCTTCATATTAGGCTATGTTTTTGGTGCATTTTAATTCAAGTTTAAAGGAAATGGGAAGAGGTTCACCATTAAGGGGAATGATAATGACTATGGTACCCCCACCATTTTGTCATTTATATCCCTCAATAAACATTGTCATTTGGTAGGTGGGTTCTTCCTAAAAAAGAGTTGCAATGGACTTGTCTGGGAGGGAAAGAGGAAGAGGTTGATTTTCTGGAAGAGGAAATTTAGCTAATTGATCAATGATTACTTATCCCTTAATGGACTTTTTCAAAAAAAACTCAAGATCAAACTCAGCTAAGAACATGAGCCACTTAGCCATACACTAGTTTTGGTATGTCTTAGAGTGCATATACTTGAGGGGGTCAGTGTTAGTGATGACATAGGTTTTATGATTAAGAAGATAGTGATAGAGTTTTGTGGCCATGAAAACTAAGGTGATTAAAAGTTTCTTAGGATAGGTATATTAAGTTTCATATTTGATAAGTGTGCAACTAATGTAGTAGATGGATTTCTCTTTCTTCCTATCCTCGCCCATCCTAAGGAAGACCAACCCTTATATATATATATATATATATATATATATATATATATATATATATATATATATATATATATATATATATATATATATATATATATGTATATGTATATAAAAGGGTTGGTATTCCTTAGGATGGGTGAGGATAGGTGGAAAGAGAAAATACTCCTTGATTGAATCAAAGGCTTGTTGACATTAATTGGTCCACTTAAAAGAGGTATCTTTCCTTAGGAAGTGGTGAAAGGGTTGACATTTATATGACAACTAAGAGATGAAGTGATAAATGGATTGAAGTTTTCCCTGTAGGCTAAAGAGTTACATAAGGTTGGTAGGAGGAGTATCTCCAATATTGCTCTGACAGTGGTAGGGTCTATTTTGATTCCATCAAAGAGAGATGATGAAACCAAGAAGCTTTCTTGATAATACTCCAAAAATACATTTTTTGGGGTTGAGCCTAACATGATAATAAATTAGTTAGTTGAAGATGATGGTGAGAACAACTAAGTGATCCTTATGATGTTTGGATTTTGTAAGAGATCATCCACATAGTCGTGTATAATTTTATGGATGGGATCATGAAAGATATAAGTCATGGCCCATTGATAGGTTATTCCAACATTCTTGAGTCCAATTGGCATGACCTTATATCATAACATTCCGCATGGCATGATAAAAGAAATTTTATGCTGATCTTTGGGGGAAATCAAGATCTGATTATATCTTGAGAAACTATCCATGAGAGATAACATTTCATGGCCAGTTATAAGATCAAAAAGTTGGTCAATGTTGGGTAGAGAAAAGTCATCCTTTGGGCAAGTGAGGTTGAGGTCATGAAATATGATTTAGAGACAAAGTCCCTATATGGGCTTGGTGATGGAAATGATCTTAGAAACCCATTATGGATAGTCGATGGGTTAAATGAAGTCAATGGATAAGAGACACTGAAGCTCTTCTTTGATAAGGAGGGATATGCAAGGATGGATTCTACAAATCTTCTACTGAATCGGTTTAGCCTCAAGATGGGTAATAATGTTGTGTAGGGTAATCGAATGGTAAATTATAGGCATATTCTGATAAGGCCATGCAAATGCTATGTTACGGTCTTAAAGGAAAGAAGGGTAGTCTTGTTACTCCATGAAATTTAAAGATTGGTCAATTTTGATGATACAAGGGTTATATTGAGTTCTCAAATTGACATCAATAGTGGTTTCATTTATCATAGTTTGTTTATTAGGAGGGAGAGATTTATTAATTTAAGAATCCCTTGTATCAAGCTAGGCAAGAATAAAATCATCATTCTAATGTTGGATGGTGTTAATGGTAGGAGAATCATGTTCAATCATTTTGGGATCGATGAGAGGAAGGGTTGTAGTTTGGCCATCCTTTTCATAGGTCATGGGGATTAAAATAATGGTATTAATAAAAAAAAGTTAGATGGGATGACATCAAAGTCCTTAGATTTAGAGGGATATAGGACTGGTAAGGATGGAAGTTCTTTGTCATTAGTGGCAATGGGTGTTGGTGATGTGGGTGCTTCTAGTGGTACAAACCCAAAGCCAAAGAACTCATGAGGTTTTTGAGTTTTGATGATGGGTAACTCATGAAGTCCCTATTCATAAAGGCCAATACTAAACCCCTTCCATGTGTACTTGTAAAGGTAAGCTTTGACAAAGGTTGGTTTTTCTAGGTAGGAAAAAAATTATGGTAAATGGTTGGATAAATAGGGTAGTGGTGGGAGCGAGAAGTGGTTGGTTAAGTCCCCCATAGATTTTTTTTTTAAAATTGTTAGGGAGCCCAAAAGGGACAATAGTTCCAATGTCAGGATCATACGAAGGGTCATATTTTATGTTCTCATATTCTTCTAGAGTAGGCAAAGCATCTAAGGCTAAAAGTTGATATTCCGCAATAGAGAGATGCTAAAATATGGAGAGCAAGGGGTCCTCAACCAGAATTTGGGATGAAGGGATGGTTGAGCTAGTTGATGCTTCATCATTATTTTGAGTAGAAGTGTTGATGGTTTTGGTTGGTGGGGTGGATTTGTTAGAATTTGGTTTTGAGGTAAATGGAGGAATAAGAACATCATTATGTTGGTATGTCATATTACAAGAGGCAAAGGGACTAGGGTTAGCTTTTATGGTAACAACTTGTCCCTTGTGATCAAATTTGACACATTAGTGTAAAGTGGAAAGGATGTAACTCATAGCACAATCCAAGGGAGTCTAAGTAACACATTATATTAGAACTTACCCTCTATAACATAAAATAGTTTAGGAATGGTGTGAGGCCCTAACTAAATGTGGAGGACAATAGTCCCTAAGGTGGTGGCTATGGTATCATTAAAGGAGGAAAGGACCATTGTACTTTATAACATGATGTTTTTAGGTAGCTAAATTTGGTCATATGCATGAGAGGAGATAATGTTGATGCTAGATCCTCCATAAATCATAACCTCTTGATGTGGGTTTTATTGATGTATGCAATGATGAAGAGGGGAGGATCAGAGATCTTTAGTATAAAAAGGTGGTATCTTAAAATCCTAAAAGATGATGAGGGTGGAAAGTTTGAGGGATTTGATAAAGGGTGTCACAGGTTGAGGATCATCTAGTTGAACCTCTATATATTTTAGAGCCTTGATCAGTGCCTGGTGATGGTGGGGTGAGGTTTTGATTAGTTCATAAAGGCTCATTTTCACTGGTGTTTGGTGAAGTTGTTTCAACACTAACCATTACATGGATGTAGAAGAGTTGGAGGGAGAAGCTCCCAAAATAGATACTTTGGGTTTTGGTGGTTATGAAGGTGAGGGTGGAGATGTTTGGGTTTGGTTGGTGGATTGAGGGGTTAAAGGGTATGTCTATGGGATGGTTACTTTGGATTTTTTCTTATCCTTCTATTAGGCCTAAGATTGGGTAACCAAACGAATGGTGTGGATAATGGGGTTTGATGTTTGCTTCGGTTCCTCCTCTTCACTCTTAAGTGGGAGTGGGGAAGTAAGTGATTATTAGATAAGTTGGTTAGGTAGTTTGGTAGGTGATGGGCTCAAAGGAGGTTCATCTAATAGATCATCTTCATTGAAAAAGTTGTGGACAAGTGTTTGGAGAGCTTTTCAGTTCTTTGTATCATGCCCAGGAGTCCTATGGTAAAGACAAATCAAATTGTCATTGAACCATATTGGTTTAGGATGTCAAGGGTTAAAAGGTTTGATTGGAGGTAAGCTAATGGAAGAGGTTTGAAACAAAATTTATAATATGGTTGTTTAGGATTCAAGCAAAGGTGTTGGAGATGGTGGGTTTTTAGTTTTAGGAGTGGGAACATTCTTAGGCATAGGATTTACTATAGAAGTTATGGTTGGAAGAATGGTTTTAGTTGGTGGTTTTGGTTGGACTTGCTTAGTTACAGTTTGTTTGGGGGTTGGAGACTTGGATGTGGAAGACTTGGATGAAGGTTTTTCTATAAGTGGGAAAGTATAAGTAGATAGATTGGTTAAAAATGATGGAGAACTAGAGGGTTTAATGGGTGTAGGTGGAGAAAAATGGGGTGGTTTATTAGAGGAAAAATAGGTAACTGGTATGGTAGAAAGATGGGGTCCTAAGATGGAAGGTATGTGGGAATGAGGTGGTATGGGTCTAGTTCAAGGTGGAGGTTTGGGTAACTCTACTTTCTTAGTTGATTTAGTTGGATTTGTCTTTGGTAGACTAGATGGGGTTAAGTCCAACCTCAAAGGGGGGTGAGTGTGACTAAGTGTGGGAAAAATTCCTAGGTTCACTTATGGTTTTGGAAGAGGTATTTGGTGAAGAGGAAATGGGTTTAAATTTGGATTCAATTGAAGTTTAGGGTTCAGATTTGCTTTGGTAAGGAAGTCCATGTTGATGCCAAAAGGTTTCTCTATCAAAGTTAGGTTGGGAAGTGAACTCTAAACTTTGTACTAGCCTAGAAAAGGGCTTGTATATGGGTTTGGCTCTTTGGTCATTGGTTTCAAAGCTTAATCCCTTTGGTGGAGAAGAGGGAATGGTTTCTCTATCCTTATTTTTGATAGATGGTTATAAAATTGGTGGTTGGGTAGATGAGGTAATCTTATCCTAGTTTGGGATAGTTTCCAAAGAGGGCATGGATGGTTTTGAGATGGGGGAGGTAGGTTTGTTTTCCCCAAGTGAAGGAGTGGACATGGTTGTTTATTTTGTTTGAGTGTCTAAAGGAATGGGGGTAGTTCTACCACTTGAATGGCTGGAGTGGAAGAAAAATGAATGGTTAAAGACATGGTTATCTCCTTTGGTGTTTTCATCAAAGGAAAAGTAGATAAGGCTAAGGTCTCATCAAGTGAAAAGAGAGGGGTGGTTTATTCCTCCATTTGGGTATTCGAAAGAATAGGAGGTGAGTTCAATATTTCCATTTGGGTGATTGAGGTAATGGTCTCTTCAATAATGGGCTCATTATTAATAACATTGATTGTGTGTGCCTCATGATAGTGAGATGATTTGGGTTTATTGTCATGGTGTTGGATGGAAGGAGCATGATTAGGAAAAGGCTTACAAAAAATATCAAAGGACTAATTGGGAGGTGCATTGTGATTATCAAATGCAAGTTCTCCATTATCAATCAAATTTTGGATAAGACTTTTGAAGGTATTGCATCTATTAATGTCATGTCCTATAACTTGGTAAAAGGCACAATGGTCATTTTCATTATACCACCCAAGTATGGGGTAAGAAGCATCAAATTATTGGGGTGGTTTGATAGGTGGAATTTGGTGAGGTTGGATTTGAGAAATATATCTAAAATTGATGCTTAATATTCTCTAATGGGAGTATATTGTTTTGGAGTAACTTGGTTTTAGTTTTGGTTTTGTTGATAGGGAGGGTTGGAGGAATTGGTTTGAGTTGGTTGGTTGATAGTTAGAGGTGGAGCAGTTTTGAAAAAAACTAAGTTTTTAGATGTTTTTTCTTTGGTATTAGATTAGTTAGTGGTTTTGGTGGAGGAAGGGTCATTGGATTTAAAGATGGAATTTTTATTCTATAATTACAATTCCCCTTCATTAATGGCTTGATTTTCTATTTTACGTGCCATGGTGAATGCCTCATCAAATGTTTTGAAAGTTTTACATTTAAGGGTGGGGGAAAATATGTTTGGCACAACCCTAAGATAATATTTTAATAAATTTGGGTTGTGGTAAGGAGAAAGAAAGTTGGTTAATGAGAATTCTCCATCTAGCAACAAAGTCAACAATTGACTCATCATCAAATTGCTTAATGGAATAGATGTCAGTAATAGAAACCTTTTTAGATATATTTATCAAGAATGATCTAAAAAGATTTGGGCCAATTGAGAGAAGGAAAATATGGAGTGTGTGGGAAGAACACTATACTAATCAAGGGAAAGTTTGGATAAGGACATGGGGAAGGTTTAAAGAAGGAGAGTGTCATCATATGTGATTAAATAACAATAATGATGGAATACTCTCAAATGTTGTTGGGGGTCCTCCTTACCTTGGAATTTGGAAAACTTGGGTAATTCCCATTGAGGAGGATAAGAATGGATGGGAACAGATGGATGAATGGGTTCATTAAAAATTTTATCGTAGGATAAAAGGTTATGAGACCTAGAGATGGATGACTCCAAGTTGGTCATTTTGTCCATTAACATCTTGATCAAATTTGGTCAAGATTGGGAAGATACATAATTGAGGGACACATTATATTGAGGTTGGGTGGCATCTATGTTTGGATAAGTGATAGAAGGTACTAAAGAAGACACATATTGGTAAGTGATGACAAGAGGTTGAGATGATGTCACATAAGGGTTGATTGAAAAAAATGGATGAGTGAAAGGTGATATATACCCTTGTGGGTTAGAGACATATTGATAGGTTGTCATGGGTACTTGTTGGGGGATGGATGTGGGTTGGCTTAAAGGTATGGATGAGGTAGTGGGTTGAGGTTGGGTAGGTTGAGGTTGAGTGGTGACTCTAGTGTTAATGGGTGGAAGTGTTTGAAGTATAGAAAGAACCAAGTTCTGAAATGGGGTAGAAGTTGGTGGAGTGATTGTAATAAAGGGAAGGGTGGAAATAGGGGTAGAAGATAACCCCATGGTAGGTGGAGTATAGGTAAATAGAGGTAAAGTTGAACCTATATGTGAAGTGTTAGGTGTGGTAGGAGGTTTTTGGTTGGAGGTTAGAATACTGGATTGGGTTTGGTTAGTGGTAGTAGATGGGATGTTGGAAGAAGAAGAGGATTGGGTCATCAAGGGTTGGGTTGAGCTAACACCTACCATAATATGGGGAGGCATACTATAAGAAGGATCAGTATGAGGAATCGAAGCAATAGAGGTACGGTGAGGTAAGTTGTTAAGATAGTGTTGAAGGGCCATTGGATTATTATCAAGAAAGGTAGTAACTTTTGCATCACCCTAAAAAAAATTAGGATTTTGGTAGGAGGAGGAGAAAATGAGGTGAACCCTCATCATTAGAATTATATTCCATAGAGGAAGAAGAAGAAGGTGGTGGTTGATGGGTTTGGCTTCTCAGCTATTATCTAGTAAAGACCATTAAGAAAAAAGGAAATAATATGATGAAACTCACACCTCAAACAAAGAGCAATCAAAAGAAAATAATTCAAGGCAAAAAATACATACACTAAAAGTGTGTTAAATCCTAGGATTCTTTTTAGATCACTTTTGGCTTATGTCTTAAAAAGTGTGAAGAGGGAATTTGTCTTGTAGATCAAGTATTAAAGAAGAAATCTAAGGTTAGTTTTAGGTTGAGTTCAGGCACTCAAGAGAGAAAATTGTGTTGAAATTTTATATGTGGCTTAGTTTGGGGCCTACCCCCTCACTTCATGATCCCATAGTGTTAAGAGTTGTATACATTGGAAATCCGCACACTGTGATTCCAACTATCAAAAACACCCCACAATTTTGAATTTCAAAATACCCCTAGACCACCTCAAGACTCCCTTGGGCCCAACCTTGATCTTTTGACCCCTAACCTAACCTAACCCACCTAACCTAAGTTAGTTTGACCTTCTAGCTAAACCTACCCTTTTTAACCCAAACTTTACCTTTGACCATTGATGATCAACTTAATTATCGATGATTAGCCTGACCATCGACGATCACCCTGAACATCGATGATTAGCTTGACTATCAATGATCAACCTGACCACTGATGATCGGGTTTCCATCACCTAAACATTCAACATACACATCACTCTACCTTATTTTTTATAATTAGTTTGTCCATATCTATACGCAAATTCATGCATGATCAAGCTAATTTTAGAGAAGCTCTTGAACCTCTTATTTAACATCTTGTTGAGCCTCTCCTCTTTTCTTATATAAAGAGAAGATAAGAAGAGAACTAGGAGGGGGGATATCAGGTAAGTAGATCATCAGGAGGAAAGAGTAGGAGAGAGGATAGAGATCAAGATCAATCAAATTCTTGTTTAGGTATTCTATTCATCAAAAATCATCTTCAACAAACTCTAGAACTTCTCCAAGTGATCAACTATCTAACCTTGTTTCAATTTTTAATTATTTATTTTATAAATTCCACCCATAACCTCTTTTTATCCATCTAAATAACTAAACCTTAAACCAACCACCTTTGAGGTCGACTCCCCTTTGGTCCCCTTGGTCCACTTCTAAACATTCCTAACCCACACACTTATTAATTTAAAATAAAATACAAATTAATAACACTACCCTTTGACACCTCACCTTGGATTCCTTGCCCTTGGATACCCTCATTTATCACCCTATGACTAATCATTCCAACCCTCCCACTAACCTCTCGCACCTATTTAATCCACCATTGGACCATTTTCCAATGGCAATTGAACTTGGTAACAAAAGGCTAAAAATATTTGACCCAAACCCACCTCGCAGAATCATTGAATTCTACCCAATACCTCAATAAAGCATCACATTCTTGACTCCAAACTAAAAGTCTTAGTGACCATTGATGATCACCCAACCATCAATCTACACTTGACTAAGTCTTCTTTTATTTCATTCAATTAAATGTATTTGTAATCAGTCTGCTACCTAAGTACTATAGACCATGGTTAGTGTGTAAAACTGGACACCCAAAATCAGCAACCAAAAACTACTTCTCAACTTCAACCAAAAATCCCTATTTTCTTGACTTCTATCATAATTTTTTTTGTTCAATCTTTCACCATTTCTCTTTCTAGCAACATTCTTTTTACAACTAGACTATCAAAAATACATAACCTGACTATACCTAAACTATATTTTTATAGTTTGGCATTCACCTTAATGTCATCTTATTAATCTAATCATTTCTTATGAATAGTATTTATTTAACCTAAATTAAGTACTTCAGCAACCAAAAACTACTTCTCAACCTCAACCAAAACCCTATTTTCTTGACTTCTTTCATAATATAGACCAAAAATAATAACCTGACTATACTAAACATATTTTGATAGTTTGGCATTCACCTTAATGTCATCTTATTAATCTAATCATTTCTTATGAATAGTATTTATTTAACCAAAATTAAGTACTTTCATTTATGTTATGTAACCTTCTTTTTCCAGTCTTGTCTTAAAGGGTATATTGACAGCCTCCAAGGAAGTCATTTACTTATTGGATCTAGCTTGATAGGCAATCCACCTTTTTACCTAAATAATCAACCATTTCTTTGAGTGTTTTCTTATCTTTAGATCATCCTCCCAAGCTAAAGAGGATTTCTTCATAGTCCTTTGATTTAATGCACACACAAACAAACAAGTTTTTCAACCATATCCTATCGAGTTTATTTTCTCTCTTTATTTAGAACTTAAGAAAAAATTTACATGAAACATTTCGGCATGCTTGATGGGACCACTTGAGTCTCTACTCACATTTTTATTTGAATTTGTATGCCCTTCTCTCTATGTATGCTCATAATTAAAACTAAAATCTCTTTTGGGATTAAAATCAGTTGCATCCATTTCTTTATTTTAATATTAGTTCACTTTGAATTAAAGCACATTAATATTATCATAGCACCACTTTTGTTTCACAGACTAGCCAAACCACTTGCATCAATTAAACATCAAGATAATTTGAGACAAGGCCCTACTAGAATTTCATCACCTAGTGGTAACCTAAACCTTTCTCACAAATCCCACTTGGAGGTCATTACCAAGGTGAGAACCAACTCATCTCTCTGGTTAAGTATAAACTCTAGAAATCAATATATATTGGCTAAGCACCCGACACCCTTATCATTACGGTGTGTGAAGTGAGGGGGTAGACCCAAATACCAAGCCACATATTGATTCCAATATAGATTATTTTGAACACCTAAACAACCTAAAACAAACCATAGACTAATTCTATGGTCCCAAATCTACAAGCCAAATTCTATCACACTCTCTTATAACTTAAGGCATAAGCCAAAAGAAAGATTAAAATTAACCATGGGATTTAACATACTCTAGCATTTGTTGGATTTCTTTGATCATTTTCTTACTTTCCCTTTTTTTTTGAGTTGTGATGAATCTAGCTCTTTTTGGTCACCTTCTACCATCTTACCTTCACCTACCTCATCTCTATTGCCTTATTCAATGGGGAACCCATCTATATTCTATCTAGGAGATACTAACTTTATTAGACTCCTAGAAGATAACCCTCTTGCCTTAGAATATTACCTTGCATCAATATCTAATTATACCCTCAACCCTACCTACAACCAACCCAACCTTACCTATAATCAACCCAACCATGCCTACAATCAACCTAACCCCACCTATAATCAACCCAACCTCACTTATAACCAACCCAACCTTGCCTGAAATCAATTCAACCTCAATTATAACCAATTAACAACCTTTAAACAACCACTTGATCATCACCTCATCCAATAAATAACCTTTCAACTCTTATTTGATCCTTGTCATAACCCTCCTCAATTATATCAACCTCATCAATCTTTGGGTTACCTATCCCAACCATCATATCAATTATCTCAACCATATCAAACTTTTGATTACCTACCTTAACCATCATATCAATCACCTATACCCCCTTTGTGGAAACCTTCTTTATCTCAAAACCAAGATTTGGTCTATCCCCCTAGTCATACCACCCATAACTATCAACCCAACAATTATCAAACCAACCACTATCAACCTACCTTATCAACCCAATCAAATCCAACCAATGACTATGAACCTACCATATTAAACCAACCAAAATTTTTAAACCAACCAACCAAATCAAACCTACCCACCATATCAACCATGTCAAAACTATCAAATACATCAACCTCATCTAACCTCTCAAATAAACCTACTTATCTACTTTATTCAACCAACCAAACTTTTTAAACCCACCAATTTTATTAAACCAACCAACCTCACCAAATCAAACCAATAACTATCAACCAAATTTTTCTAGCCTACCAACCTTATCAAGCATACCCAACCCATCAAATCACTCAAACTTATCAAATCAACCAAAATTATTTAACTAACCAACTTTACCAAACCAACCAACTAGCTTGCAACCTTAAGAGCCATTGGTGCACCCTCTTCCTAGGAAATATACCGCACTAGGAGAATCATATGCCTTGATCCTTGACAAAATTTTAAGGTCTTCTATCATTATAATCCCTTAAATCAAACCCATAAATGATTTTCTTCCAAAACCCATTTGGTTCATAGAGAATGAGTTTTGTTCCTATCATCACACAAATGGGCATGTGGTAGATAGATGATCATCAAAAATCTTATCAATCAAAATGAGGTTCCAAATGATATTCTCCATGTTGTCCCCAACCTAGCCTTAAATGTCTTCAAGCAATCAATCATTGAAATTTTTTTTGCACCCATTATTAAGTAACCCCATGACCAAATCCCTCAACACGATAAGGTCCCTTCATTAGATTTGGTCCTTAGTGCATCTATAACTAAGGAAACCATAATCAAAACCCCAAATGATTCACTTGTTAACCAAGTGCTCCCTTTTCAACTTCCTTTTAAAATCACTACTAAGGAAGAATCAACCTTAAACCACCCACTTGTTGACTAAGAAGAGCCTTCTCAACTTTTTGTTAAAATCATCATTAAGGAAACCAACCCACCTCTTCCACTTCCCCTTTTAATGGAGACAACCCAAGCTCAAAATAACTCACCTATAACTAAATCTAACCCAATCTCAATTAAAATCAAACCCATTCAATTCCTCTATAATTTTCTAGTTTTCATCTACCTAATGACATTATCTTTGGTTTAATTCCCTTTTAAATAGGGTCAAATATTTGTTCATTTACCTTACCAAACAAATAAGAAAACCCAACCAATAGTGTGGATCAACCACCCATCCTACCTCCCTCAACCAATCAAACCAACCTCTAAACCAAATCAATCAACTGCGATCAACCCAAGTCTTAATCCAACCATAAGTAATTTATCATCAACACAAATCAACATCAACCCTCCATTTGAGATTTCATGAATCTTAGCTACCCTTTTATCCAAGCTACCCACACGTCACATAAGTTCCTTCATTGGGATAATTCAACACTCTTGTACACCCCACCTCTATTTTAGGATGATGTTCCCAACATCATTTCTAGACATCAAACCTATCTAAATCTGACCCACCAATGTTTTCCTTACCATATCACCATAACGGTGATTCCAATTGAACTACCACATATAAATATTACCTACTAACCACTAACAACTAACAACTAATACCCCATTTTGGGGGTGGATGAAGTCATCTTCACCCCTCTTAAACCCTCTTATTAAAAAATATCTCACCTTGGGATCATTTTCCCATCTTCGACCATCCATGGAAAGAGAAAACTGGGGGAACTTTCCTTCCATATGGCTTTGACCATTTATCAACCCAAACCATACCTTAATAATTAAACAAACTAAACCTTGGCATTTTTGCTTCAACCTATCAACCAACCAACCTTGAACTATTAGAGATTACCTTTCTCATTCACTCAACCAAACCTATTTGGGAGTCACCTTCTCCATCAACCCAACCTGAACCAAGTGGTATACCAAATTGGGGTAACCCATTTGGACACCACCCAACCTATTTCAGAGTCACCTTTTTCCCAAACTTTAGAGAGTAACTTCTCTATCAACCCAACTTGAACCAAGTGGTATACCAAATTGGGGCAACCCATTTGGATACCACCTAACTTATTTGGGAGTCACCTTCTCCCCAACCTTTGGAGAGTACCTTCTCCATCAACCCAACTTTAACCAAGTGGTAAACCAAATTGGGGAAACCCATTTGGACACCACCCAACCTATTTGGGAGTCACCTTCTCCCCAACATTTAGAGAGTACCTTCTTCATCAACCCAACCTGAACTAAGTAGTATACCAAATTGGGGCAATAAATTTGAACACCACCCAACCTATTTGGGAGTCACCTTCTCCCCAACCTTTGAAGAGTACCTTCTCTATCAACCTGACCTGAACCAAGTGGTATACCAAATTGGGATAACCTATTTGGACACCACCCAACCTTTGGAGAGTACCTTCTCCATCAACCTAACCTGAACCAAGTGGTATACCGAATTGGGGAAACCCATTTAGACACCACCCAATCTATTTGGAATTCACCTCCCTAATATTTGGAGAGTACCTTGTCCATCAACCCAACTTGAACTAAGTGGTATACCAAATTGGGGCAACCCATTTAGACACCACCCAACCTATTTAGGAGTCACCTTCTCTTCAACATTTGGAGAGTACCTTATCCATCAACCCAGCTTAAACCAAGTGGTATACCAGATTGGGGAAACCCATTTGGTAACCACTCAACTTATTTGAGAGTCACCTTCCCCCCCAACCATTGGAGATTACCCTTCTCCACCAAACTGTCACCTAACCAGCCTCATATTTTTTTGTCAACCCAAATATTTTCCACATCTCATTAAGTGTTGGAAATTAATTGGGGGACATCTACTCTCTTGATTGATGTCAACCATTTATGCAAGCATGGATCTAGGGCATATCAGAACTTAAACCCCTAAATGCTTTATGTTCACATCATGTTTTTTTGTTAAACTAAGTTCTTTGTCACCTTGTGTATAACTTAAGGTCATCCCTTACTTTCAAACCACATTCATCATCTTATTTTTAAGGGTAACCAACTACAACTGAATCATGTGATTATCCATCATAATCATAGCCTAATCTTAAACTGTGGGTACTATGACTCTACTTATGGCATGATTCTCATGTTATTTTACATCCCTCTTCAAGACAAATTTCCATGGTCATTGTCACCTAAACCTTTTTTCACCTATTAAACCTTCTTTGATCTTAGTTTTTATTCATAAAGGTAACCCCTTGAGCATGCTTAAGCAAGTCTATGTCAAGAAATATCAAAGTCAAAAACAAATCATGGGTCATTCTTAGAATTCATAGACTGTTCCCTTAAAGGATAACTATTGAAAACTTATTCAAAATTACAAAACATAATGTGGACTACTCCCTCGAAGGACATATATCAAAATCATTTGAACTAAGCACATAAACTTAGACCACTCTATTGAAGGATGGTTGAGTATAGCATTTATCAAAGATAGCAATTTCTTGAAAGATTCTTGCATTGATTAGCTTCCCCAACCCTCCAAGAAAAATCAAAATAAGAAAAATACCCACAAGTAAAAATAAAATAATTTTGAAAGCCTTAATTGGCTCTCATAAAATCAATAATTTTGGAAAGCTGCAATCAACTCTCATAAGTAGACTTCTTGCATCAACCAGTCTACACTTTATATGACATAGACTTGTTTACATTGACTCTTTGGAAACCTATAGAAAAGCCATGCTAGTCTCATAATAAGGTTACATTTTCATTCATCTCCCATTTATACAATATAATCAAGGGATTTTAAGCTTACTTGACACTACATGATTAAGCCACTTATTTTAACCAATGAACTAACACCACTGCAATTCATGAAAGGGGCTTATGTTGATAAGCCCACCCATCTTGTCATTATGATCTTTGTCAATTGGAGCATTTAGCCTACTCCTGATTTCATGACAACCTTATCAATATGTATATCTTCCTTTTTAAAGTTTATAAATGCCCCAAGTTACCCACCTTACACCTTTTCACTAGGAAATGGGTCACCTTTTTACCAAACCAAGTGGTACCCCAAATTGGGCAACCAATTTAAACACCACCAACCATTGGAGATTACCTTTCTCCCTAAGATAACCATTTAATATCACCTTTTTCCACAACCCAACCTTCTTTTTTCATACCATTATCTAAACTAACCATTGGAGATCACCTTTTTCCAATAACCACACCCACCCCTAGAGTCTACTTTCTCCACCCACCCCTAGAGACTACTTTCTCCACGTACTTTGACCACCTCATCATCTTTCTATTAGTCCATTTTGGCCCAATGAGTGCATGTTTTATGATGATTCTTTTCTTGGTCTTTTAACTACAATGACAACATTGCCATGTTGACCACCTTTTAAACTTGCACCACCTCATGCATATTAGACCCACTTGTGTCCTTTCAAGAGCACTTTATACCTTAGATACCTATAACACTTGACCAATTTGTGTTTTCACCAAGAGCACATCCTACCTTGGGTACCCATAGAATCACATACCTCGCTTAGGAGACTTTTATTTATGAGTGTTCCTAGTTATCATGCCTAAATATAGTCACACAGTCCACTTTTCATTTATCCTTCTAACGCCAACCTTTAATTTTTACCAACTATGGAAACTTTATCTATTAAAATTTTTGGCTATTGCACCTTTTTGTCATACATTATATGCTTATTTGTGCTTCAGTGCTCAACATATCATTCACCCATTTTTATCATCAACTACCCACTTATCAAACCCATTCTTGTTTTTGTTTTACCTCATCAACTTTTGGTTTGAGGGGGAACACCTCCTCTCATGCTTGGGGAAATAAAACCTTTGAACTATACTCTATTTTTGTTTTGCATCTCATTAATTCAACCCATATAACAAAAAAGGGCAAAATCTAGACACTAGAAATCTACACACTATGATTTTGACTATCAAAAACACCCCATGATTTCAAATGTTAAAATACCATTAGACCACCTCAAAACCCCCTTGTACCCAACCTTGATCTTTTGACCCCGAGCCTAACCTAACCCACCTAGCCTAAGTTAGTTTGACCTTCTAGCTAAACCTACCCATTTTAACCCAAACTTTACCTTTAACCATCAATGATCAACTTGACCATCGGTGATCAGCTTAACCATCGATGATCACCCTAACCATAAATGATCATCTTAACCATAGATGAACACCCTAACCATTAATGATCACCCTGACCATCGATGATCAACATGACCATTGATGATCAGGTTTCCACCACATAAACATTCAATATGCACATCACTCTACCTTGATTTTTTATAATTAACTTATGCATATCCATATGTAAATTCATGCATGATCAAGTTAATTTTAGATTATCTCTTGAACCTATTGTTTAACATCTTATTGAGCCTCTCCTATTTTCCTATATAAAGAGAAGAGAAGAAGAGAACTAGGAGGGGGGAGAGATCAGGTAAATAGATCATCAAGAGGCAAGAGTAGGAGAGAGGATAGAGATCAAGATCAATCATCAACTTCTTGTGTAGGTATTATCTTCATCATAAATCATCTTCAACAAACTCTAGAACTTCTCCAAGTGATCAACTATCAACTGTCAAATCTTGAGCTAAGTATAGTGTCCTTATTTCAAGTTTCAATTATTTATTTTATAAATTCCACCCATAACCTCTTTTTATTCATCTAAATAACTAACCATTAAACTAACCACCTCTAAGTCTTACTGTCTACCTCACAACCAACATCTGACCCAAACCCACCTTGTACAACCATTCTTCAACCTCAACCAAGCAACCTTTTTGACTTGAACCAGACCTGATAATCCTGACCATCAATGATCAACCTACCCATTGATGGTCATTATGTAAAACTAAAAAACCAAAATTAGCAAGCAAAAACCACTTATCAACCTCAAACAAAACCTTATTTTTGTGACTTATATCACAATATAGACCAGAAATAGTAACCTGACCATACCTAAACTATATTTTGATAATTTGGCATTCACCTTAATGTTATCTTATTATTCTAAGTGTTTCAAGAAATTTTGAATCTATTTGATGTTTAAGGAGAAATAGAGATGAAATTTATGGATTAGAGATTAGAGAGAACCTAGATTAGTTACGCGCTATATCTAGACAATGTTGAGCACTCCTCTTTGGCTAGGGAGAACTACCTATGAGTAAAAAAGCACTACCACCAAAAATATTTGTTAGTAGATATATGAGTGGGCTACCAACCTACATGCTTGTTATTGGAAGTGTCAAACTTATTTAGGGATGATAGTCCACTTTTTGAAACAAAATTGGTAATGAATAAAAAAATTAAAGAGAGAGTAAGAGAGAGATTTTTGTATCATTAATTTATTTTGAGTGTAACAGAGATTCACATAGTGCAGGTAATGTGAGTTATTGATATTTTTGGAGGTGGTTGAGGTAGGTTCAAGGAGGTTAATATAAATCCATAGTCACCAATGTCAGTTAAGCTATTGATGTTGATAAGTAGGTACGATTGATGTTGTTTATATAAATGACATCAATTATGTGACTGATGTCAGTAGGGGCAGTAGGTCCTAGGGTTTGTAAGAGAGTCTTGTAAGTTGGGAGGTAGATGTTGGTCAGGCTTATAAGATTTGGAAGAGTCATAAGGGAGTGTGTAAGAATTAGGTGGGTCTAGATAGAAGGTTGGTATGTTTGGAGTAGAGAAAATAAGTGAAGGAATTTTACAACCCCTCTGTAGGGAAAATCAAGATGTTTATGGAATAATAAACAATACAATGTAAAGTAACTGTAAAGTGATTATTTAAAGGAATTACCAAAAACTAGAGATATACTTATTTGATGAAATGGATGAACAATGGGTGTCAAATAGATGGCTCTAGTGAAGCATGTTGAAGTAATATGTGAACAGAAAGATAAGAGTGTGCTACCAATTCAAAATAATCTAAGCTCTATGTAGTATATCAATTCCTAATCTAGACTAATTTGTGTAGAGTAATAGTAAGCTTGAATGTAAAAAGTTTAATGCCACAAACTTGTATGTGAATAATTGAGTTTTCTTGACTTCTACTAACTTTAACATCAATTTGGAGTTTGGCTTAAGTAATCAACATTGATGATCCCATCGACATCATCCATGGGTTGATCGACGTCGGTGGCATGAGAATAGGTAAAAGGGCTATTTTTAGCCTATTTTTTGTTCTTTCTCATGCCAAGTGTGGTATCTATTAGGAATCATTAGAAATGGGATGTTAAGAAGGATGTAATTGGTTAGGAATTTATTTTTGAGGTAAGAACAAGTCATGGGTAGTTAGGATTAGGGACTAAGTCTTGAGGTGACTCAAAGGGTAAGAATTAGTCTTAAGATGAGGTGGCTAGGTAAGGTGGCATAAGTAGTTTTTAATTAACTTAATTAAATATTTCAAATTAATTAAATGTGTGAAGGGTAAATTCATGGGTTAGGATAAAGTTAATTATTATTATTGAAAAGGGGCTCAAGGGGGTTTTCACACATGGAGTTATGTATGTGTATGATGTAATTTTGGTGTCTACATTTGCCCCTTTTTGTCTTATAATTTCCACTAACAAGTTATAAGACAAAAATAGGAGCTGGATTTTCTAGGTATTAGTGAGGTATCCCCCCCTCAAAATGGGAACTGACAGAGGAGAAACTGGAATCAAGTATCAGTTTAATAAGAATTAAATTAGATGAGTGGATGTTGAGTGAGAATGTGGTATCATAGTTGGCACATATGCTAGTAAAAATTATATGCTATAAAATCAAGAACAAATAAGATTGAAGAGGACTCAGATAGAAATAACCAAATCATAGCTCATAAGTGATAGCTAATAAGGTCAAAATAATCAAATTTGTAGCTCTAATGGTCCATGTGTGCTAGGTATCTGAGGTAGGAAGTTCCTTTGGTAAACACAAAACGTTATAGGTGATAGTTCTAACTTCGTCACAATCCAAAACACATAATACACATGTGTGTGTATAATAGCCAACTGTAGTGAGGTAGCATAAGCGGTCAAGTCAAGAAATGCAAGGTTGGTAAACAAGGGTAAATGATGGAGGATATATTCATGATCTCTAGCCAAAGTCATCATGGGGTGGAGATTTAAGTGATCTCCAAGATTGGTTATCATGGTGGTGGAGATATACATGATCTCTAAGTTGGCTTTTATGGTCAAGGAGATATTCATGATCTCCAATTTGCCACAAACTAAGGGTAGAGTCCAAAGGGTTATGTGTGTTGTTAAAAACTCTAATTTTATAGGGAGCTAACATTAGTTATGTCACTGATGTTAGTAGGAAATAATGTTGGTGTCATTGACTTAGGTCAAGGATACTAACATTGGTGGACAACCAAACTTGACAAAAAGGGGTTTAGCAACCCACCAAAACTCATTTACAACATTTAATTGGAGAGAAAAAGAGTTTTAAGAATGAGTGAGATGGCAAAGCTAAGAGGGGATCCAATAAGAGGCACACCACCACAAATACTAACTATTCTAGCTTAGAGGAGACAAAGAGATGAGGTAAGAGCCTCTGTAAGTTAATTATGAAGTTAAGTTTGTTAATTTTGGGTTTTTAACCTAAATTTAAATTTTTGAGGGGAAAAAATGTAGTGAGGGGTGTAGGAAATGGGGTGGGGTAGATTTTAGGAAAAATTAAAAAGGTGGAAGATGGGTTACTCAACCCTAGGGCTGAATGAGTCACCAATGTCAGTAGGGTCTACCCACGTCAGTCGACACCAAGCACTGATATCAACATATAAAACTAACATTGGTAACCTTAAAACCCCAAAATAGGAGAAAAGGTCAATTTTATATCCCTAATTGAAGTAGTCAATGAGTCTAATGGCTAAGCTAGCCTCAAAAGACCCCATGTCGACTGAGTGCTACCTACATAGCCTAGTTGAGAGCCTCAGGCCAATGTAGTTCTCCTAGTGCGTAGGAAAAGAGGTCTAAGGTATGGTTAAAAGTGTGTTAAGGTAAATGGTTAGGAAAAGGTAGGTTGAAATAGGTTAGGGGACCTAGGGATTAAAATATAGGTCATAGGGTCGAGGGTCTAGGATATAAGTTATGGGGCCTAAATTTGTGATAGGCAGTTGGGTCTAGGGTGGAGAGAGAGGTAGTGAGGCCTAGGGTAGAGATGGGAGAGCAAGTTAGATAGTTAGGTGGGTATATGGTTGAGTTAACCTTAGAATACCCCATCTCAATTGAGTGATACCTACATATCCTAGTTGAGGGCCTCAGGCCAATGTAGTTCTCCTAGAGCGAAGGGAAAAAAGTGATAGTAGGTTATATTAGAAAGTATGTGACTTGAGGTTTATGTGTATGGATGCAAGCTAGATAGGAGTTAACACTATGAGATCAACTACCTACATTGTTGATGTAGATGAGGAGGGATGTCACCTTAGATGAGTGGGAACACATGGAAGCTATAGGTTTAGGGGGAGTGTGATGATATTGCAGAGTTAGATGGGATGTTAGTTTGATGATAACATTGATTGAGAGGTGGGATCACACCACCAACACCTTCCATTTATCCATCAGAGAGTTGACAATGACACAAGAAAATGTGTAAAAGATTTTATGGTTGTTGCTCTAGGGTGAGGAGCTCTTCTCATGTTTAAGAGAGGAGCATGATATTCACATGGTGACATTATTTGGTGAGCATGTTAGCAAGGCAACATATCACTCAATGAGCTTTACTTATGAGCTATTATACACTGTTGGTGAGAAACAACATCAATTAAACATCTTGATGATGATAGGAACTACAATGTATGCACTACCAGATGTAGATGGTGGGAGATTTATTATTGCATTGATAGGTGTTTTGGCATAGATGGTAGAGTAGAAGACTATATTTGCATGGGGACCAAATTTTCTGGCATAGTTATACAAAGAGTTGAGGGAGTTGAGGCTATGATGATGGTATAGTTTATATGTCAGGCATTTACTCCATTATTGGGTATATGAGCATATCATAGTGACATGACCATTGGGGTTACCCACTATGATTATAACTAGTATTAGGGTTGGTTTCAGATGGTGGAGAGATGGTATGGCTCAGACCTGAGTAGATGGCATAGTGTGAGATATTGAGCATTATAGGTGTAAGATAGAGGGATTGATTCCCATAGTTATTGTTTGGAGACCCTACATGACACACCCTACATTCAGAGGATGGGTAGATCATCTTGTTAGTTTATACAGTACATTATGGGTTAGAGGGAGATGAGTTGATGAGCTATAGATGATACCCATGGCATGAGTTAGGAGATAGTTTAGCTTCTTATAGGATGTACCTCATACCTGCCATTGATATAGGAGGGATGATATAGAGGCACCCTTACCCTTAGCCTAAGAGACAAATGGGCTAGATTTGGAAGAGTTGATAGTAGGGCTAGGTGTAGTAGATCCTGGATGCATAGTAGCATATCTTTCATGGTGGATAGGTTTACATCACATAGTTTAGGTCAAGAGGCCACCAATAGATGTACAAGGAGTGATGAGAGAGAGATGAAGCTATATAGGTTCGAGATGTAGTGATACAAACATAAGATACAACAATATAAGCTTGAGATGTGGTAGTGTAGGCCTGAGATGTAGCTTAGGTATAAGTATTAGTTTTACAGGGATAGATGGTGACATTGTAGGGCCAAGTTAGGGAATTATAGGGTTAGGTCAGGTCACTACAGGTCTAGGTTACTATATTTATAGTAGAGAGGGATAGTTTGAGAGTAGAAAATTAGGCTATTCTTCCTCCTCCACCATAGAGACCAGTACAAGGGCCTTTAGTAGGTTTGATGGGACTATCATAGATTGTATCTCTAGTGAGGTACACCACTACCCTGAATGAGATTTCTTATTATGAGAGGGACATCAGGGAGTTCCCATAGATTCAAAGGTATTCTAAGTTTAGAGAGTAGGAGAGATTAGTGACACATACCATGGCTTCTAGTTCATGTAGATGTAGACAAGTGGAGAATGGTGATGACACTACTTTTTCATGACCACATGTATAGCCTCAAGGATTTTGAGTGCTATATTTTTTTATTTTTATATATGTTGTATACACATAAGCCTACGAGTTGAATATGAGAAATGTATATGTTTAGGGAGAGATGATATTGTTATGTTCTATTGATGTACATTCATGTTGAGTGTGTGTGTGTGTGTGTGTGTGTGTGTGTGTGTGTGTGTGTGTGTGTGTGTGTGTGTGTGTGTGTGTGTGTGTGTGTGTGTATGAGATGTGTTATTGTTATTTTGAGATGCATTTATTATAATAGTGATGATGATGCTGATGTGGATGTTTATATTATGTTAATGTTGAGCATGTTAGTTGAGTTAGACTAGTATTGCCCATATGTGTGATGGTATATGCATAGTTGATTTGTTAGCTTCATCTTAGCATTTTTCCATATTTGTGATGGTGTATGCTTAAAATGGATAGGATGGCTATGTTATTGTATTTCAATAGAATGATTGACATGTGATTGGGATGGGAAATAAAGAGGCAAGATGCTCATGTACTGGTAATGACTATAATCATAACATAAATAGGCTTAGGAATATGAGCTTCTTCCATGCTTTACATCATTTAACCATTTTTTTTGTTAGAGAAGAATTGTGTTCACCTTGTGCTAAGTGATTTCAAAGTCCCTTAAAAGAGTATGAGGGGAAAAGGGTAAAATGAGTGAGAGTAGCTGGGTAGCATAACCTTTGAAGTGGGGATGGTATGCCCCTACTGCAGGTGACCCGAGAGCTACTATAGGCAAGTTCATTACTCAAAGCTTTGTTGTTGGTTTTTTTTTAATGTGTAAGCTAATCAATGTGGGAAGCCTAAAATGGGATTTTGTTTATGTTGAGGCCATATGAAGCTGATCGATATGAGAATATTTTTTATTTATTTATCTTGATAATAAATCTTAGCCTAGCCATCCTTCGAGGGAGTGGTCTAAGAATTTGTTTTTGATTTTAAATAGCTATCCTTCAAGGGAGCAATCTATTGATGGTATCAAAGAGAAGATACACAACTGTCCTTCAAGGGAGCAATCTACGTCGAGAATCATGACTTGAGAGATTATAAATTTTCTATATATCCCTTTTTTTTGAATTTTAGTCATGGACAAGACTATAGAGGCTTAGGGGTTTTCCACTTTGAGATCAAAATCATAGCACTTCTTAGGTTAACTAAGTGTGTAGGAGTAAGGGTTAAGAGGAAGGGAGATGAATGTAATAGGGTTGCTTAAGGGATGAGCTCAAGTTAAACATGAAGTGAAGTGTCACTTGATTAACAAAAGAATGATCACAGGTACAAAGCATTTAAAGGCTCAAGTTCTAGCTTTTCTTCAAGAGAAGACAAGCGATAAGTTTCTAAGCCATACTTATGAGTTATGATGTAGGGTCCAAGCTAATTAGGATCAAACTTACCCTGTTTACTTTTCTCCATGTTCATCACATGTTAATTTTATTTTAAGATGAGATATCCAATATTGAAATATCACTCCTTGAGGTTTTTATTGTAAGCACATTTGATATGCTCTTGATAGATTTGGAGGTGGTTGAGGGCTATGAGTTGGTGCTCATCAAGCAACTCGAGTTGAGCCAAATGTTCTTGGTGAAATTCATCACTAGTAAGTATGTCTTATAGAGAGATGTTAAAAGAAGGAATCTAAACCTCAAGAGGAAAAACAATCTCCATCCCATAGACCAAGGAAAAAGGTGTAGCACCCATTAGGGTTTTAATGCTAGTGCGGTAAGCCCATAAATCAAAGGGAATGTGTGTGTGCCAATCCTTGCTTATATTGTTGACTACCTTTATGAGGATTTTGGTCAATTTTTTGTTAGAAACTTCTACCTGCCTATTTACTTATGGATAATATGGTGATGAGAAGATTAATTTAATTCCAAAGATTTTAGATAGTCTTATTTTTGAAATATTTTCCATTATCTATTATATTTTTATGTGGGACACCAAAATAATAGATGATTTGATGGTTTATAAAGTTAGCAATTTTTTTAGCCTTAGTGGAGATGAGAGGAATGGCCTCAACCCACTTGGTGAAGTATTTAGTGGAAACAATGATAGAAAAATGACAAAGGGATGAATGAGGGTTAATCTCACTTATTAGATCTAAACCCCATTAGGAGAAGGGATAGAAGTCTTTGGAAACTTGTAATGCATGACTTAGAATGTGAAGGTGATTAGCGTATTGTGGACATTTGACATAATGTCAAACATATTCACCATAGTCTTGATGGATTACTGACCAATAATAGTCGAGTCAAAGGATACGTTTGGTAACTATGTGACCATTGAAATGTCCACCACAAATCCCATCATGGACTTCCTTAATAGTGAATAGAGTCTTAGTACTAGTGAGGCATCTAAGGAGGAGACCATCAAAACCTTAATTGTAGAGAAATCCCCCTAGCATAGTGTAATGAGTGGCATGTTTTATGAAGGCATGTCTCCTATTATTGAAGAGATCAAAAGGGGTAATAAAAAAGGAAAGATAATCTATGAGTTGCTTTTACCATAAGTCGTGTGGGTTTTATATTACATTTTTGATAAAAAAGATGTTAGTTGATACATAGGAGGGCAATGTTAAGCGATGCATAATGACAAATTTTTAAGGAAGAGGGTGAAGAGGGTATATGTGAAGCAAGTGAAGCTATTGTGCTAGCAAACTTGTTTATAGATCGAGCAATAGTTTGTAAGAGATATGATTCAAATGATCTTAATAACGTATCTACATGATGTTTATATCATTGAAAATTTTCATTTTATCATAGGTAGGAACCATTAACCTGATTAACCACTAGCAGAGAGTCACCAAAAATGTTTATTGATTTGATACCCAAAAATATAGCCATTTGAATCCCTAAGATCAAAGCCTCATATTTGGCCATATTGTTAGTACATTCTAAATCTAGTTTAAATGATAAAGGCATAGGCTCACCATCTAAAGGAATAAGAATAACCCCAAAACCCCCACCATGTTGACATTTAGAACTGTCAAAGAACATCATCATTTGATAAGAGATGGCATCAGTGGAGAGCATTGCGATAGATTCATCAGGGAATTTGAGGTCTGAAGGCTGGTTGTTAGGTAAAGGGGTGATAAATAACTGGTCAGTGATTATTTGGCCCTTGATAGACTTTTGTTGAATAAAATCTAAGTCAAATTTGGAAAGGAGCATGAGCCACTGAGATACGCATTGGTTGTGATATGGCTTGCAGTAATGTATTTAAGAGGATCAGTATGGGTGACCACGTAGGTTTTATGATTTAAGAGGTAATGGTAGATCTTGGAGGCTATAAATACCAATGCAAGGCAAAGATTTTTGGTATGGTTATATCAAGTTTCATAATCAATAAGTGTGAAAATTTTATATTAAACCATTTGTTCTCGATGGTGATCATCATAATGTCCAATCATAGCATCTAGAGAATGGTCTATTGTAGATATGTAAAGGTAGAAATGTTGATTTTCCTTAGGTGGAATAAGAACTAATGGGGAAAGGAGATACTATTTGAGTACATCAAAGGCTTCCTAGAAATATGTATTCTAATGGAAGGAGACATCTTTTTTGAGGAGATGGTAAAAGGGTTGGCAATAATCCAACAATTAGGAGATGAAGTGGTGGATTAACTGAAGTTTAGCTTATAATATATGAAGTTGTTTAATATTAGTAGGTGGAGGCATCTCTAGTATTGCTCAAACCTTAGCAGGGTCAACTTCAATACCATGGAGAGAAATGATAAAGCCTAAGAGATTACTAGAAAGGACACCAAAGACATATTTCTTTGGTTTTAGTCTAATGTTATATTGGAGGAGATGAGTGAATATGATTTTGAGACTTGTTAAGTGATCTTGGTGAAGTTTAGACTTTCTAAGTAAGTCATCCACGTAGTCTTCCATAATTTTGTGTAGAAGATCATGGAAGATGTAATTCATGGCACATTGGTATGTGGCACCAATGTTATTCATACCAAATGGCATGGCCCAATAACAGAAATTCCCCTAAGGGGTAATGAAAGTTATTTTGTGTTGATCCTCAAGAGCAACTAGGATTTGATTATATTTTGAGAACCCATCCATAAGTGATAACATCTCATGGCTAGCTGTTAGATCAACAATTTAGTCGATACTTGGAAATAAGAAGTCATCTTTTAGACAAGAAAGGTTTAATTCATAGTATTTGGTACAAATGTGGATTCCTCTAGTCAATTTTGTGATAGGAACAATATTGGAAACCTAGATTGGGTAGTCAATGGGTTGGATAAAGTTAACAGAATGGAGGCATTAGAGCTCTTCTTTGACAAAGAGAGTAATATGAGGATACATTTTGTGAAGCTTTTACTTAATAGGTTTAACATCTTGATTGGTGACAATCTTATAGGTGATAATAAAGGGGTCAATACCAGGCATGCCATTATAAGACCAAAGAAAGGCTTTGCTATGGTTATTAATAAATATGGCATAATTAGCTTGTTCAGAGGAATCCAAAGATTAGCCAATCTTGAGGATGTGGGGGTTATCATGAGAGGGCAAATTGATGTCAATGGTTGATTTATTTAACATAGCTTGTGTTTTGGATGGGAGTGATCATTGGATATAGGAATCATCTGTACCCATGTATGTGAGAATAACATCATCATCTTGACATTGGATAGTGTTAATAGTGGGAGAGTCTTCATCAATCATTTCAAGATGAATGAGTGGAAGGGACCTTGTTTCCTTACCTTGGTGATAGGTGAGAGGTCCCAAATAGATGGAATTTATTAAAAAAATAGGAAGTATAGATACCTTTGATTTAACAGGTGATGGTGGAGAAGAAGATGGAGAAGGAGAGACTAGTTCTTCAATAATTGGTACATGGGAAGTTTTAGTGAATTTAGTTGGTTAATCATAGCCCACTCCATGCCTCTTTTTGGCATTTTCAATGGTTTTTCTAGTGGGATATTCAATGGGCATATGAATACCCTATTCATAATGACCCAAACTAAACCCTTTCTAGGAACACCTATAAAGACAGGTGTAATCAAAGATAGGATTAATTAGGAAAGAGAAGTCATAGGTAAATGGTTATGGTGAAGATGATAGATTTTTGATAGTGAGAGCCTGATTAATTCCCCCATATATGAAATTAGTTCAAATGTTAGGGGGCCCATAAGGGATGACCATCCCAATACGAGGATCATAAGTTGGGTACATATGAATCTTTCCATACTCTTGTGGAGTATGGAACATGTTGAGCATCAAAAAATGATATTATCTAAGTGACAAATGCTTGAATTTTTCCTCCATGGGATCTCTGTCAAGAATTTTTGTTGTTAGCATCTGTGTAATCAGGGTAGTAGAGCTTATGGAAGCTTCAAAAGTATCATGTGGAGAAGATGATGTCTTTAATGGAATGATAACATCATTGGGACTATAATTCATGTTTCATGTTTTAAATGGAGGTGGGTTAGTGGGTATAACATGTACTTACTCATTGTGCTCAAACTTGACACAATGGTGCAAATTTGAGGGCACACATGTTATAACACGTATCCAAGGTTATCCAAGTAGTATGTTATATTAAAAATCTCTTTATACAACATAAAAGTACTCAATAAAAATGTAAGGACCTAATGGATATGTAAGACAACAATGCCAACTGTAGTAGCTTTGGTATCCTTAAAGGAGTGGAGCATCACATTGGTTTGAGACATACAATTGTCAGTAAGAGCTAGCTATTTGTAGGCATAGGTAGAGATAATATTAATACTAGTTCCCCCATTGATCATGACTCTTTTGACATGAGTTTTATTGATATATGCAGTAATAAAAAGAGAAAAATCTTGATCTTCATGGTGTTCAATTGGAATTTCCAAATCACTGAAGGAAATCAGGGAGATGAAATTAAGAGAGCTGGCCAAAACTACAAGAGATTTGGGATCATCAAGTTGTATCTCAACTACTTGCAAGGCACTAATCAAAGATTGATGGTATTAAGATGAGTTTTGGATTAACTCATATTAGGAAATTTTCACAGGATTTTGGTGAAGCTATTTCACCATTGAGATTTGAATAACTTCTGAAGACATTTATTTCAAGACACCCAAGATGGAAATCTTGGGATTTGGAGGAGTGTCTTTGGAGAAGGGATGATCCCAAGGAGTAGTGACCTTTTCCTTACCTTTATCCTTTTTATTTTGTGATGTCATAACCACATTAACTATGCTGATCTAAAACATAGGTGAAGGAGGTGGTAAACGGGGTACAACATCTTTGGGTTTGATTTCAGGTGCAATGGTATGAGGTATTATGGATACCAAAGGTGGAATAGTAGGAAGGTTAGTGGGAGTATCAATAAAGAGAGTGTTGACATCAAAGTGTTACTAAATGATTACTATGACATATTTACAACTCTCAGTATCGTGTCTAGGCAAATGATGATATAGACACACTTGTGCATCATCAAACCAAGATGGATTCAATCCAAGAGGGATATAAGGCTTAATGAGAGGAAGAGTTATTAAGAAATATTGCAAAAAATGATGTAGCAAAAATATTTGAGAGTCTTCAAGTGGGATAGCACTTGTTTTGGTAATAGGAGTGGACACCTTCTTTTCTTTAGGAGTCATAGGGGTGATTTTGTATGGTGCCTTTTTAGGTGGTGGTGGAGTTACATGTTTTTTTGACACTTTATTAGTGTTAGGTATCATGGTATTAGATGTGAAAGGCCTATCAAGTGGTAAAGCGAGTAGTGAAGGTAACTTAGCCGTTTGTTTTTCTTGGATTAGTGATACTCCAATTAAAGTAGAGGGGTGCAGTCCTAAAATTGATAGCAAGTTTGAGGGTTGAAGAGGGAAGGATCAGTGAGATCTAGGAAGCTTAACATTTTTCTATAGTTTAGGTCATGAAAATCCAACTTATAGTTGGAGAGGTAGATCTAATTTCACCTATGGATGAATTAGATTAGAGACCAAATGTATTCCTAAAGACCTGATCTACTTCAATGTGGTAGATGCCTATGAGGGTGAGGGTTCTGACATAGATAGATGAGTTTTTAGTGATTTTGGTAAAGAAGCTCTAGCTTTTTCAAAGACCTTAGGGTAAATGGTAGTGAGAGTTTTGGAAGTAAAGGTTGACACTCATTGTGTAAGATAAGGAGTTTTAAGTTGGTCCCAAAAAGTTGCATGATCTAGCTTCATGGAGTCAAGAAATTCTAGACTTTTCACTAACTGTGATAAGGTTTTATATGAAGTTGATATAGGCCTTACAATTGCTTATTTAGAAGGCTAATGTGATTGAGAAAGATGGAAATTATTAGTCTTTGCTACCTCAAGCCAAAGATAAGAAAGAGCTGTAATAGGGTCTTCTTTGACAAAGATAGGAGAATAGGCATTGTCTTCCATGGGTGGAAGAAAGGTAAGCAAAGAGGGTTCTTCAAGGGGGTAGAGCATAGGTATAATTACTCCCTCAACAAGTGAGTGAGGAATAGGTAAATTATGATCCTCCATAAGTAAAAGAGGAGATAAAATTGGTTGAATTTGAGTAGGCACATTAGGTCTCTTGTGTAATATAGGAGTAGATAACACTGACTCTTCTAGGTGTAAAGGTGGAGTGGATGGGGTACTGCTTTCTGTCAATGGAGGAGAGGCAAGTGAAGAGGGTTCCTTAAGAGATTATAAAATAAGAATGATATTCCCCTCAACATGTGGTCATATAATGGGTAAGGTGTGGTCTTCAAGTGGTAAGAGGATAGGTAACTTTGGTGCAAAAAGAACTAGCAATATAGGCTCCTCTAGTGGCAAAAAGAGTGGTAAAGAAGGCTCTTACTCATGCGAGAATGGAATGGGTGAAATAGGATCTTCTACCTAAGGAGGAATAATGGACAAAATAAATACCACTAACTTTGGGGGAGGAGTAGGTAAAATAGGTACCTCTTGTTGTGGGAGAGTTTGTTGGAGGTAAAGGAAAGACCATATTAATTGTATAGATATTATGATCTTATAAGTTAGTTGTGGTCTGAACAATATTTTGATTGGGTGAATGGCTAGGAAAAATTTGTTTGAACACATCCATATTTTGATTAATAGGCTCATTAGGGTTATCTAAGATGAGATCACCCCTATCAATCATGTCATGAACAATGTTCTTAAATGTTCTATAGTTATTCGAATTATGGCCTTTAACTTGATGGTAGCCACAAAACTCATCCTCCTTGTACCAAGTTGGAATAGGATGGGAGAGGTCAAACTGTATAAGAGGCTTGATTTGAGGAAGGGTTATGGTTCCTTGTTGTAATAGTTTTTCCAAAATGGAAGTATATGACTCCCCAATGGGAGTGTATTGTCTTTGTTCATACCATTGTTGGGATTGCTTGGTTGGATTTTGAGAAGTCAAGGAATTAGGTTGGTTTTTGATTTTGAAGGAAGTTAATTTAATGACCATCATGTTCATGGAGCCTTTATATTTTTGGTTAGAGGGATAAGTTTTAGAATAAGAGGAGTCATTCAATTTGGAATTGGTGTTCTTATTGTGCAACTTGACTCTACCTTCATCTATAGCTTGAATCTCAAGTTTCTATGCCATTATAAAGGCCTAATCAAATGTGTATATATTTTATACTTAGATTATGGATGAAATGTGCTTAGCACATGCCCTCTAGAAGAGCTCAATAAGCTCAAGTTGGGGTCAAGAGAAGGAGAGTTGATTGATCAAGTCTCTCTAATGAGTGAGAAAATCTATGATAGACTCATCATCAAATTATCTAATAGAATAAAGGTCTATAATAGAAACCTTTTTATAAATGTTAATGGTTAAATAAGTGGTTTGAGTAACCATGGGGAAAATTGGAAATAGAGAAATGGTCTAGTAATATTTGTGTGAGTTGAGTAAATGAGAAAAGAGAGTGTTGAGTTATAGAATTATACCAATCTAGGGTAGTGCCTGAACGAGACATAGGGAAAGTGTGAATTAATAACGCATCATTGTGCCTTATTAAATAACAAGCATGTCTAAATGCTTGCAAATGCTATTTTGGGTCCTCTTTACTATGAAAATGAGTAAATTTGGGGAGTTTCAATTATCTTTGATAAGGGAGAATAGGCATAGAAGGATAGATGGGTTTATTGCATATCTGATCATAAGATAACACATTCTTTGAACCTGACACAGATATCTCTAGAATAGACATCTTGTCCATTAGCATCTTAATGAGATCTGGAGGGGATTAGTTTAGGAGATACCCCCTTAGTTATAGGGAACTTGATAGGAAGTAGAGGGAGTATATGACATAGCTTGATGAGTTTATGTTGATGCAACATAAGGATAATGAGTTATAGGCTAGGGAGCAAAAAAAGAAGAAGTTGGGTGAAGGGGCTTGTCCCTTTGGGTTAGAGACTATGGTTTGATTGGATGTTGTTATTATAGGTTAGGTTATTTGCATAGTTATACTAGGTGAAGGGTGAGTCAACTTAGGTAATTATATGTGTGAGAGTTGATGGAATAGGTACCACCAAATTCTAAAATGGGGTGAGACTTGACTGAACTATTTGTGATTATGAAGGTAGAAGTCATGCTAGGGTTTAGGTGGGATTGGGTAGTTGGTGATGCTAAACTTTGGTCATTATTTATGGTTAGTTTACTTTTCAAAGAAGTGGTTTGAGTAACCATGGGGAAAATAGTGGAGATAGATGAAACTGAAGTTGTCTTCATCAAAGAAGTTGGCATATCATATAGTGGGTCACCTAAAGAATTGTGGGTTTAGCTCATGGCAAGGTAATGTTGAAGGGTTGCTACATTATGATCAAGAAATTTAGTAAACTATTGATCTCCTTTAGACATAATGGGAATTTGGTTGGGGCTGGGAGTATGCTCTGTATCTGAAATATCCTCCATGATAGAATCAATAATAAGAGGAGAAGGTGGAAGTCATTTCTGAATTATGTAATTGGCAAAAATTTTGGCTTGGGATTACATTAATACCATTCAAGAAGTATAAATAGTCTTAATAATCTATATTAGTGACAAAATAAGGAAAAACTAGGTTTGAGTGCCATTAAATATGTTGTTTTAGCTTGTTATTTTGAGCAAAATGAAATTGCATAGTCATCGACATCGGTCATCTGATCAATGTCAATAGTTAAAGTCTATCAATGTCGATGGGATTAATCAATGTTGATAGTAAATTCTACTGATGTCAATGGGATTAACTAATGTTAGTCACTGTGATATCCTAAGAGATGGAAAATCTAACATTTTATAAACCTAGAGGTAGAATCTAGATAAAAAAAAGGATGAAAGAGGTCTGTGTAAGGAGAATGAACACTTAGAAAAATTGATATAATAAGTTATACAACCTGAGTATTATAGATGATGTTGATTTTTTGAATCAATCTAAAAATGTCCTTACTAATTCTAAAATATAGAAGATAATAAAAAAGTATAAAAATAATACACATCCACTAATTATTAACTCCTAGAGATTAATTTTAGTCTCGTGTTGGCTTATGCCTTAATCAAATAGTGAGAAGAGAATTTGGTTACTGAAGGTACTAGAGAGCTATCTAGAGCTAGTTTCAGGTTAGTTTTAGTGCTCAAGAGGAAATCTATGTTAGAATGGGTATGTGGCTTGTTATAGGAGCTTGCTCCCCATACTTTATGGACCTAAAGCCAAACTAGGTTGCTTAACCAAAATGTACCTTCTACCTAGATTTTATACTTTTCTAGAGAAAGGAGTGGGTTCTCCCCTTGGTGGTGAAATCCAAGTAGGATAGTTGGGTAGGGTAAGGTGATCCACCAAGTGATAAAATCTTGATGTGCCTTATCTTAGGTGAGTTTAGATGTTTGTTTTTATGAGTGTGAGTTGGTTGTGTAATATAGTTGCACTACAATTCATTCGTAATGCTTATAATTAACTAGATGAGATAATATGTAACAAGCAAACAATGAATTGTAGTAAGTTTTAAATCCAAATTTGAAATGTTTAGATTTGAATGAAAAAAGAGTAGAGAATGAAATTCAATATCCTAATGTGTATTTAAGAAATAAATAAAGAAGATATTATTTTAACTTGTAAGAAAAATGATAAGTTGCTTTTAGATGCAAAGAGAAAAGAAGAGTGGTAAGGAAGAAGAAATTTTAGTTTATTACCCTTAAATAGAAAATAAAATGTTAAATATTTCACTTTGAGGGAGAAAAGAAGGAGAAAGTGCAAGGAATGAAATTTTCACTATAATACACTTATATGAAATCTTAATAACAAGCAATGAACCCAAGGAAAACTCCAGGGTTCCACCAAGTGTGCCAAAAATGTTTTAAGAAAATTTGAATCTATTTGATGTTTAAGGAGAAACAGAGATGAAAGTTAGAGATTAGAGATTAGAGAGAACCCAAATTGGTTGCATGCCATATCTAGATGATGTTGAACACTCTTCTTTGGATGGGGAGAACTACCTATGAATAAGAAAGCAATACCACCAAAAATATTTGCTAGCAGATATATGAGTGGGCTACCAAGTTATGTGCTTATTCCTAGAAGTGTCAAACTTCCTTAGGGATGATAGTCCACTTTTTGAAACAAAATTGGTAATGAATAACAAAATGAAAGAGATATTAAGAGAAATATTTTCATACCGTTCTTGCAGTCTAAGTACAATAGAGAGTGACACAATGTAGGTAACGTGATTTGTTGATGTTTTTGGAGGTAGTTGAGGTAGGTTCAAGGAGGTTAGTGGAAATCCATAGTCATTGATTTCGGTTAGGATACCACTGTTAGTAAGTAGGTATGGCTGATATTGGTTATATGATTGACATCAGTTATGTGACCAATATCAGTAGGGGTAGTAGGTCCTAGGGGTTTGCAAGAGAATTTTTTGAGCTAGGAGGTAGATGTTGGTCAAGTTTATAAGATTGGGAAGAGTCGTAAGGGAGTGTGTAAGATTTAGGTGGGTTTAGATAGAAGGTTGGTATGTTTGGAGTAGATAAAATAGGTAAAGGATTTTCACAACCCCTCCATAGGGAGAGTTGAGATGTCTGTGGAATGATAAATAGTACAATGTAAAGTAACTATCTAAAGGAATTACTAAAAACTAGAGATATACTTAGCTGATGAAATGGATGAACTATGGGTGCCAAATAGATGGCTCTGGTGAGGCATGTTGAAGTAATATGTGAATGGAAAGACAATTGTGTGCTACTGGTTCAAAATAATCCAAACTCTATCAGTATATCAATTCGTGATCTAAACTAATTTATGTAGAGTAATAGTAGGCCTCAATGTAGAAAGTTCAATGACAAAAGCTTGTATGTGAATAATTGAGTTTTATTTATTTCTATAGACTTAAACATAATTTTAGAGTTTGTCTTAAGTAACCAATGTCTATGATCCCATCGACATCAATCATGGATTGATCAATGTCAGTAGCATGAGAATAGGTAAAAGGGCTATTTTTAGCCTATTTTCTATTATTTCTCATGCCAAGTGTGGTACCCATTAGGAAATGGTAGAAATGGGAGGTTAAGAAGGATGTAATTGGTTAGGAATTTATTTTTGGGGTAAGAAAAAGTCATGGTTATTTAGGATTAGGGGACTAAGTCTTGAGGTGACTTAGAGGATAAGAATTAGTTTGAGGATGAGGTGGCCAGGTAAGGTGGCATAAGTAGTTTTTAATTAACTTAATTAAATATTTCAAATTAATTAAATGTGTGAGGGGTAAAATCATGGGTTAGGATAAAGTTAATTATTATTATTGAAAAGGGGCTCAAGGGGGGTTTTGACATAAGGAGTTACGCACATGTGTGATGTACTTTTGGTGTCTACACTAAGCATTTCTTTTGAATAGTATTCATTTAACCTAAATTAATTACTTTCATTTATATTATGCAACCTTATTTTTTCAACATTAACTTATCTTAAAAGGTGGATTGATAGCCTCTAAGGAATTCATGTACTTCTTGGATCTAGCTTGCTAGGCAATCCACCTTGCTACCTAACTAATAAACCATTTATTTGAGTGTTTTATTATTTTCAGGTCATCCTCCTAATTTAAATAGGAGTTTTTCATAGTCTTTTTATTCAACAAGTTAAAAAAAAAAAAAAAAAATCAACCATACTTGTATCGAGTTTATTTTCTCTCTTTCTTTAGAACTTAAGCACAAATTTACATGAAACAAGAGTGTTGGGTGCTTAGCCAAAATATACTAAGTTTAGAGTTTATACTCAACCAGAGAGTTGAGTTAGTTCTCCACTTGGTGGTGAAATCTAAGTAAGATAGCCAATAAGGGTGTAAGGTTGTCACTAGGTGATGAAATCTTAGTCAGGCCTTGTTTTAGGAATGTTTTGATGTGTTAATTATTTTGTGGTTTGGTTTGGTGTGTGATAATAAGTGTGAAAGATATGATTAATTAATTTTCCTCCTAAGTTACTAAATGAGCTAAGACAAGTAGGTAATCAATGTATGCATGAGGTTTATTTTAATCCCAATAATAAATTTTTAGATTTCATTTAATTAGAAAAAAATAAAGGAAAAAAAGGGAATTAGGTCCCACCAAGAATGCCAAAATATTTCAGTTAATTTATCTTTATTTCTTAATTTTGGAAGTAAATAATGAAACTAGTAATAGGGTGTGTAGAAGAATACCTGGTAAAGTGCATGTATGAATCTAGATGATGATGAGAAATCCTCTTTTAATAGGAAGGAATAAACTGTAAATAAGAAAGACACCAAAAAGGGGGGATGCTATATGGATGGTTGAGTGGACTACCTAGCATGAGCTAGATCCAAGAAGCCTATTACTTGCTAGGAGGCTATCAATCCATTTGTTATAAAAACTTAAGTAGATAGAAAGGATACTTGCATTCAATTATATGAAATTAAATACATGCAAGGAAGAAAAAGTGAATGCTTATTCAAATAAAACAACTAAAATAACAAAAGCGGTCAATACTTATGCTAAAATGGTTAAGGTCTAGTCTAGAAAATCAAAAAAGGTACTATAATCAGGTAGGAATAGAGAAAGTTAGGTTTGGATGGGGCTAAGGGGCTGAAAATAGCTTTCTATTTTTTTATATAACAATTGCCATTGGTATTCAAGTGAATGATTTATGGTTTAGGCTGACCATCGGTGGTTGGGTAATCATTGACAGTTGAGGTGACCATTGGTGGTTGCCTGTGTAAATCTAAAAATGATAAAAAAAAGAAGGTACATATTGGATATTTGGGAAAATAAATGTCTGTTATAGAGATAATAGGTGTAAAATAAGCTACTAATGGGTTTGATAGGATAGGAAGGTTAAAAATAAGATAAGCTAATGAAAACAAGTAAAAGATACCTAAAATTTGATGGTGAAATGCTGAAGTGATTTGTCTAGAGTGATAGTGTTTTAGATTTTGAAAGTGATCATGATAGAGCTTCAAGTCTCTAGTGATGTTAATTGCCTACTAAAAGAATGTTGAATATATGTATGTAAGAGAACTTGGATGTAAGATTCTCTATTGTTGATCTATTTCACTTCCTCTTCTTATCTTTTTATAGGATGAAGTTGCTAATTAGGATGGAGGGAGTTACTAATTCTATAGGGGATAAAGTTTTTAATTAATGATGTCTTAGATAATGTTTTAAAATCAAGTTACCATTTAGGGAGTTGCTTATCTCACACAAAACTGTCAATTCTTTAAAACTTTAAAGCATGCTTGGAGACCTAACCATCGATGGTTAGGCCAAATCTCAATGGTTAGGCTAACCATCAATGGTTGAGGGGTCAGAAGAAAATAGTTTAAAGGAAGTTAAAAGGGGTGAGTTAAATGATTTAGTCAAATGTTTTAAGTTAGAGGTTTTATAGGGTCAAGTTAGTAAATGAGTCTAATTAACTAGGTGGTTAACTAGACATGAGGTCGAACGAGGGTCAAAAAGTAGTTTGACATTTAAAGCTATCATGTGTAGTTTTTGAGTGTCTATATTTTTCCCCTTTTTGTTATGAAAATTTGATTTAACAAGCTATAGAATAAAAATTTATGGCTGGTCAAGGTATGATTTCCCCGAGTATGGGAGGAGGTGTTCCCCCTCAAACTAGGAATCAATTAGGTGAAAGCAAAATCAAGTCAAGGTTTGATAAATGGTAAATGGGTAGGCACAAGGTGGGTGACATAAAAATGTTGGGTAGTTAAGACACAAACATGCACACAAAATGTGACTAAGGGTGATAGTAAAGATCACATAAAGACTAAATGTGCTAATGTTTGTAAAAATAAGGTTGATTCTAGATGGACATGTGATAAGGTTAATCGGTCCATAGTGTTGGTCATAGCTGATCAGGTCAGGCCTATCAAACCATCTAGAAGGGTTGGTTTTGGTTTTAAGTATCTAGGGTAGGAAGTGTTCTCACAAAAAAACATAATTGGTCGGGTCATGCATGAGGTTGTGTAAAGTTTAAAAGTTTAACATGGTTTGGTTGGTGCAGTCAAAATGGCCATGAAAAGTCATTACAAAACATGAAAGTTGTCTAGGTCAAAAATTACCAATATTAAGGTGGACATGGTGTAATAGTTTTTTGGTTGGGTATGGGTTGGTATGGGATGGCCGAGTTGAATCCATATGCACTAAGCAAGTGGGCATTACAAACATAGTTCCATGGACATAATATCCAAAAATAACTTCAAGACAAATGTAGTTCTTCCAAAGGTTTAGACTTTAGGTGGGGTGTTTTTGAAAGGTAGGAGAAGGAAATCTCCTCAAAATTATAGGATTACTAAGTGGGGTGTTGAAAAATTAAGAAAAATAATATGGGACAGGAAAGGATATTAGGGGGGCCACCACCAAATGGTAGTGCAGGTGCAAATGTAGATGGGCCATAGAGTTTTGCTTAAACCAAACAAGCCATTTTATATTCAAATTTTAAACCTCTTAAATTGACTTACAAGCTTCTAAAATTCATTAACATGACTTTAAATTCACTAAAAACAACATATGTATTACAGACTTCAACTCAGGGCATAGAGTCTCAAACTCATCACTATAACTTTCTTACCTAGAACTACCAAGACTATCAAAAAAATAGTCATGAAAAATTGATATTAAACACATATATGGCCACTTTAAAATAATATTGATGCATGAACATAATACTTAGATACTTTCAAAACATATTCAAACATAAACATCATATGGTCTAGTGGCAACTATTGGTCTTACAGACCAATTTATTGATCTCACTACACACAGACCTTATTGAGTCAGATAATCCATTTTAGATTTAATGTTTTCACCACTATACCTAACTTCCAATATCTCTACCAAGAATTAAGAAGACATATCAGTTATAAACAACATCTTCATGTTCTTTTATCCATCATTCTAACATGAAAACACACCAAAAACCAACTTTCCACAGTGCCTAGGTTTTGCACTGTTGACACCATTAGTCCTATTAGTGACTGGCTTACTTGGGTAATCAATTTAGCATAATTAAGGGCTAGAACCTATCCATAAACCTTCATGGACATGAAATAATATTATTTACCTTCTTCCTTCTATCCATTTTCTTACTATGTCTAATGCAACTTTTGACTTCTACAACTTCTTTAGAAACAAGCTTGTAAATCAACATTTTCTCTCTCCTCTCTTTAACCAATACCACTTAGAGGTACTTATGATAGTAAAATACAAGATAAAATAGCTTAATTGAGCATACCAATCCATTACAGGCACTTTTGATCAACATCTTCAACATCAAGTCTTTATTAGGGTTCTAAGAGGGTTCAAACCTATTTCCACTCTTAATGATCATTCATAAAGCATAACCCCTTAATCCAAAAAAATACCATTTTAAGATAGGAAATTTACCCATATAATATGAAATTCTTAGGCTCCCCATGCAAAGGTTTGATGAGATGATGAGCATAATAAAATCCTTCTTGGGTTGATAACCCGTCATTCTAAGTACTCGAGAGATCTCCAAATGAATTTTCATGCCTTATCCTTCAAACTAAAACCTCAAACTTCATGCACATGCCTAAAAAAAATTGAATCACCTTTATCAACTTGAAATTTGATCATGACCCCTCATTAGGCCACTCTCTCTCTCTTTTCTCTCTATACCTTGACCTACAAACCATATTAGGCCTTAAAATTGACCTTCATGCCTCTTTATATGCACTCTCCACTTCACTCACATAATAAATCAACCTCATAGAACCACTCATACTTGTGTGTACTCATCTCACTAAGACACCATGTTCATACCTTCTCATAAGGTCTCTTCATGCCTCATTAAGCCAAACAGGGTTTATGAGAGGTCTAGATGCAGACCTAGACTAAAGGTATTGCCCCTATAAGATCAATTTAAAACACTTATAAATTCATCCATAACTCATACTCATGATCATACAACCTTAAAAATCTTCAACATGCTTGAGATCACTCACCCCATTATGTTACCAGCTCATACCTTCACCATGATATGATGAGGCCCAAGATTCCAATGCAATTGAGACCTTAACCTGTTCCTTCCATGTCATGACCTAAAAAAAATAAAAAACAAGTAGTCATAAGACACTTTGACATGTACCTTCATGAAACCAAAATACATTAGTTTCCTTCAAATTCTTTTTTGCCTTCAAATTCTCTCTTTCCTTTAAATGCATCCTATCACATGACTTACCCTTAAACTCTTCATATACTATGCTTCCTATGTAGATATTATTTATCTTAAAGTATATTCCATGACGTGTACCTTCCATGCTCACATCACTCCACCATACTACCAACACATACCTTATCACAAGGTTTAGACTAGGCTTCACAAGACACCTTGACTATGCTCAAACATACTAAACTTAATGATATCAATCAAGCTGACATAGGAACACTCATATCACTGATCTCATATAACAACACTCTTCCAATATTATTGACATAACTCACTACCAATTGACCTTGCCATTGCCAACTGACCTTGATATCAACAACACTATTGTAAATTGGAAGAGCCTATGAGAGATTTAATTCATGCACAGATTATAAAGCTGAAGATACACAGACAAATTTTAAACAACATATTATATTCCACTCTCTTCACTAATTAATAATTTGAGACATTACACATATATCTAGGAAATGTATTCCTATATTCTCTCCCCTTTTCTCTCACTTATAAAAGCTCCAAACCTATTTACGTGAGTTTGGTTTAACAACCAAATCTCACACAAACAATAATATATTAAATAACTCATAATATGAGTTGTTATTAAAAATATATTTATATTATCCTTGATAATATAAATTATAGATAATTAATAATGTTTCACACAACTCTACCTCAAAATTTACACCCTTGTGAACATTATTAATGTTATCCTACACCCCCTTAATGTGAATATGGGGAGAATATACATCTTCAAAAATTGACATGAATAGAATCATTGCCAACATATACTTTTGGGTATGTCTACTACTGACATGATATTTTTGCACATGACCATAATGGACGTGTCACTACGGGGTCATCTCCATGAAGAAGGCAGTAATGGGATCTCTATAGTTAGCTTCCCTCCTATACAACTATTTGCCACATTCTATTATATCCACACTCTCCCTTGTCTCTAAATAGTAGAGGTGTTTCAAAAAAGTATGGGAATGAAACAAATAGATTAATTACATGAACATGAAATATTCTTCTATTATTATTTTGTAAACACATAACAAAAATGAAAAACATACATACATAAGTCACCACATCATTGGCACAGTCCCGTCATTGGTGACTGATGAAAGGTCACTGAAAGACCTCCTTCCTCTATGTAGCTTTCATCCTCTAGTATGTCACTACTCACTCATCACATGTGTCAAACAATCTCATATTTAATTTTTTCAAGGGAGACCCCCCCCACAATGTAGACGTTGTGTACAAGCAAAAATGCTTCCATAAGGCAATTTTTTTTTTTTTTTTTTTTTTTTTACAACTTTTGACTCTATAAGACTTTTGAAAAAAATACTTAATGTAAAAAATGACTCTTGACTTATTTTTGACACTTTTACATAAAACGACCATTTTTATCTCTATGATAATAAACATTTATTATGACTTTTGACAAAAGATGACACATTTTAAAATCGACTTGAAGATTATTTTGACACTATATTGATGAAATAGAAATAATGACTCTTTTGACATTCATAGTTTTAACAACCATATTTAATAAGACAAAATTTAAATATTTATAAAACCTAAAGACTTAAACATAAAAAAATACTTACTATTATTTATTTAAACCTTCAAATAACTAAAAAAATTAATAAATAATGACTAAGCTTATTTATGACATACTTAAAGATTTACACAATTTTGAATTCTCCTTAGAAATCAACTTATATATCTACAAAGACTTCTTAATATGAATTTTAAAACTATTTAAAATAATACTAACTTGTAATCATCATGAACATTAATCTAAATGCTATATACTAAAAATAAAGGAGATCTAAAATGATGGCAAACAAACACTATTTCCTATCATTGAATGTATTCGCTAAGCTTTTGTTTGAGGCGAGCTGTATGGCAAAGTATTCAATGCAAGAGTGTTAGAAATATATGACTTAATAAAAACTAAAACCTCAATTATTCTATTGAATGCATGTGGAATCCATAGAGAAAGATTTGGTGAATATGCATAGAAAAAAGAAAACTCACAGTCAAGCTTTTTAATACTAGCGCTTAGTGTAGTATATAAATGATAACACTAAGGAGATATTTAATTACATAACACGATCAAATATGATAGAGGGTTATTTTAGGATCACATTATTCCATTAAGATATGTAAGATTATTGCTCTAAAGAGACCCTTATACTAAGTCAGCAATAAAATAGAAGACAAAGATATTACTATGGTAGGCATATACCTATAAATTTGCTACTGAGAAAAATGTGGCTGAAAATGAATATATCAAGTTATTTGATCTAATGCACAAGATTTTATACATATTCACTTGTGTAATGTTAGGTAAAAAAAGATGTCAATGTTGGCAAAATAAGTAGAAATGAATGCAAATGAATGGAGCAAAAAGATTATTTATAGTTTGTCAGACTTGTAATAAATTTATACTAATACACACAAAGATGCACATTATCTCCTTTATAGACTCTCATCTAAACTCTTTAACATATTTAAAACCAACCTAACTTGATACCACTATTATAAATTGGAAGATCTAATGAGATATTTAATTCATGCACAAATTACAGAGCAAAAGATACACAGACAAATATTCAACAACATATTATATTCCACTCTCTTCACTAATTAATAATTTAGGACATTAGACATATATATAGGAAAGGTATTCTTATTTTATCTCCCCTTTTATCTCACCTATAAAACCTCCAAACCTATTTACTTGAGTTTGGTTTAACAACCAATTCTCACACAAACAATAATATATTAAATAACTCATAATATGAATTGTTATTAAAACATATTTATACTATCCTCGATAATATAAATTATATGCAATTAATAATGTTTCACAAACTCTACCTCAACACACTCTTGTAGACCTACTTGTAATCATACCTTCATAAAAACCTTATCACAGCAAGCTCACAATCTCACACCTCAAAGACCACTCGCCATGTATCTTTACTAGATGCATCTTGACATCAATGACATTAACCTTGACATCAATGACAAAAACATGCTAACAAACTCCCCCTTTTCCATTGATGGCAAACACACTACAACCTAATCATTCTCATCTTTCCATTCTAGTCATTTGCCCTCTTTAACATTAATGATAAAAGGTCTTCTAAAAATTTCTATCTAATCACAAGACCTCAAGAGACTTGGTCACTTCACAACATAGAGCTACAAATATCCCTCTTATTTCATGCATACCTTCTTCAAAAGAACTCATATCACAAGACCACTCACCTTGTCCTTGACATGACTGATATGACTCAAACCTTTGATCACACACTAGACCACTATATTCTTGGCATCAATTGAAGAATTAGGGACTTCCCCTTTTGTTTTCATAGCTTGATCTCACCACATTACTCATTTAGACTCTCAAACCATCCTCATCTTCCTTTAAACATATTGATCCCAAAAGCAAATATTTCATATACAAATTGACTACTTTTTGACCTCAGAGGCCTGATTTCAACCTTAGATCTCTCCCTATGTTGTCTACTAACTTCAAACCTCAGATATAATGATCTTATAGAACTCTCATACTTTCAACATAGATAACCTAAAATCCTCTCAAGATGAATCCTTCTTTGACTGCAACCTCATGATTCTACAAATAGATGAGTGTCTCCATGAAGCTTAATGGAGTCACCCCATTTTCATATAGAACTAAAACACCATGAACTCAAGAGATTCCTATATATCTAAACCACTCGTCTCACCCATCTTGCAATCATGAGACTCATAGTCCCTCTTTAGAATCCATTTAGGCTTGACTAAAGCATTTGACTCATCCACCTTGTCAATATATGTAGATAACACATGTTTTTGACATTCTTTCACATCTAATACTTGATCTACCTTAGCAAATTGTCCATTTTGAATAGTATATTGATCATGACTCATCTTGACTATCTTGTGTTTCCATACATATGTTTGATCCTTCATATGCACTCTAGGAGCTCCATACACCTTGTTGTGTCTTGAGGGCCTTCTAACTCTATTAGGATAGAATTTTTTAATGTGTCCCACATTATGACAATTGTAGAAAACAACATTACTATTCTTACCTCTTGACTGATCACTCCTCCCATGGTCCCATGAAATCTCATACCTTGAGATCATTCTACAATCAATTACTCTATGACCAAAAATATGACAAGTAAAATAACCACCATTAAAAGAATTAAAATACCTCATTGCATTGGGTTGCCTGATTGGTATATTCATGTTGACTTTCATGTTGGTGATCTTAACTTGTTTTGGATTCTCACACTCTTTCTCAAACTTACTCATCTTGCCTATGAGCTTCTCATGCTCAACCTTCAAAGAATCTAACTCTGTCTTCAACTAACCATATTCAAATTATTTTAATTTGGACTTTGTATTGACACTTAACTGATTATTAAGATCCTTGATACTATTCTCATCCCTTTTAGCTTCTTGGACCCAATCATTTTTCAAGGTACAAATATGTTCCTTAAGATTCTTGACCATAGATCTTAACTCATGCTTCCTCTTATTTTGATGCTTCCAATAATCTAGGGCACTTATGAGCTCAGCTTCAAAGTCTAATTCAATTTTTCCTTCTTTACTATCATAGTATACTTCATCACACATCTTATCTTCTTCCTTGGATGAATCTGCTTCTTTAGCCAAGAATAGAACTCTATTGCCAACTTGATCAACATAGTCATCATCATCATCAAAAACATTATTATCACTTACCTCAAATGACTTCTTCTTACCTTCAAACTTATTCAACATATTTATTACATACTTAGCTTATGAAATTATTTGATCTTCATTGCTATCATGATAAACACTATCATCATCACAATCCATGCTTGCACTTCTAGGATCTCCTTTAGGTTGTTAGGCCTACTTTAAAGGACTATGATCTGATACCAATTGTTGGAATCACAATGACTAAGAGGGGGGGGGGGGTGAATCAATTCCACTTAACATTCATGAGCCATTCATACAAACTTATAAATATATAAAACATAATCACCTATCCACATAAGCATGAAACACAAGTGTATGCATTAAAATATGCTCGCCCTGCTAATCTTTACTAATTTAACTTAATTAGCATATTTTCCTATCTATATTAACCATTGGCCTAATGCCCATACCTCATTCCTATATCTAAAATAACCTTTATCCCATCCTAAAATCAATTAATACCTTCATTAAACCCTAATAAGCTCCATTACCTATTAACCTACCCCCTAAACTTACTAGCCAATTTAAAAATAAAAAATATTCCAACTACCAACCCACCACCCTACACTAGCCTTTCCTAAAAACCTAAACCCTATGGGGAGATTTATAGAATTGGAGGATTCTAGAAATATTCCCCTACTTAGGCCCTTACTCTAGAATTATCCTATTCTAAATATTTCCATGGAATTAAAAATTCCATGGAAATTTCCTAGCCTTAGATGTCAATGGCCTAAATTTGAATTTGGACCATTGATCTTCACTCACTTTATCTATAAAAATAAACCTTCCTTCCACCCTCCAACTAATGAAAAATAATAGTATCAAGCCATTAATATCTCTTATCAAGAATCCATAATAACCTTCAAGCATCCATCAAAGTCATTATCCACATCCCATATCCTTTTGGAAGCCATTATCAAGCTATCACAAGCAATCCAACAATCAAGATTTTCAAGATCAATCACACAAGTTTTAATCTTAGAATGGAGGCATGAGAAGGTAAAGATGATGGTAAGAATGTTTTATTGACTCTAATTTATCTCCTCTATCCATTCCTATTAGTGTCATTATATTTTGGGTGTTTTATTGTCATTTTGAAAATATTACAAGAATCCTAAATTTGGTGCACATTTTGACGACCACGGTGGGATGCTACCTCCCTTATTTAGTCTAATACAATTACTGGAAGGGTTTTATGTAAGTGTAAGACCAATTGGATGTGGAATCAAGACTAAATTTTCAATTTTTGATATGTTCCAGGCAAGTAGTGAGATTGCACTATTAGTCATGGTATTGCAGTCATGGCATCATTAGTTTGAATAACAGTATTATTAGTTAGGGTTCTAGTAGGGTTTTAAACTTTCAACAATCTTGTGAGTCACCTAATCGTAGGATTACCTTATGAATAGTGACATTATTATTCCCAGTGGTGGTATTGTGGAATCAAATAGAAAACCTTGGATTTTTTAACCTATTTTACTAACTCTCTATTTCCCATAAGGTGTGTTATTTCTACATGTGTAGGGAAGGAAGAAATACCTCAAGAAGTCAGGGTGGTTAAATATTTTTAACAATCTTGTGAGTCTCTAAATAGTGATATTATCTTGGTAATAATGATATTGAAGATTCTAGTAGTGGTATTGTTAAATTCAATAGTTGGGTCCATAATATATCTTGTTTCTACTAACCCTTTACACCTATAATTTATTTATCTATTGTTGTTGATTTTATGTGCAAGACAAGAAGGGGAATCATCTAAAGTACATGTATCTATCTTACTTTGACAATCCCATGACTATCTCAATAGTGACATCATTCTAATAATTGCAGTATCATAGATTCCAATAGCAGTATTGCATATTCATAAAAAATTAGTAAAATCCTACCCCTATCATCTTTATATTTTCCTTTGTAGGTCTTTTTAGTTCTTATATCAAGGAGGTAAAGTTTTTTAAGCTATAAAGTCTAAAAAGGGTTTCCTTTTGATAATAAATTTTTTCAAGCATTCTTCTATATAGATAATTTAACCTCCTTCCATATCTAAAAACAATCTACTCATAAGGGATATTTTATATCTTGCAGTAATCCTACAAAAACATAAGATTAGGAAGATTGTCTAAAAACCCATCCTATATACTAGTTTTACCTCATCTTATAATATCATGATTGCCTCAGTCGTGGGGTTGTACTACATGTAGCAACATTGTCATTTCCAGTAGCGGATTTGTAGTTAAGGATAGTTAGGATTAGTATTAGACTTTCATAGTATTTTCATCATAAATAATTGTATTTAAAATCAAAGATTTGTAATTATTTTTAATGAATTTATCTTTAATTAGGATATATATATATATATATATTATTTTTTTAGTATAGAACTACAATATCGCTACTAGCACTTTTCTTTCAGTCATGACTTTATTAATTATAATAGTGGGATTGCCTAAAAGTCATGGTCTTGAAGATAACTATATCAGTTATCTATCATTTTGAAAACCTACCACTCGATACATACGGTATTGAATTCTTAATTGCAGGATTGTGTATTTTGGTCATAGGATTTCCCTGTGTACTCAAAAAATTGTAGAGACTTGTGGTATTACATAAAATTAAGTTGCTAACCATTTTCTTGTAGTTTCCTTGAGGATTTTTGCACCCCAATCAGATATCTAACCTTTGTGATTATAGGGAGGGGTTCCATTTTGACATTTTCACTTTAGATTTCATTATATTTAAAAAATTATTAATTATTGTCTTCTTTAGTTTCTTGTACATACTTGCTTATTTGTTGTTGAGTGTGTATGTAGTATTTATTTGTAAATAATTTGTTGTATCATGCCAAACACACATAGGTAATTATATATTTTAATTAATCATATCATGCACTTGCTTGTTTGTTAAGCCCTCCCTTAGGATAGCATGTGACATGGATTTCATCACCATGCATGTGGCTTAGTACATAGGGGTTAGTGTCATGGATTTCACCACCACACTCTAACCAAACTTTGTGTTTTAGTGGAGTATAAATATAAGGAGAGTTTTCATTATGACCTAACTGGAATTCTTGATAAAGGGTTCTATGGAGTGAGGGGTGATCAATCCCATATACCTAGGGTAGTCAGATAGCCTCCTTCATGGATTTGGGCCCCAAATTACCATCATGTATATCAGGGACTCCCCTATAACCTTTTGTATACCTTAGAGTAGGGGACTATGTTCGTAATAGGTGTTCCATTGTAGGCTTCAATAATAGCACCAAAGTGACCATCAAGTGTAAGTAAGGTCGAGAGGGATTCCATAACAAGTCACTAGCCTATAGCCTCACTTGTGTAACCATTAGATAGTGTGGGCATTATTTTACACTCCCATATAAAATAATAATTAGGTTTATACTTTGGGTGTATTTTTTGTGTGTTGTACTTATAACCATTTTGTTTGATATCTGAGTCGACCATACCCATACTTTTTATGTGCATACCTTAGAAAACCTATAGGATCACTTCCATTATCCCATCATTATTTATTCATCTCATCATCATCTCATATTGACTATCCATATCACCTCATCTCTCTTTTTATCCTTTTTTTCACTCCATAACATTTACCTTAGTCCACATCCTTTCCATTTCTTATCACTTTCCACATTCATCCTAATATCATCTTTTCTTCCTTGATAATTTATATATGTTGACCAATATTTTGACTATCATATACCCCCCCCCCCCATAATCACACTATATCATTCCATCATTCTACACTTAGTTAATAGTGCCTCTTTTATCTACACCCATCCCATAATACTTAGCTTACACTACCTTTTGTCATATCCATTTTGACCATCACACTTCCCTATATCTTTTTATCCATATCATTTTCACTTTCTCATCCTACACACACCTCATAGGATCCATCTCACTTATACCATCATATTTTCACATCCTCCCTTGTGCATTTCAATTAAATCCATACCATACTTCCATCCCTCCTACAAGCATTCTCTCATCTATACCCATTCCATAGTATTTAATATCTATTTTCATTTCATATCCTTATATATTTGACCACATCTTATTCACTTAATAATATATTCATTCCCCATTTGCCTTATATTTACCATCCTATTTATATCTCATATCATCCCAAATATAGTGTTTATCCACTTTTTATTTATTCTCTTCATCATCTATTTCCTTTATATTTTCATCTCATATCTATATCCACCTCACTATCCACACACATCATATTGCACCTAGTCTACAGTCTCATATAATTATCATCTTTCCTATTTTTTAAGATTAATTTAGAACATCCCCCTTTACATCATATCCACCTTCCATCACATCTTATTGTAATTATTTTATCCCCATAATCCATCTTCTATACTAATCTTCCACTTATCAACCCATCTTATACTCACTTACTTTCCTCATAGTTCATCTATTAATTTACTATTTTATCCTTATATCATCACATTTTATTTATTCATCCCTCCAACCCATCTTATCCTTACATCATCCCATCTCCTTGAAACTTCCTTACCCACATCATCCACCTATCCTAACTCTATCCATATTATCCTCATATCATCCTAATAATCTATCACTTATATTTATTACCAAACCACCTATCCTATTATTATATTTATATAACCCATCCTTCACGTCTAGTTATTTATTCCACCTATATTATTCTTAGATCATATTATCCTTTTGTAATTACTTTATCCACATATTCTAGCTTTCCCAAAACTCATCCTTTCACTCACCTATCTTGTCTTCACTTCATCCCATCCTCTTATAATTAGTTTAATCCTCCTAACCCATCTTTCATACCATTTACCCATTTATTTTATTTCTATATCACCCTATCTATATAAGTCCACCTTTCATAACTATCATTCACATTATCTGTATATTATCCCATTTCCTCATAATTCATCATTAACATCAAAACCACCTAAAATAACCACATATTTCACTTACTTTATCATTGTATCATCATACCTCATCATTCATATATATTGTATTTCATCCACCCACCTTAATCTCATATTAAACCCCACCTTTCATATTCCATATAGTCCATCTCTCCCATTTATTTGCCCATTTTACCATCACCTTCCCTTATAACTTGTCCATCTATATAGTCCATTTACCCTCCATTTATGCATATATTTATCCTATTTTATCCTCATAATCGATTTCATACTAATTAGTCTATCCACATAGTCCATATTTCACATCTACTATCTATTAGTTCACCCATCTTGTCATCATATCATCCTATCATCCACATAGTCCATATCTTATATCTTTAGTATCCTCTTATATCCTCCCCTTCCATTTAATCATTCTATCTACATAAATTTATATACACATTTACTATCCATACTATATTTAATATCTTTTTATCACTCCATCCTTCATACCCATTCGAATATAATCCCATCTCATATCCCAATTTGATTCTTAATCCAAAATCCTTCCATAGATATCTTTTATAAATCCATTAACCTTCAATAAATCAGCTTGTGTACATCTCTTTATTTATCCCATACCATTTTTATTTTCATCCCATTCATCATCCATAATCTATCCTATACACCCCTTTTTCATCACTTTCGTATATTCATCCTTTTATAAATCATCCATAATCACCTTTCATCTATTTTATCTTTGTCCATATCCATTTGGAAACAAAATTCATCCAGGTCCACGTCTCCTATTTGGTTACCTTGAGTGGTTTCTCTTGTCAAATCCCTCACATCATACTTCATACATATCACACATCCTCATCATTCACTTCCCCCATATTATTTCCAAATACTAGTTTTTGTCTAAAAATTTAAACTTTTGGCAGTCACTCATCCTTCTCAAATCATTAATTATCCTCCCTTGACTTGAAATTATCATTATACATAGCCTTACAAGATCTCAATCTAACACACATCAATGTCCTTATCTCTATCAGGTATCTTTGTCCTCTATCACCCATCAACTTGTCTATTTGCTAGTTGACAAAGCTATTTGATCTCATCACTCTTTATTCATCTTTGCTAGATTGGTTTCTTAAAATACTTTGTCTTTTCATAGTTTTTGGTCATCTCATCTATCTACATCATCATCTTTCAACACTACTAATCTAATTTTAGACTGAAGCAAATATTTACAAACTTCCAATCTCATCTATCACATTTCATCTTCTCATCCTTTCATAATGGTTATCCATACCCAAGATCAACTCCAATTTGGATAAGGCTCTATCCAAGATAAAAATACCATAGGATAGATGATGGATCTTAATCAATAATATGATGAGAATCATAGTGACATGCATACACTTAGGGCAGAGAATGAGACGTATAACACCCTCCATAATGATGATGTCTAAAATCTCATAGACTGATATCTATATAAAAAATATGATCAAGTTCTAGTAAGAGCCATAGAAATAGGGGTACTTTACCTTCCACCTTTTACCACACCCTCTTAAATAATATAATCTATCCATTAAGACCAAACTCACCTCATCAACATGCTCATCATAATCCTCAAGAAGAAATAGAAGTAGAACATGGATTTATGGATGAAGAGGAATGCCAACCACCCTTTTTAACAACCATACTGAGGCTAATAGGAGATAGGTTACCATTGAAGATAACCTCGATCAACTAACAAAATAGATTAACATTTTACTCTTCCATCAACACCCACCATCACCAAGATAGAATAATCCCAATAATATTGATACCGCCAACAATATTAATAACCTTGATAATGATAAAAACACAATAACACTAGCCATACTAACAATATGAATAATACCCACCATACTCATATCCTATAGGGTAGTCAAAATCAGACTACCAATCCTCTTGGGGATCCCTCCTTTGCCAAAGAATGGAAAATGATGAAATAAACCCTCCAATAGATGGATCCATGATCCCAAGACCTCAAATACATGTATGAGGATTTATGATCATCACCCTTGGACATCGACATTTTATATATTCCCTTCCCCTCACACTTTGAGGTGCCAAAATTTGAAAAATATTAGGGAAAGGGAGATCCAAGAGACCATGTCCAAGAGTTCTATGTAGTTTACTATGAATTAGCCTATGAAGATGCTTATCTATTAAGGCTATTTCCCAAAAGTCTTATAGGGATAGCTTTAGAATGGTTTATGAATCTACCCAAAGGGTCAATCTCAAGCTTTAAATAACTAACAAAATAATTTGTCAGACATTTCTCTTTCAATATCAAACATGAAATTTCCATCATTGACCTTTATAACATGAAACAATAGAGTGGGGAAAGCCTTGTATACTTTTTACAAAGATTGCATGGTTTGGCAAGTTGGTTGAGGTGTAGTGTACCTGAAAAAGAGCTCACCAAGATATTTGTGGATAACCTCAACATAGAGCTAAAATACCAATTGAAACTATAATGTGCTAAAACTTTTGATGAGATCATATAAAAGGGGATGCAAATCAAAAAATCCCTTATCAAAAAGGGAACCATCAAACTATTTTCCCATAATAAGAACACTTTAAATACTAAAAACTCCTTTTCAAGCAAAACCAAGGTCTTTAATAAGAACAAGAATATTGTAGGTGATGGGGTGATAGATTCCAAACAACAACATGTGAAAATCATCCAAAGAAAGGGCCCCACATAATGCCCTAATGTCTCTTCTATCAAGGTCCCTCGAGGCAAGCCAAAACCTCATATAGGCAAAAGACCTCTTATAAGTCTAGGAATCCCACTAGAGATGATCTTGGAACAATTAATCACTGCCAATATGATCACTCTACCTAAAATTAGACCTATGGAAAATCACTAACCCAACTAGATTGGTATCATGAAGATGAATTTTACAAGTGCCATAGGGTAAAGGGACATGACACATAGTAATGTATGTAGTTCAAACATTATGTCCAAGACTTAATTAAAAGAGGAGATACATAATTGGAAGGTGAGCCTACTCTAAGTTAGTTGATAAATGAACAACTTGGTATCTATAAAGATCCACTTTTGAAGTATGATCAAAGTAACTAAAAGCCATAAAGGGATCATGGTCAGATGTCATCATCTAACTACATTGATTTCCATAATGTTCCATACCATTACATCAACACCATCAAAATCTGTAAGATCCATGAACCCACTCCACCTTTATCCCCTATTTTGAAAATTAACTGGGCCATCACTAATTGTACAATTACCACCCTGTGTCATAAGATAGTCATTCCCGTAACACCTTCCCAACAGCTTTCTACCTCATCTATTACACTGAAGGGGAATACTTATAAGAAAACCTCAAGTGGGTTTGATAAAACCTATGATATTATTTAGTGTTAGAAAATTCCACACATAAATTTTCCTAATGAAAAAACATCTATAGGGAAATATTAAATCCTCAATGATTTAAAAGTACAGTGACCTAGATATGAATCATTTCCAAGCACATGGCACATCTATCCACTTCTTAGAAAATTAATTTTAGCACTCAATATATACCTCCAACTAGCCCCCATCACAACTATCCATTATATATTGAAGTCACTATCACCCATCACTACATCTCCTACATCCTAATAGATAAAGGATCTATACTTAATTGGTGAAATCTAGATTTCCTAAATAAATTAGGATATTATAAAACATCACTTGGGCCTACCTTGATAATTATAAAGGCATATGATGATAATGAAATACCATCAATTGGGACTATCTATCTTCTTATTGTTTTAAAACCCATCATTCATCAAACTTTGGTGCATGTTGTGAATGTAGACTTACCATACAATATGTTTCCTTGGGAGGCCATGGATTCATGAAATTCAAGTTGTACTATCTACCCTCCATCAGTGCTTAAATTTCCCTCATTTAAGAATGGAGGTCACCATTCCTAGAGTCATCGACCATCATAGTTGTCAAATGGATCATTTTATATTCTTGTCACCATATCTCAGTACTAAAAACTCTATCCTTAGTCTAATGGCTACCAAATATATCTCTCCTGATCAAACTCAAGTCTACATCTACTCCAACACTTGATCTCACCAATCTAAAAATCATATCCACTAGCTATCGATAATATGAATATAAAACTTTTTGCATCAGTGATCTCTCCTTATCTCCATGTAGCTATGGGTCCTCAAGTATGAAGAAGAGCAATCCTGTAAAAATTTAATTTGGGCCAATAGATTTTGAAAGCGTATGGTTTTTTTTTTTATGAGTACATTGAAGATGGGGATGATTCTTGCTCCTACCAAATGATGAGGTCTTCATTTCACCTAAGCAAAACTATCCCAAAGTTTAATGAATGATAGAAAATATGAACTACAAAGGAAGAGGATTGGGAAAATAGGAACAAGGCTGATTAGAACCTATTATAGTTCAAGAGAGTCCATCAAAATTTTGGTTAGGGTACAAACCATATGATGATGATACAACCAATATCATTATGGATTCTCTCCTGACCAATGAGCCATCTCTCCCTGATAAGGACATCAAAATGAGCTCTATCTATAGCCATTTCAAATAGATCACTAACATGAACATTTTCATCAACACCACCATATCCACCATGAATTTATCCCTCCATTTCCTATCCATCATTTACTAGGAATCAAAGCAAGAGCCTACCTTTGAAACATTATAGAATGATGAGGCCATTTTAGAATTCATGGGAACTTGAGATTTCTTATTGTTTAGAGATCACAAAAAGGGATTTTCCATCAATCTTTGTCAATCAACATATTTTGGAGAATAAGAAACATCCCACATTCAAAGTGAGGAGGAATATTTTAAAGAAGAAGGAGAATCTACCAAAGAACTAGATAAAATTCCATATAAACCTTTCATGCTAGAAGACTATTTTGAAATTGACATTATATTACCAGGTTGCTTCATTTCTGATAATCCAAAAAATTCATTAATCCCCCTTATTTACAAGATCAATCACCCTCTCTTATTGAGGAAGTGATTGAAGTTAATATTAGAATCGACAAGCATCCCAAGATAGTGAAACTGGGGGCATCTCTTACAACTAAGGAATGTGAAGACCTTATTGAGATACTAAAGGAGTTTATTGATGTGTTTGCATGGAGCTACTCTGACATGCTAGGATTAGATTCTTCTCTAGTGGTACACCACCTAGTAATACATCCCAATGCAAAACCTGTTAAATATAAATTATGCAAAATGTATCTAAAGGTGGAAATACTATTCAAGAAATAATTATAAAAATTCTTGGAAGTTGAATTCTTCTACCCCATTGATTATTCAGATTGGATCTCCAATATTATCCCCTTGACAAAACCACAAGGTGAAATATGTATTTGTACCAACTTTTAGGATATAAATAAGGCATGTCTTAAGGATGACTTCCCTCTCCCTAACATTGATATGATTTTAGATTCAATATCTGGGTATGAGATGATTTCCCTCATGGATGGTTTCTTGGGGTATAATCAAATCAAAATAGCCCTTGAAGATCAACATTAAACAACATTTATTACTCCATGGGGGATGTTTTGCTATCAAGTCATGCCATCAACCTCAAGAATGTAGGAGCCACTTATCAAAGGGCAATGACTGTTATCTTTCATGATATGATGCATGACATCATAAAATATTATGTCGATGATATTCTAGGGAAGTCTCATCTAAGGTCAGAGAACCATGTGGTCATTAGGAGAATCTTTGAGAGATTATGAAAATACAAAGTAAGGCTAAATCCTAAAAAGTGTGTCTTTGGAGTAACTTCAATAAAATTATTGGGATTTATCATCTTAAGAAGGGGCATTAAGGTTGATCCAACTAAAGATAAGGCTATTATAGAAATTCCCCCACCATGTAATCTCAAGCAACTATATAGTATTCAGGGAAAGCTTTAGGCTATAAGACATTTTATCTCTCAGCTAGCTGATAAGTGTCACCCCTTCACTCATCTATTAAAGAAGGGGACAAATTTTCATTGGAATGAAGAATGTGAACAAGATTTTGATAGATTAAAAAATACTTGGAAAATCCACCTATTTTATCACCACCAACTATAGGAAATCCCTTACTCCTTTATATTTTAGCAATGCCATGTGCCATTGGTGCTCTCCTCACATAGCACAATAATCAAGGTAAGGATCAAGCCATATATTATCTCATTTACACATTGATATCATATAAGCTAAATTATACTCCTATTGAGAAATCATGTTTAGCTATAGTTTTTCATCACAAAATCTCCAGCATTACATGTTAAATAATCACATACAACTCATTATAAAAGTTGATCCCTTAAAATATTTACTATCTAAAATAACACATACGGGTTGAGTAGCCAAATGGATAATGCTATTTAGTGAGTTTGACATTGAGTATGTAAATCAAAAAGATATAAATGGATATGTCATTATAGATCAACTAGCAGAGGCACCTTTAGAGATGACTAAGCCCATTGTAGCTAATTTTCCAAATGAGTCTATCCTAAATACCTCACAAGTAAATAGATGGAAGTTATACTTTGACAACTCATTTACACTCATGGATCAGGGGCAAACATTCTCTTGGTCACCCCTCAAGGAGGCCTCATTCAAAATCATTCCACCTAGCCTTTCCATGTACTAATAATATCTCAAAATATGAAGCATTGATATCTAGACTTTAGCTAGCTATCTAATGGAATATCTAGCAAGTACAAGTATTTAGGGACTCATAATTAATTTTCAAATAGGTCAACAACAAATTTTAAACAAAGGATGAAAATTTAATTCCTTATAAATAATTAGTGGACCAATGAAATACTAGATTTTAGTCTATCACCTTTGAATAGGTTCCACAAGGAAGTAATAAGGCTATTGATTCCATGGCCACTATTGGCTCACTTATTGATCTCCCTAAAGATGTCCTAGAAGGAAATTTATTGATCAAGAATTTAATTATTATGGCCTATCAATCATTGCATCCACTCCAAATTTGTGTAATAAAAAATCCCAGTCTCCCCTAATATAATGATATTTATAGTTACCTTCATGATAATATCCTTCCCCCTAACCTTAATTGCCATCTACGTAAAGCCTTCATCCATCACACCACCCAATACACCATCCTCGATAGCACACACTATCGACGGGGTTAGATTAGGACCTTATTGAGATGTTTAAAATTGGATGAGGCATCTCAAGCAATTAGAGAGGTCCTTAATGGTATATGTAGAGGGCACATTAGTAGAATGGACCTACCCAAAAATCTCCTCTAAATAGCATATTATTAGCCAACCATGGAACAAGATGCTTATCAGTACATGTGTAAATGTGTGGCCTACCAAAAACATGGGAATATTATCCATGCATCAGTACAAGAATCACAACCCATCATGAGACCATGGCCTTTATCCATATGGGGCCTTGATTTGATTGGTAAAATTAATATTACTTCTTATAATGGTCATAAGTTTATAATCATGGTTGTAGAGTACTTCACCAAGTGGGTAGAAGCAATATCACTAACTTATAAAATAGGCCTTTAGATATCAAAATTCATTCTTAATCAAACCATTTTTTTCTTTGATATCCCTACTTACATAATTTTTGATAATGGCAAGCCATTCAAGAATAAAAATTTGAGGCCTTATATCATAAATATCACATCACACAACATTTCTCCTCCCCATATTATCCCCAAGGAAATGGATAGGTGAAAGCAACTAATAAGACTCTTGTCAATATTTTAAAGAAGACTGTTAAGCAAGATGGATGCAATTGGCACATTCAACTATATCAAAAATTATGGTCTTATCAAACCAGTGTCTACACACCTACAACTCTCATTAATCCATATTACTAGTGAAATTAAAACTCCCTTCTCTTCATCTCTCATTAAGAGGAATAATCACTTATCACAATCTCAAGCAAGAACAACTACAATAATTGGAACTCCTAGATGAAAAGAGATGAAAGGCCTTGAATCACCTTTGAGTATATTAGAATAAACTCAAGAATAAATATTGTAAGAAGATTCAGGCCAAGGAGTTCGAAGTGGGTGACCTAGTCCTTAAAGAGAATCAAAAGAACACCAACACAGAAAAAGACAAGAAGGGGAAGTTTGAAGCCAATTGGTTAGGCCCCTATGTCATTATAGCCAAGTTTAGATTAGGAACATATAAGTTATCCTTGACTGAGGGAGAATAACTAGATGATCCTATAAATATCATGCATCTCAAGTGCTTTACACTTAAGTCCTGGTATCCACATCCTCTATCTAAAGGACATCCTCATTGCATCCACTCGTTACCCCTCCCTATCAGTCAAAAAAAATCCATCCAATGGTGAAAACTAACTTACTAGTGCCTTGGGAAAGTACCATGGTGAAAACCAATTTTTGGTGTCATGGTAAAACCACCCTATCCCTAGTCTAAATAGTGGGATCTATCATGAATAACAAGGCAATATCACTACTTCAAAAAGTGGAGATGATAGGGCTAATCAAGATCAATTTGTTGAAGGGATCCTCTTGAGTAATTTATCCATACTTAGCATATATATATCCCTAAGTCCTATCCATATCCACATCATCCCCATTATTCCTCCACAAAATCTTCCTTGATAGACACATCTCCTTTTAGCCTCAACTAGTCCATGACACACTTTTCCTTTCCTAGTTATCACTAAGCCTTGGGTCCCACTATTCATCATCATTATGGAGGGCCATAATAGCCTACAAGTTCTCTATCCAAGTTTTCTAAAAACTATTTTGTTATTGATTCTTGAAGGGTCCTCATAACTCCTATAATTGTAATTTGGCTAGAGTTTTTGTTATAGATAGGCTCTTAGGTGTTATGCATCCTATATATAAATAACATTTGATATTCTATATATACCCAAACATGATCATATCATCATCATCTTCATCATAATCATATTTTCCTAATCACTAATCTCATCATCATCACATAATTAGAACTACATTGGCCTAAGGTCTTTTTATACTATGTAGGCATCACTTGGCCATGTTTTTCATCCTCAAGGATAGCTTAGCCACTATATTTATCATCCTATACCATCATATATCCATCCCATCCCATTCCCACTTATTGTCATTATTATCATCATCATCATTTTGTCTTATACCTCATTTTATGTGATGATGTGTTTTCACATGTGTGTGTTGCATGTGACATTTTATGTAGATTAGTCTATATATGTACTCTTTGCATCTTGATAGTTTTTTATGGGATTGAGGATGGCTCAGATGATCCTTGGAATTTAATTTCCAAAAGGTTCATCCCTTAAAATGGAGTTTCATTCACATTTTTACTATAATACCAAGGCCCTATCATGACCTTGACACATCACATAAAGATGCAACAATGAAAAGGATTGCATGAACTCATGCCCTAAAAATCTTCCAAAAAGGGCCAATCTCATTCTGAATCAACCCCCCCCCCATATCCACCCTTATCCTAAGCTAGCATCTAACCCATCCAACCACCCACCCTACCCCATGGTGTGGGAGGATTCCTATTTTGGACACTAACTGTCCAAATAGGGGATTAATTCATACTCATAAGAATAAAAGTAATTACATAAAAATATAATCATGGACATCCATCACATCACCTAATTACAACATCCCATGAGCATCATCCATAAATCAAATAAAAACATAAATACAATAATATATCCATCATCACATTTATAATAAACATACTAATGTCCATCTAACATATGCATCACTAACATATATTACAACATCCATGTAAGAAAAATCCAGAACATCTAAAGTTAATCATCACATGTCATCATGTCATATATAACAAAGTAAAATGCATTTAATATATATAAATCACTAAATAACATCCATACATCATCATATATAGAAATAAATATCATAGTCTAGAATACACTAGCCACATGGAATCCATGTCAAAAAATATGATACAATCACATGATCCCATAGGGAAAGAATGAGCTATAATACAAAAATCACTTGCACATATCAATATCTACTATCATGACTATGACCTTGGTGGCCTTATTGGTCCACTACCACCTCTAGAAGGTTGTCACATTGATGAGTGACTATCATAGAATAAGCCTACGTGTTGTCCATCTAGAACTATAGCCTCATATAGTGTCCTATAGTAATAGGCCTCCCTAGATAACAATACAACCTAGGCCATCATCCCCATCATACCCTATCCTCTCAAACCCTCATTAGCTGCATCTATGGCCCTCTATATTACTACTAACTACCTAGTCAAAGTCTAAATATGGGCTTGTTATTATGTCACATGTCCTTGTAACTCAACTACCTGACCCTAAAGCATCCCAATCTATTCTATAGCCTATTTGAGATATGAATCTTTCTAGATAACTTGGGACTATAGAACAATAACCTATGTCTATAATTGTGTCTCCTACTCATCTCTTTATGCAATCTAGGCCTGTAATGCACTAATATACCCCTACACCTATGCTAATTGGCCATCTCCTTGGGTAGTCAAACTCTAGAGATGGGCATGTAGTTGGTCTTGCTCATGGGTAATACTTAAAATCTATATCAACTAAGCTTGAATATCCATCTATAAATGCACTATCAGTGCCTCATCCTCAACTAACTTAGGTGTTGATAAGGACCTGCACCACCATTATCACCTACCTAAATCTATGTATCTTATAATTATGGTACTTGTATCAATGGCACATATGCCTGGGACCCCGCCTATACCTAAACTTGAGTCCCTTGAGATACCACCACAACCTATGATCCCACCTATATAGATGTTGCATCCCCACCATCATCAACCTTCATAGCATCATGATCCCCTCTTCCCTCTTACACTCCCTATATGGGTACCTATCTCCTCTGAATCCTCACATGGGACTGAAGTACTCACCTCACCAAACCCTTCCAAACCATCACATGAGGCTACATCAGTCAAATCAGAATATGAGCCTACCACCATGATGTATAAGATGCTATCACCCCTAGATCTAGCATAGGTGGATAAAAGTCCCATCACAATCCTACCATCTCTAAACATCCATCTGCCATATCATCCAACCTCCCCTAATAGGGTCTCTCTTACTCACTACATGTAAATAAGTGCTCGAAGGTGGGCACATCTTGGATAAATCTGAACTGACATTTTACTTGATCTAGTCTATACCTCTCAATAATGTAGTCTTATCACCTAGTCAAATAACATGGTGTATGTACTGAGTCCACCCCTCATCACCCCATCCAAATATAATACCCTTATATGGTATCTAGGTAATGTGCTTGGGGTGTAAACTATCAAAAGTCTCTCTATAATATTATATATCTCTTGCATTACCCAACTATACACCAAAAATCACTCACCGCTAAAACACCATTAGCTATCTAAGCTCCAATCTCTTAAGTCTACCCAAGGGCTACTAGATCATAATGTGTTCCCAACTCCAAATCTAAAAAATAAGGGATGGTTCAAAGCTCCATAAACATCTATATACACCTAAATGTAGCTCTTTATATAAATGTGCCAATACTACTAGTCCTCATGCAAATACCTAATGGTCATGAATCATGTCAGCCACCACATCATCCAAAACTAGATGGAACCATCTCCTACTCTTATTCATCAGAAGGATGTCAAACACAAGATCCATCACTACCAAGGTCAATCTATCCAAACTCCCCTCATACTAACACAAATCAAGATCAATGCAATCATCTTGCACCCTATCTACAATCTACAACCTAGCCTTAGTAATGTCTACATTAATAAGCAAGATTTATAACAGATCCTCTCTCCCTACATGGGTAAGTGAAAAATCTTGTAAACATCCTCTAGTTTCACAATCATCTCTCTAGTCACAAAATGAAAGGTACTAATCTTTGAGTTCCATCATTTCACCAAGGCTATGATCAATGCCCAGTCAATCTAAATTTCTAGCATCATCTCTAAGTCATGTAGGCCCACCATGTCAAGTACCCCATACTCCTCCAGTGTCACCCACCATATCTCATATAATATCTCAGGATGTTGTGATTGTGATGCTAGTATACCTAAATCCTTTTGCACCAAAAAACAATATCTACCTATCATTATCCCTATCACTTAAAAACCTAATCTAATCCCTAACCACCCTTGTCCCATCCCTCATCCTCATCTCATCCTAAGCCTAAATTCACCACCCTTAAACTACCTAACATCACCTATCCTCATTGTCTAAGATCAACTAACTTACTAACCACATATTACCTTTCCCACTATCTAACCTTTCCCCAACATTATTCCAACCCTAACATGTAGCCAAATTTCTTAATGGGATAATCTCACTACTCATAATTAGTGGGGTTGTAATCTTGCTACTCCCTAATGGCAGGGTTGAAACCCTATGAATCCTTAATGGTGAGGTTACAACCCCATGATTCCCTACTTGTAGGGTTGCAACCCCACCACTAAATATAATAATCTCATTAGTTGAATCAACAACCCCATGACTATGGGTATAATTCCCAGTCATGGGATTATTAGACCATGATGGATGATACCTTTTTATATAAAAATCCATTTTAAAAACTATATAAAATGCTTAAAACTCACACAAATTACTAAGCTAGGGATTAGTTACTCACTAGAGGTCCAACCTCAACATCCCTCTAGTGCTCTTAGACTCTCTCACCATGATGGGAAGCTCATGAAATCCTATCCATGCTTTCTGATCTAGAGTTTCAATCACCAATAGCTAAGCATGAAAATGACCCCAAAACCTCACTCTTTTATCCTATATGACTCCCCCCATCCCCTGACCCCATATTAACACCCCTACCTATTTACCCTTGAAAACTAATTCCATCAATTCTATAAATTTGTTACTAGCATCCAAGGGCATGGCATGCCTATCACCCTCAAAATCCCTATTATCTTATGTCTTGAACTATACTAGCTTGAGCTCTCTTTAGCCTCTATAACCACCACCTAGTTTCCTCATCGGTACCCAAGAATAGATTGACAATCATTTATCCTTTATCACCATCCCATTGATGTATTTGTCACTTAATTGTCATTAATCATTCCCTAAACATTAAGAAAAGTGGCATCATTGAATGTCAACTGATCCCCTTTAATCCCTTTTCAAGTTTCCTATAGTATGTATCCTTGTTACTGGACCCATCATCAACTCGAACCCATCCTATTTTTAACAGTAAAATTTACCTTATCACTTAATCACCTTCTAGACAAATTATTGCTTGTCTAGACCCATCACTTGAGCCACTTTATTATCAATATTGGGGCATCTATTCAATCAACCTAGCGAAATCTCAACCCTATCTGATCCCACCCTCAAATTTCTGATCAAGTGACCATCTGGTTTATATTTTTCTCCCCACATGCTCCCTCAAGGGGGAATTGTATCCTGCTAACATCTAACATCATTCAGATCATGGTTTTTTCTTTGAAATCCCATTTGTTAAGCATAAAATATACTAAGGGGGGGGAAAATCAGTATATTATATATATTTTTACTTAATTTGATTTCTTTTCTTTAACCGCTTAATCACAAGTTCAAGATATGCATTAAAATTGAAATAATAATTTACACCACACAAGAGAGAGAGAGAGACACCAAGTTTTTACATGGAAACTCAAAGTGGGAAAAGCCACAGAGAACAATCTCAAGTATATGAATGAGCACTAACTCAAAATATAAAGTTTGCAAGCACCAACTTGTATGAGCACCAACCCCTTTGCTGAGTACTGATATAGTAACTATTTGTGAGCACCAACCCATATGAGCACCAACCCCTTGAAAATATGTGTGAACACCAACCCATAGGAGCACCAACCCCTCTTGTGTATAAAACACAACTATCTCTTAATGTTTCTTACTCAAAAAATGATAGAAATCTATAATATCTCCCACTTTTCTCTCTTCAAAAATAAATACAAACCATGCACCATATTGCCTATTACAAATGGCTTCTCAAGCCTTTATTTATAGCTTTCCAAAAGACCTTTGGCATTCACCCTTTATGACTCTTCAATCCTCATAGAAAATGGGGCCAAACTTGCATGACCCTTCATATCCTTGCATTTGAAAATTCATATGGTGACCCTTCATAAGCAAAAGCATCCTTTCTTATTTTGTCTTTATCTTGGTGAATTTTTGACTTCTCCATGGGCCCTCTTTTGACTTATATGCAACCAAAAATATATTCATCAATATTAAATAAATATTAACACACATTAGCCAAGATATGAATATTAAAAACACCATTAAATAAAATGGGGCCTTTATCACCAATAATGTTAGACCTTTGACATCAATGACAATATTTCCAACAATCTCCCCTTTTGTAATTGATGGTAACCTCAAACTAAAATTGCCACATCTTGAAACCTGCACATACTACCATCTAAAAAACATACAGTAACTCCCCCTTACTATAGCAACCTATACCTATTCCTTGTACCTATTTTTTCACCTATACTTATACCTGTACCTATTATTCTCTCCCTTTGACATTAATGGCAAAGGTCCTACTTGGAGTGAACACTTAGCGCCCCCTCAACTGATGTTGAGCCTCAATTGATGTTGAGCCTCAATTGTAGGAAGTAAAAGAAATTACTCCCAGCTTCTTTCATAGATACTCGAATGTGTCTTTTGGTAGATCCTTTGTGAAAATATTTACAATCTACTCTATAGTTCTGATATATTTTATCTTAATCTATTGATCTACAACTTGCTCTCTCAAGAAGTGATATCTAATGGGAATATGTTTTGTTCTTAAATGCATTACTAGATTCTTTGAAATATTAATAACACTTGTGTTGTCACAAAAAATAGAAATAGGTTCATAATATTTTACCTTGATATCTTCCAAAGTTTACTTCATCCAAAGCACTTGAGTACAACACAAAACTATTGCAATATATTCTAATTTAGATGTAGAAAGTGATATTGAATTTTGATTTTTACTTAGCCATGATACTAAGCTATCACCAAGAAAAAAAATATCTTTCACTTGTACTCTTTCTATCATCCAAGCACCCTACCCAATCTAAATTTGTATAAGCAACCAAAGTGAAATATCTGCCTATGAGATACCATAATCTGTAATCCAATGTCCTCTTGATATATTTGAATATTATCTTCACCAAATAAACATGAATATATTTTGGAGATGACTGATATCTTGTAACCATACCTACTACATGCATGATGTTTGACCTTGATTTTGTCAAATATAAAAGACTACCAATCATAGATCTATACAAAGATTGATCTATAATAGGTGAATCTTCATCCTTGCTCACCTTATTTCTTTTATACATTGGTGTGCCAACTGGTGCACAATCCTAAAACCAAATTTCTTCAACATTTATTTAGCATATTTACTTTGAGATATGAAAATTCCCTTATCTGACTAAAATATTTACAATCCTAAGAAAAATGATAATTCTTCAAGTATAGACATCTCAAATTCTTTTTACATATTATCAAAAAATTCTTTTCTCATCTTTTCAATATTTCCTCCAAAAAATGATGTCATCAACATATACCACAACAATCAATCGATGCCCACCTTCTATTTTGATTTAAAGATTACTATCAACAAATCCTCTTTTAAAACCTTGATTCTATAGGTACTTATTAAGTCTTACATACCAAGCTCTGGGAGATTGTTTCAATCTATAGAATGCTTTCTTCAATCTGCATACATGGGTACTAATATTTGAGAGAATAAATCCCTCAGGTTGCTTAATGTAGACCTCTTCTTTAGATTCTTGTTTAGGAAGGTAGATTTGACATCCATCTAAAACACTTTAAAATATTTAAACACTACATATGTAAGAGACATTCTAATAGATTATAACCTTTCTATTGGTGAATTTTTTTTTCAAAATCTATTCCCTCAATCTGAGCATATCCTTTACATACTAGTCTTACTTTATTTCTGGTCACTTCTCTATTTTTATTCAACTTATTTTTATAAACCTATTTTGTTCTTATCACATTGTGATCTTTTGATCTAGGCACTAATTCCCAAGTATCATTCTTTTCTATCTAATTTAATTCTTTATCCATAGCCTTAACCCAATGCTTATCATGTCTAGCTTATGAAAAAGTTCTAAGCTAAATTTTGGATAACAAAGAGAAATTAACTTGCTCATATTCACTTACCATCATTCTTCTAGTGTGAATTTCTTCATTTATGTCCTCGATGGTGTCACTTTCATTATGATTTCTCTAAAAATATTTGGATAGAGTTTTGGTGTCCTTTTTCTCCTCATCTTCATCTAATTCTTCAAAATATTCCTCTTCAATGATTTCAAGAATGTCTACTAGATCACTTATTCTTTGTGTTCTATCTTCTTATATCCTGACACTTGCACTTTCAAAAAATTTCTTAGTTATTTTTTTATAATATTTTAAGCTTTAATTTTTCAAGAATAAATAAGAAATATACTTTCATTTGCTTTAGATTCAAACTTACCAAGTTTTTCATCGATTGTCTTTATGAAGCATCTGCTACAAAAAAATCTGAAATAATCAACTGTTACCAGTTTGTCTTTCCATAGATCATAAGGAGTCTTATCACTATTGACTCCCAATAATGATCTATTTAAAATATTCACTAATATATCAACTACCTCTCTCCAATATTTATCCACTATCTTATATTTATTTAGCATTGTCTTGACCATCTCCTGAACTATTTTATTTTTCCGTTCAACTACTCCATTTTATTGTGGAGTTCTGGTTGCTGAATAATATCTCTTTATTCCATAGTATTCACAAAACTCAATAAATTGATCTGACATAAATTATCCTCCTAGATCTAATCTTAGACACTTAATATTTAAACTAGTTTCACTCTCAACTAATGCTTTGAAATATCTGAAAACTTCTGATTTTTTCTTTAAAAACATTACCCAAGTCATACATGAAAAATAATCAATAATAAATATGAAATATTTATCACCTTGAGTAATTTGAGTTCTCATAGGTCCACATGGATCAATATGAACAAGCTCTAGAATCTGATTTGTTGAGTACTCTTTTGTTTTGAACTGCCTTCTAGCTTGCTTCCCATGCTGACAAGGTTCACAAAGCGTGTTGAATGGCTTTGTAATCTTTAGAAGATTTTTGACTAATTACTTCTTGCTGATGTTGAAAATATTATCAAAATTTATGTACCCCATGATCTTGTGCCATATCTAACTTTGTTTAATTTGACTCAAATAACATCTTTGACCTTTGATGTCTGATAGCATATACAAATTACTGCCTATTCTTTGAACATCTGTAACTAACATATTTGAATCTTTTCTTCTAATTTCATAATTTTCTTCATAAAACTTTAGTGTATGCCTCTAATCACACATTTTACTTATACTCAAAATATTATGCTTAAGACCTTCTACATACAAAACATTTTAATTTTTAGTTCTACCATTATCTAAACTTAGTGTACCTTTACCATCAATTCTAGCAGTAATATTGTCTTAAAATTTCACTATGCCACCATTGATCTTCTTCAAGTTTATGAACTTGATCTTGTCCCCTATCATGTGCCTCAAATATCCACTATCAATTAACCATGGCTTTTCTTCATTTCTTACATGCAAAGCTGTCTATACTAACATAGATTTTTTAGGTTGTTTCTTTTGCCATGAACCTGTCTAAACTTTCTTCTTGATGAATAAAGCCTTGAAACTCTTGTCTTTCTTGACTAACTTGAACACACTTATATAGTATTAAGCTATGTATCCAAAGTTGTTTCACTTGTAACATATTATGAACTCTTCATTAAATCCTGATAGAGGAGAAAAAGAGTTGTGGCTTCTGCTTGACTATGTATGAATTTCCTTTCCTTCTAGAATTGTTAGCCCTTTTTCGACATTCTATTTTCTTATGACCATATATATTACAATAAAAATAGGACTTGTTTGTGTATCTCTGACTTGATTACCTTTTGTAGCTCTGTTTCCTCCATCCTTCTTTATTTGAGATGTCTTTTTCCCTTTTTATTTCTTCTTTTGTAAGAGCTTCAACATAGATCTTTCCTTTTTTCTTGTCTATGAAAGTAGTGACCTCCTTTTTCTCTTTTTCAAATCCAATATCTATCTAATCTGACATTGATCTTTGATTTTCTAATATCATATTCAACATATTAGTGTTATTTTCAAATTTTAAATCATTAGTTATTTTATTATTGATTATTTTATTTGTTTTCTTAAGATCTGCTTTTTAAAAAGCAATTTCAATAACATACCTTTCACATTATTTGCTTACTATTTTAAACTTTGTCATTAGATATTCTTCATTCTTCTTAGCTTCTTCAAAGTGTGCTTGTAGATCTTCAATTATTTCCTTTGATTTCTTTTCATTTTTCTCGATCTGGGGCTTTAATCTTCATTATTTATTTTTAAGATATTTTAACTCTTCTAAGGCACAAATAAGTTCTCCTTCTAAATTCACTTTAGCTTCATCCTGTTCTTGTTCTTGATCATATATACTTTTTCTTATAGAGGCATCTTCATGTATGGACATGAATAAAATCTCTTCTTCTTTTGAATCATTGAATCCACTATCTTTGATTGAGCTAGGATCTTTAAAATACAAACTCTTCTTTTTGAATCCTTTCTTGAATTTACCTTTAAAATTATTCTTATATGTAGACTTTCCTTCTTCATTGTCATCATTACCTTTATTTAGAAATTTAGTTACAAAATGTCCAATCTTTCTACAATTAAAACATTTAAAAGGTAATTTTTCTTGATATTTACCTATGCTCTTTTTCAACTTATGAATGAAAAGAACTCTATTTTCATCTTCATCATTGCTAGAACTATCACTTAATTCTTGAATCTTAACATTTTCTTTCTTTGATGTCTTGAAAGTAGCTTCTCTTTTTAAGGTTTTATCTTGTTCAATTCACATCTCATATGATGTAAGAATACCATGAAGCTCATCCATATTTAGCTTGGCTAAATTCTTCATCTCTTCAATTGCCGAAACGTTTGCATCATATCTCAATGGTAGAGATCTCAAAACTTTTTGAACCACAGTTGATTCTTCTAAACTTTCTCTAAGACCTTGAATCTGATTAACTATTTGATCAACCCACAAAAGATAACTAGCTATATTTTCTTCTTCTTTCATCTTTAAACTCTCAAACTATCTTCTGAAAGTTTAAATCTTAGTTTGTTGAACCTTTCCATCATCTTTGTAAATATTCTCAAGTTTAATCTAAGTTTCATGAGTAGATTTACATTAGATAACTTTAAAAAATTTTGATTTACATAAACTACATAAAATAGCATTTAAAGCTTTAGCATTATTTTTGCTTGCCTTCTTTTCTATCGAAGTAGTTACAAGTGTCTGTGGCTCTTCATATTCCTCTACCACTACTTGCCATATGTCAAATCCAAGGGCCATCAAATAAGTCTTCATCCTTATGATCCAAAAAATATAATTCATCCCATCAAATAAAAGTGCTTTATTTGTATAAAATCCTTCATGTGATCCATTCATCATGATTTCCTGATCTACCTTCAATCTATAATTTTTTTCAAAAGGAACCTGCTCTAATACTAATTATTAAGCATAAAATATAATGAGAGGGGGGGTGAATAAGTATATTACATATCTTTTTACTTAATCTGATTTCATTTTTTAACCACTTAATCACACATTCAAGATATGCAGTAAAAATGAAACAATAATTTGCACCATACAAGAGAGAGAGAGACCAAATTTTTACGTAGAAACTCAAATTAGAAAAAACCATGAAGAACAATATAAAGTATATGAATGAGCACTAAATTAAAATATAAAGTTATCAAGTACCAACTTTTAGGAGCACCAACCTCTTTGCTGAGCACCAACATATCAACTATTTATGAGCACCAACTCATAGAATCACCAACCCCTTGCAAAGATTTGTGAGCACTAACCCATAGGAGCACCAACCCATCTTATGTATAAAACACAACTATCTCTCAATATTTCTTACTCAATAAATGATAAAACTCTACAATATCTCCTATTTTTCTCTCTTCGAAAACATATACAAATTATGCACTCTCTTGCCTATTACAAATGGCTTCTCAAGCCTTTATTTATAACTTTCCAAAAGACCTTTAGCATTCACCTTTTATGACTCTTCAATCCTTATGGAAAATGGTGCCAAACTTGCATGACCCTTCATATCCTTGCATTTGAAAATTCATATGGTAACCCTTCATAAGCAAAACCATCCTTTCCTCTTTTATTTTTATCTTGTTAACTTTTCAACTTCTCCATGGGCCCTCTTTTGACTTATATGCAACAAAAAATATATTCATTAATATTAAATAAATATTAATACACATTATCCAAGATATGAATATTAAAAACATCATTAAATTTAATGGTGCCTTTATCACTAATAATGCTAGACCTTTGACATCAACGACAATATTTACAATAATCTCTCCCTTTGTCATTGATGGCAAACTCAAATTGAAACTGCCACATCCTAAAACCTACACATACTACCATTTAAAGAACATATAGTAACTCCCCCTTATTGTAGCAACTTATACCTATTCTCTGTACCTATTTCTACACTTGTACATGTACATGTACCTGTTATTCTCCCCCTTTGACATCAATGGCAAAGGGCCTACCTGAAGCTAACACTTAGCTCCCCCTCAATTGATGCTAAACCTCAATGATAGGAAGTAAGAAAAATTACTCCCAACTTCTCTTATAGATACTTGAATGTGTCTTTTGGTAGTGCCTTTGTGAAAATATCTGTAATCTACTTTATAGTACTGATATATTCCATCTTAACCTTTTGATCTGTAACCTGCTCTCTCAAAAAGTGATATCTAATGAGAATATATTTTGTTCTTGAATGTATTACTAGATTCTTCAAAATATTAATAACACTTATATTATCACAAAAAATAGAAATAGGTTCATCATATTTTACCTTGATATCTTCCAAAGTTTGCTTCATCTAAAGCACTTGAGTAAAGCACAAAACCACTACAATATATTTTACTTCAGCTGTAGAAAGTAATATTGAATTCTATTTTTTGCTTAGCAATGATACTAAGCTATCACCAAGAAAGAAATCTCCTCCACTTGTACTCTTTTTATCATCTAAGCACCCTACCCAATCTAAATCTGTATAAGTAACCAAAGTGAAATCTCTACCTATGGGATACCATAATCCATAATCTAATGTCTCCTTGATATATATGAATATTCTCTTCACCAACTGAACATGACTATATTTCGGAGATGACTGATATCTTATAACCATACCTACTACATGCATGATGTCTGGCCTTGATTCTATCAAATATAAAATACTACTAATCATAGATCTATATAAAGATTGGTTTGTAATAGGTGAATCTTCATCTTTGCTCATCTTATTTCCTATACACATTAGTGTGCCAACTGGTGCAAAATCCTCAAAATCAAATTTCTTCAATATTTATTTAGCATATTTACTTTGAGATATGAAAATTCCTTTATCTAATTGAAATATTTGTAATCCTAAGAAAAATAAAAAATTTCCAAGCATAGACATCTCAAATTCTTTTTGCATATTATCAAAAAAAATCTTTTGTCATCTTTCAATATTTCCTCCAAAAATGATGTCATCAACATATACCACAACAATCAATTGATGCTCACCTTCTATTTTGATATAAATATTACTATCAACAAATCTTCGCTTAAAACCTTGATCTTGCAGGTACTTATCAAGTCTTGCATACCAAGCTCTAGGAGCTTATTTCAATCCATACAATGTTTTTTTCAATCTTCATACATAGCTACTAATATTTGAGAGAATAAATCCCTTAAGTTGCTTAATGTAGACCTCTTCTTCTAGATTCCTATTTAGAAAGGTAAATTTGACATCTATCTAAAACACTTTGAAATTTTTAAACACTATATATGCAAAAACCATTCTAATAGCCTCTAACCTTACCACTAGTGTAAAAGTTTCTTCAAAATATATTTCCTCAATCTGAGCATATCTTTTACATACTAGTCTTACTTTATTTCTGATCACTTCTCCATTTTCATTCAACTTATTTCTATAAACCCATATTATTCCTATCACATTATGATCTTTTAGTCTAGGCACTAATTCCCAAGTATCATTCTTTTCTATTTGATTTAATTATTTATCCATAGCCTTAACCTAATGCTTATCATGTTTAGCTTCTAAAAAAGTTCTAAGTTGAATTTTAGATAATAAAGAGAAATTAACTTGCTCAGATTTACTAACCATCATTTTTTTGGTATGAATTTCTTAATTTATGTCCCCAATGATGTCACTTTTATTATGATTTATTTGAACATATTTGGATGGAGTTTTGGTATCTTTTTTCTCCTTCTTTTCAATATTTTCTCCAAAAATGATGTCATCATCATATACTACAACAATCACTTGATGCTCATCTTCTATTTTAATATAAAGATTACTATCAACAAATCCTCTTTTGAAACCTTGATCTTGCAAGTACTTATCAAGTCTTGCATACCAAACTCTCAGAGCTTGTTTCAATCCATATAATGCTTTCTTCAATCTATATACACGAATACTAATATTTAAGAGAATAAATGTCTCAAGCTAATTAGTGTAGACCTCTTCTTCTAGATTTTTGTTCAGGAAGGTAGATTTGACATCCATCTAAAATACTTTGAAATTTTTAAACACTGCATATGCAAAAACTATTTTAATAGCCTCTAATCTTGCCACTGGTGTAAAAGTTTCTTCAAAACCTATTCCCTCAATCTGAGCATATCCTTTATATACTAGTCTTGCTTTATTTTTGATCACTTCTTCATTTTCATTCAACTTATTTTGTTCCTATCACATTATGATCTTTTGGTCTAGGAACTAATTTTCAAGTATCATTCTTTTCTATCTGATTTAATTCTTTATCCATAGCCTTAGCCCAATGCTTATCATGTCTAGCTTTTAAAAAATTTGTAGGCTGAATTTTAGATAACAAAGAGAAATTAACTTGCTCAAATTCACTTACCATCATTTTTCTAGTGTGAATTCCTTCATTTATATCCTTGATGATGTCACTTTCATTATGATTTCTCTAAATATATTTGGATAGAGTTTTGGTGTCCTTTTTCTCCTCATCTTCATCTGATTCCTCAAAATCTTTCTCTTCAATGATTTCAAGAATGTCTATTGGATCATTGATTCTTTGTGTTCCATCTTCTTCTATCCTAACACTTGCACTTTCAACAATTTTCTTAGTTATTTTGTTATAAAATTTATAAGCTTTAATTTTTCAAGAATAACTAAGAAATATACTTTCATCTACTCTAGATTCAAACTTATCAAATTATTCATTAGTTCTCTTTATGAAACATCTACTACCAAAAAATCTAAAATAATCAACTATTGTTGATTTGTCTTTCCATAACTCATAAAGAGTGTTGTCACTATTGAATCTCAATAATTATCTATTATGAATATGTACTACTGTAGCAAATACCTCTCTCTAATATTTATCTTCTATCTTGGATGCATTTAGCATTGTCCTCACAATCTCCTAAACTATTCTATTTTTTTTATTCAACTACTCCATTTTACTATGGAGTTCTAGCTACTGAATAATATCTCTTTATTCCATGGTATTCACAAAACTTAATAAAATGATCTGACATGAATTCTCCTCCTTGACATGATCTTAGACACTTAATCTTCAAACTGGTTTCATTCTTAACTAATGCTTTGAATGCTTTGAAATATATGAAAGCTTCTAATTTTTTATTTAAAAATATTACCCAAGTCATACATAAAAATTCATCAATAAGAAACATGAAATATTTATCACCTTGAGTAATTTGAGTTCTCATAGGTCCACACAAATCAATGTGAACAAGCTATAACATCTGAGTGGTTGAGTACTCTTGTTTTGAATCACATTCTAGCTTGCTTCTCATGCTGACAAGGCTCATAAAGCATGTCGAATGGCTTTGTAATCTTTGAAAGATTTATGACTACTTGCTTCTTACTGATGTTGACAAGATTGTCAAAATTTATGTGCCCCATTCTCTTATGTCATAGCCAAATTTCTTCAATCTAACTCAAACAACATCTTTTATCTTTGATATCTGATAGCATATATAAATTATTACCTATTCTCTGAGAATCTACAACCAACACATTTGAATCTTTTCTTCTAATTCCATAACCTTCTACATAAAATTTTAGTGTGTGCCCCTAATCACAAATTTGACTTATACTCAAAATATTATGCTTAAGACCTACTACATACCAAATATTTTTAGTTTTAGTTCTACCATTATCTAAACTTAGTGTACTTTTTCTAGTAATTTTGGTGGTAGTATTATTTTTAAATTTCACTATGCCACCATTGATCTTCTTCAAGGTTATGAACTTAATGTTATCTCATGGCATGTGCCTTGAACATCCACTATCAATGAACTATGGCTTTTCTTCATTTTTTGAATGAAAAGTTGTCTATACCAACATAGATTTTTTGGGTTGTTTCTTTTGTCATGAACCTATCTAAACTTTCTTCTTGATGAATGGAGCTTTGAAAATCTAATCATTCTTGACTAACTCAAACATGCTTCTACAGTATGAAGCTATATTTCCAAAGTTTTTTTACTTATAACATATTATGGCCTCTTCATTAAAACCTGATAGAGGAGTAAAAGAGTTGTGGCTTCTACTTGACTATGTATGAATTTCTTTCTCCTTATTTCTAAAATTGTTAGCCCTTTTTTGACATTCTATTTTCTTATGACCATATCCATTACAATAATAATAGTAATCATAAAAATAGGACTTATTTGTGTATCTCTAACCTGATTATCTTTGTAGCTCTATTCCCTCTAGTCTTCTTTGTTTGAGATGTCCTCTATATTCTTAACTTCTTCCCTTTCTATTTCTTCTTTTGTAAGAGCTTCAACATAGCTCTTTCATTTTTCTTTGTCTATGAAAGTAGTGACCTCCTCTTTTTCTTTTTTAAATTCAATACATGTCTTATCTGACATTGATCTTTGATTTTCTAATATCTTATTCAACATATTAGTGTTATTCTCAAATTTTGAATCATTAGTTGTTTTATCATTGATTGCTTTATTCATTTTCTTAAGATCTAATTTTAAAGAAGTAATTTCAATAACATACCTTTCACATTCTTTACTTACTATTTTTAACTATGTTATTAGATCTTCTTCATTCTTTTTGGCTTCTTCAAAGTGTGCTTGTATATCTTCAATTATTTCCTTTGACTCTTTTTCATTTTTCTTGATCTAGACCTTTAATCTTCAATTTTTATTTTCAAGAGCTTTTAAATCTTCTAAGGCACAAATGAGTTCTCCTTCCAGATTCACTTCAACTTCATCATGTTCTTCTTCTTGATCATTTGTACTTTTTCTTGTGTAGGAAACTTCATGTATGGCCATGAATAGAATCTCTTCTTCTTCTGAATCATTGACTCCACTATCTTTGACTAAGCTAGGATCTTTAGAATACAAAATCTTTTTTTTTAATCTCTTCTTGAATTTACCTTTAAAATGTTTTTTGTATATAGATTTTTATTATTCATTATCATCATTACCCTTATTTGGAAATTTATCTACAAAATGTCTAATATTTCTATAATTAAAACATTTAAAAGGTAATTTTCCTTGATATTTAATTGTGCCCTTTTTTGGCTTGCAAATGAAAAGAGATCAACTGTCATCTTTATCATTGCTAGAACTATCACTTGATTCTTGAATCTTGGCCTTTTCTTTCTTTGATGTCTTGAAATTAGCTTCTCTTTTTGAGGATTTATCTTGTTCAATCCACATCTCATATGCCATAAGAATACCATGAATCTCATCCATCTTTAGCTTGGCTAAATTTTTCATCTCTTCAATTGCTAAAACTTTTGCACCATATTTCAATGGTAGAGATCTCAAAACTTTTTAAACTACAGTTGATTCTTCTAAATTTTATCCAAGACCTTGAATCTGATTAATTATTTGATCGACCTACAAAAGATAACTTGTTATATTTTCTTTTTCTTCCATCCTTAAACTCTCAAAATATCTTTTGAAAGTCTAAAGCTTAACTTGTTGAACCTTCCCATCACCTTTGTAAATATTCTCAAGTTTTACCCAAGTTTTATATAAAAAAATTACATTTCATAATTTTAACAAATTCTGATTCACATAAACCACATAAAATAGCATTTAAAGCTTTAGCATTATTTTTACTTACCTTATTTTCTGTCAGAGTAGTTACAAATGTCTGTGGCTCTTCATATTCCTCTACCACTACTTGCCATATGTCAAATCCAAGGGCCACCAAATAAGTCATCATCCTTATTCTCTATAAAACATAATTTGTCCCATCAAACAAAAGATCTTTATTTGTATAAAATCTTTCATGTGATCTAGCCATCATGCTTTCCCGATCTACCTTCAAGCTGTAAAACTTTTCCAAAAGGAACTTGCTCTGATACCAATTGTTAAGAATGAAATATACTGAGAGGGAGGTGAATCAGTATATTATATATCTTTTTACTTAATCTGATTTCTTTTATTTAACCACTTAATCACACATTCAAGATATGAAATAAAATTGAAATAATAATTTTCACCACATAAGAGAGAGAGAGAGACACCAGATTTTTACGTGGAAACTCAAAGTGGGAAAAACCATAGAGAAAAATCTGAAGTATATGAATAAGCACAATCTCAAAATATAAATTTCATAAGCACTAACTTGTAGGATCACTTACCCCTTTATCGAGCACCAACTCAACAACTATTTGTGAGCAGAAACCCACAAGAGCACCAACCCCTTGCAAAGATTTTTGAGCACTAACCCATAGGATCACCAACCCCTTACAAATATTTTTTAGCACTAACCCATAGGATCACCAACCCCTCTTGTGTATAAAACACAACTATCTCTCAATGTTGCTTACTCAACAAATGATATAACTCAACAATATCTCCTTTTATCTTTCAAAAATATATACAAACCATGCACTCTCTTTCATATTACAAATGGCTTCTCAAGATTTTATTTATAGATTTCCAAAAGACCTTTGGCATTAACCCTTTATGACTCTTCAATCCTCATGGAAAATGGTGCCTAACTTTCATGACCCTTTGTATCCTTGTATTTGAAAAGTCATATGGTGACCTTTCATAATCAAAAGCATTCTTTCCTCTCTTATCTTTATCTTAGTGACTTTTCAACTTCTCCATGGACCCTCTTTTGACTTATATGCAACCAAAAATATATTCATTAATATTAAATAAATATTAGCACACATTAGCCAAGATATGAATATTAAAAACACCATTAAATGCAATGGGGTATTTATCACCAATAATGCTAGACCTTTGACATCAATGAAAATATTTCCAACACTATTAATCCTCCCATTTGCAACACCCTTTAAAAGAGGGGGAAAATGTATGCATTAAAATATGCTTGCCCCACTAAATTAACTTAATTCCCATATTTTCTTAACTCTATCAAACATTAGCCTAATACCCATACCTCATTTCTATATCCCACATAACCTTTATCCCATCATAAAATCAATTATTCCCTTCATTAAACCCCTAATAGGTACAATTACCTATTAACTTACCCCTTAAACCTACTAGCCAATTTAAAAACCAAAAATATTTCAACTACCCACCCACCACCGTACACTAGCCTTTCCAAAAACCTTAAACCCTATGGGGAGATTTCTAGAATTGGAGGATTCTAGAAATATCCCCCAACTTAGCCCCTTCCTCTATAATTATCCTATTCTACATATTTTTATGGAATTAAAAATTCCATGGAAATTTTTTAGCCTTAGATCTTAATGGCCTAAATTTGAATTTGGACCATTGATCTTCCCTCCCTTTGCCTATGAAAATAAACCTTCCCTCCACCCTCTAACTAATGAAAAAATATACTATCAATCAATTAATATCTTTTATCAAGCATCCATAATAGCCTTCAAGCATCCATCGAAGTCATTATCCACATCCTGTATCCTTTTGGAAGCCATTGTCAAGCTATCACAAACAATCCAACAATCAAGATTTTCAATATCAATCACACAAGTTTTAATCCTAGAATGGAGGCATGAGAAGTTAAAAAGGATGGTAATAATGTTTTATTTACTCTTATTTATCTCCTTTATCCATTTCTATTTGTGTCATTAGATTTTGGGTGTTTTATTATCATTTTGATAATATTGCAAGAATCCTAAATTTGGTGCACAACAAGAACACATCATATATGTGGAAAATACTCAAGGGAAAAAACCCACTAATTTATTCAAATTGACTACAATCCTATAAGACAAAAACAAATTTTAGTGAATCACCAACTCCACATGGAGCACTAACCCAACTAGCCAAACACCCACTTGAATAAGCTTTAACAAGCACCTACTTATAAGGAGGAACAAACCCCCTAGATTAATCAACCACCTAATTGATTTTATCACCTTCAAAACACCTTGTTCCTCAAATAATAGATGATGGCCACCTCTTTAGATCTTCACACTCTTATCCCTCTCAAACTACCTTCTAGGCTTTTTCACACAACTAGGTCTCTTCAAGACTGATTAGGTCATATGACCTTGATCTTCATATACAGACACCTATTATATATTAATGATAATTCCTATACTCTCTTTTAATGTTTGATAAGACCTTATTCCACTAAAATATCTTCTATCTCATTTTCTTCTCAATTCCATTCCTAACAAGCCAATTAGGCCTAAAAAGACTTGTTCTTATACAAGCTTCTTGTTCATACACCTCTTGGTTAGAAACACACACATTCCCACTTATATTGGACACATAATAGGCCTTAGTACATGATAAAAATAATAATAAATCATTACATTAGGTTTTCCATAACTTAAATGTACCAAATCCATCTTTAGGTCTCATGGAGACCTAATTCCATTAGGCCTACTTTAGGACATGTTATACTTTGCCTTCCTTGGAACACTTTAAAAATACATACATACCATAAATATATCATATAAAAATAAAATAAACCCCCAATGATGTCTTATAGGATTAACAATATATTTTACACAAATCACTACTTAAAACCCATCATGAGTACTCAGTCTTATTAGGCCTGTGTACACCAAAAATATGTGTTTCAATACTAAAGATCAAAATCACTTAATCCAATCAAACATGATAAAAAAATGCATAGAAAAATTCTATATAAACTTAGGTTCATCACCATATGCTTGAAACACTTAAAATTAGGGTAAAAAGGCTTAAACCTTCATGGACATGAAATCTGATTCTCTACCTTCTTCCTCTATCCATTTGCTTACTATGTCCAATGTAACATTTGACTTCTACAATAATTTCTCTATAAATAAGCTTATAACTCAACATTTTATCTCCTCTCTCTAAACAATACCACCTAGAGGTACCTAGGATAGCACACTATAAGATAAAATATCTTACTTGAGCATACCAATCCATTTTGGGCACTTTTGATCAACATTTTATACATCACATCCTTATTAAGGTTTTAAGAGGGTTCAAACTTATTTCCACTCTTAACTATTATTCGTAAAGTATATCCCCTTAATCAAAAATATAATGCCTATAATTTTGAGCTAGGAACCTTAACCATCTACCATGAAATTATTATGTTCCCATGTAAAGGTTTGATGAGATGATAAGCACAAAAAAATCCTTCTCAGGTTGAGAACCCTTCATTCTGAGTACTCGAGAGACCTCCAAATGAATTTTCATGCCTTATCCTTCAAACTAGAACCTCAAAATTTATTCACGTGCCTAAAAAAACTTTAATCACATTTTTAAATGTTCAATTTATCTAAAACACCTTGAAATATGATCATGACCCCTCATTAGGCCACACACTCTCTCTTTGGTCTCTAGACCTTAACCTGCAAACCACATTAGGCCTTAAAACTGACCTTCATAACTCCTTTTATGCACTCTCCACCTCACTCACATACTAAAGAAACATCATAAAAACACTCATGCCTATGTGTACTCATCTGACCAATCCACCATGTTCTTACTATTAAATATCCAGATATCACCCTGCTTGAAGGTTTGGTAGATTTAGCTTTGAAACCTTCACACCTAGACTTACATTGGAATGATTTGAGCTGTGGGACACCTAAACTTAGACCAAACCTCTATATTTTGGTGAGGTTATCTCCTTTTATGTATCATTATCCACTGATTACTAAACTACTAGTTGTTGGGATGAAAAGGGGAAGAAGGAAACTGAAAGGGAAATCCTGCTTTATTATTGGTGATACATCTATATTCTTGGTTCATTCACTCAATTTTAGCTCCTAAAACATTGATTAGATAAGTAAAGACAATCTATAACTCCAAATATCTCTTATACATCATTATTTCATGAAGATGTTTTTGCTAATGATCAAAGCCTGAGGGAAATGATGGAATACACCTAATTCAAGGCACTAACTAGCCACTTATATCAACTATAAACTCAGTCAAAAGACATCACACACTAAACATGACCTACATAGTCTAATAAACTAGTAACTAGGTAAGAATCAAGACTTAAGAAGGGATAAATCTCTTCCACATATGCAAATCAACTAATATAAATACACTATACCAGAATAATGGAATCTAAAACAGTCATTTTATATATCTAAAAAGGTTATAAAACTCAATCTTGGTAGAGTCTGGTCTTGCCAAGAGAGGGATGGGTCCTAAAAAAATAGCTAAAAAACCAACATATATAGCAAAAACATGAAAAATACAAGAGATTGGTGTTGAAAATAAAAGATGTGATCAATTCTATCTTAACTCAAGTCAAAAACTGAGTTCAAATTGGTAACCAAGTCTTCAATATATCTTCTTAGTGTCTTTGTCTTACATGAAGCTTTACTTTTACATTGGAAAAGGAGTGGTGGGCACATTTAACAAGTTGAGAGCCTTCCATGCATGATGCTATGCCAACTTGAATTCTTTAACTCCACTTGAATTGAGCTTGAAAGTCTTGGAAAGCCTTCAATTACATGATAACCAAGGATAGATGCATGACTTATCAAATAGTCAACTGAAGTGGAAGACTAGTCCACTCCAATTATCCTTCTCTTACATGAAAATTCACTTTAAGGATGAAAATGTGTATGAAACTCAAATAAAATATCAAATATGTAGCATGGAAACTCTAAGTAAGCTCTTTAGATAGCCATCCAATACCAACTTCAAAGTTGACCATTTGACCAATTAGGCCTATTAGGCCAAATAGGCCTAAATAGCCTATCTGTGCACTTAAAAATCCATAGGACCTACACAAGACACCATGAAACCTGAAAAAACAATGGTATTAGACTTAGAACAACTTTTCTCATCACAAGATATGTGATTTTGATGAGAAAATTTTCACCCTTCAGTCAACAGGGTTAACTAGGCCCATTTTATTCTATTTTCATATAGACTAGGCATTTTGAATGAGTTGGTAGGGACACATCTAGGAATATTTCTATCCAAATGAATATTTTAAGATGAATAACAAGTATCAGGCTTCAAGCTCCATTGATTAGATCCCATTGAATGCCTTGTACTTCATTTCCATGTTTTTTTCAACAAAAACATGATTTCTACCATGATTTGTATATCTCCATAAGTTAAATTGGCATTTATGGAATCCTCTTAGAGTTTAATTTATTTTTTAAAAGGTTTCAAGTTGATCTATGGTGATTTGATTTCAATAAAATCAACTTTTTGCAAAACTAGTTTTTTGAGGGTTTAGGAGGGTTTTGAAGTTGAATATTCAAAATGATGATTCATGAAGAATAGACCTCCAAATCCCAAAATCCTAACATTTATGTGTATCACATTTACCCCTTTAGCATCTCTAAAAATATTGGGTTCCCATGCAAAATATATGCAAAATTATCACATGGAGGAAATATGCTTGTAGGGTTTTGCTTGCATTTTGGGTTGCCTATGCTCTTAAGGATTGTTCATAAAGCATAACCCCTTAATTTATCTCAATTTTTCATTAATTATAATTACATAGGGGTCCTTAAAACATAATAAGAATGTTTGGCCAAACTCCTCATGTGGTAAAAGATACAAACATCTAAAAAAGAGGCTTGAAAGGATGTTTAGATCTGTAAAAAGTGAAAATATTTACCATGATGAAAAAGACTCTTATCCTAGTTCTCAATGATGAAAACATCATTATGGGGTCTGTATCATGCTATCAAAACACTCTAAAACATAATTTTACGTAAAAAGTCAAAAATGCCTTTTTGGCTTATATACTTGTTTGCTTGTAAAAGGTTGAATCAATATGGTTTACATATGATTTGGAGTTTTGGCACTCTTTAAAGGTCTTATGATGATGTAAAAACATCATACCATGATTTCAAAACTCTCACCTTGGCTTAGAAACCTTTGTGTCACTTCAAAATGTTGCCTGCTCCAATGGTGACCTCAAACAGACATGTTGATGACTATGACAAAAAAATGAGTATATCCACTCATCTAATAGAATTTAAACTTGGATATATTATTTTCCAACTCATGCTACACTATACACAAAATTTCAAACTAAAATTCCACATGTAGATGCCATAATATTCAATTTTTCCTCAAATTTCCCCCCTGTGCATAGACTATTCATGAATTTGACTGTATTTTTCTTAGATAGCCCTCTATTATAACTCAGTCTCTCTAGAAGATAGTAGCTACTCTTTCATGAAAAAAAATTTCCCTCTTGGAAAATACTTAACTGTATTATTTAGCTTGTAGGGTTTTTCTTAGTGACTATAGGTGAGTCTTCAAGGTTGGAAAGACTGTAGGTATAGTTTAGAAGCCCTTTCCAAAATCTCTTAGATGTATCAAAATATGTGTTTCATTACAACCATGAAACCCTAGAAGATGAAATATCCTTTTCTTTATGCTCTTATAAGTTGGAGAAAAACCACCCTTTGACTGTAGGTGCCTTCATAATGACAGTAGGTTACTTTATATATATTAAGCCCCTCAAAGTATCATATTCCATTAAACTCTAGCTCCTCAAGTGATCCAAGCAACCCTCATACTTTCCAAGATTATATTATGGTGAATTTGACCTAAAATCCTATAAGAGTCCTTGGTCTTAATTAAGTAGGCCTTCTCTTGCTATAGCACAGGCCTATAGGTCACTTGAATGTTGGATTGACTGGGCTTCAGGCATTGAAACACTCCTACTTATGCATTGAAACATTCAAACCAAACAACCTCTTTATAGCATGTTTTGAAGGTTTCAAGATTTTAAAACCCTCTTCCAAAGTACCATGTCTTCTTATTGACTGTAGCTTGCCTCTGGTTGTGATTTTAGATGTGTATGGAATATGGAAAAGGTCTATTTATGCATAAAGAGTGTGAACAAAGTATATGGTAGTCTTGAGTCTTCATCTTCATTGATCATCTTCTTAACATATTAATAACCCTCCTAAAGGTTTGCATCTTCTAGCTTCTTCAAGATCATGGCCTACTTTCTTGTCTATGGTCTTCTTAGGGGATGGATATAGGTGTGTTTGATTTAGTGTTTACAAACCTTCAAACCCTATATGCTACTTTTCTTCCTCAAAACCTCTTAACAAGTTACTCTTTAGCTCAATTAATTTCTTGGCCAAGGGTTGCATCCTTTAATCCTCCATGGTCACTATGACTATAGGTAGGGTCTTTTATGATAGCTGAAGGTTATTCTAGGGCTCATTAGCCTTATCAAAACTTCTCATGTTTTGTACTCCCTTATTCCCCTATGAAGGATAATCACCCTCTCACATTAAGCCATCTGAAGAGTTCACCAAGCTTCAAGGCATATTTAAAGTCTCAAACCTCCTTGACTGTGGATTATCCATGAGGTTTAGGCCTAGTTCGTACATGCCTATAGAGCTTCATTTAGTGTTATTTAGTTCTCTTTAAAGATTGAAAATGTCACTTTGATTCTATGTGAAGATCATTGACCACTATGTCTATTAATGTATATAGGTAGCCAAAACTTACAAAATTTGAAAGTATATAGGAAATGCCTAACTATTATAACCCTTAATATGGATCTGTAGGGTCTTTTCAAGTACTGTAGGTCCATATTCTCTTAAGCCTCTTTTTGATTATGAAATCAATAGGGTAATATTGACATAAGAACCTCTTCTTGATTGTGTTTTATGAAGTTGATTGCATTATAGGGAGACTCCCACTGTCAGTTTGGTTATGTATATTATGAGCTCATTATATGGACTATCAACTATAAAGTGCTTGGAGAGTCCATTATCTATGAATATGACCCTTTCTCTTACTTTTCATATCTTGGTGAGACTACTTATATGCACCACTACAAGCATGAATAAAATCATTCCAATATTGATGTCCTTGAGACTTGTATGACTTTATTTGATTTTCTTGGCTATATGTACCTATTATAGGTGCTCATATCCATATGATTTGATACTTCAATTGGCCTGCAATCTCCTTGATCATGCTTTGATGGTAATTCATCTCTCTTGGATCTATACTCTCATGATGATGGTGACATGGAATGGAGGTGGGATTTGAGGGTGATAGGGATAAATAATGGTAAAAAGATGAGGGGAACTCATGAAAGGAGGGTGTGGGGACACAAAACATAGTGAAAACACAATGATTTGATAGTGGTTTGGGGTGGATGGGATGGAAGTGGGAAAGGAGTATGATAAGACTAGGATGAGTATATATATGTAAACTTGGACACTCCATCCTCTCACCATATGAAATTGGAGACCATTGAAGGAGGGAAATAGGCCAAAAGAATCATAGTTTTCTTTAAAAACCTTAAAATTTGCAAAGAAACCTTATAAAATGCTAAAGTAAGCCTCTTTAAGTACTTTGAGAGCATGGATATGACTTATTGGCCTTAAAACTTGGATAAATTCTAAGAATTATGATTAAAAATCATGAAAAACTTGATGGAATCTTGCAAACACAAAATCAAGAAGATTTAAGGTTGTCTTCTTCTTCCATGACTGTATAACCTTCCTTTGCAAGCATGTTATACTGTAGATTTAATTAGCTAACTTTGTGAGGCTTATTAGACCCTCAAATACATGAATATAATAAGTCCATAGAGACATAGATTAATTCTCTAAGATTTTGTAATAACTTGAATTTTCTTGAAATCCTACCCAGGTGAAGAGAAAATGGAGAAAATCAGTTGCCTTTCTAGTTGTAGGGTAGAAAAAATTGACCTATCTTCAATTGAATGGTTCATGATCATATAGAATCTAATTGAAAAACCACTTGAACCATTAGGAAGCCCTTTTAGTATATTTTTTTCACCCCAAATTTTAAACCTATAACCTCCTCCATCAATCTGTACCATTAGAAAACCTGAAGGTAGGTCACTATATACAAACTAGGCAAGCAACTAGAGAGGAATGGTTTTAAGCCTGTATGGACACGAAAATACATGAAATTCCTATTAAATATTGGTGATGGTATAAATTTGATACGTCCTTCCCCATTTATATGGAATCTATATAGAATCCATACTGTCACTTACAAAATGAAGAAAAAGAGCCTTTTTGGCATTTTAAAATGATATCAAAGCTTCCCACCACTTGAAATATAAGCTTTGAGAAGGACTACATACCATAACATTCAAAATTAACATTTTAAACCTTTTTTCATGTTTTAATATAAATTTGGCACATGTGGGGTGAAATAGGGACCTTTTTGGCTTAGAAAACATATGAAATGATTTTTTCAATATTTGAAACTTTAGGATAAGGCTAATATCCTATGTTTTAACATGAATAAAGGCTTATTGGATAATTTAATGACCTTTTAAATCCTAATTTTGACATTTTTTACCAAAATTTGTGTTTTAGGCCATAATTCACTGATTTGACTAGCTATGAAGGGCTATTGACTGGATTTTAGAAAGTTTCATATTATAGGGGTAGTAATTTGGCCTTGACAGATCAAATTACTAACACTTACCTTCTCACAAGGTCTCTCCATGCCTCATTAGTCCAAACAAGGTTTAAGAGAGGTCTAGATGTAAATTTAAACTAAAGGTCCTACCCCTGTAAGTTCACTTTGAAATACTTTTGAGTGCACCATTCCTCATAATCATGCTCATACAACCTTAAAAATATCTCACATGCCTAAGATCACTCACCTCATTATGTCACCATCTCATACCTTCACCATGCTATGACTAGGCTCAAGCCTCCAATGCACTTAACACCTTGACTTGTTCATCCCATATCATGACCTCAACAAAATAAAAAACAAGTAGTCATAAGACACTTTGACCTATACCTTCATGAAACCAAAATACTTTAGTTTCCTTCACATTATTTCTTGCCTTCAAATTCTCTCTTGCCTTCTTACCATAAAACTCTTCATACACTATGTTTCCTATGACAACATTAGCTATCTTAAAATATCTTCCATGACCTATACCCTCCATGCTCACATCACTCCACCATGCTACCTACACATACCTACTCACAAGGTCTAGATTATGCTTCACAAGACACCTTCACTATGCTCAAACATACTAACATGAATGATATGACTCAAGTTGACATAAAAACACTCATAACACACTCATATTACTGCTCTCATAAAATAACACTCTTCCAAGCTTCTTGACATAACTCAATACCAATTGACCTTTCCACCACAAACTAGTCTTGCTCTCAACAACACTCTTTCAAACCTAATTGTTATCATACCTTCACAAGAACCTTGTCACATCAAGCTCATAAGCTCATCCCTCAAAGAATACTCACCATGCATCTTCACCAGATGTACATTGACATCAATGACAACAACATGCCAATACCTAAGTATATTTTAAATCATATAATGGTATGAGAAGATGATATAGGTCCTATGAGATATGTTTGAAGTAGAGAATGCAACTAAAAGGTCAATTTGGGTCTTGAATTCCACCTCAAACTACACAATCCAAGTAACTAGCTCAATTTTCCTATTCAAATGCTCAGATATCTCATCACAAAAGGACTCAAGGACAATTATCTTATCATGAGTTAATTACCCCAACACACTTGATATCCATGGTAGAATAAGTTAGATTGAGGGGTCCAAGTTTATGAATAAAGGCTAATACTACATACATATCCAAACTACCTATAAAAAGCTCAAAGTTCACCAACTTGAAATCACATATCTCCAAAAAATATGCATGGAACCCTAATCTATTCAAGATTTTTATGGGGCTCTATGTACTAAACATCCATGAACATAAGTTTGGGATTGGAGGTCTCATCTTTATGAACCATCATTAAGATGATAGACCTCAAAAACCTTGATTAAACCCTAATATAGACCCAACCTGAGAAAAATGGATATAATTATACTCAAACACTACTTAATGACCCTAAAAATACTTAAAACATAAATATCACTTAGAGGATACCCTGGCCATAGTACTGGTATGTATGAACACTATACAAAATTGTCAAAAAGGGTACTTTTTCAAGGTTTTATGAGATTTATAAGGTGCAGAGATGTTTGAAAAGTTTTAAATCATTGGAGGTGAAGGTTTGTAACTTTTTTTATCTCCTCAAATCTTAATATTTCCAAAAATATGCCTATAAGTTCCTTTGAATGTCTCCTCTAAATAGCCAGTCTGTACATGTGAAAGAGAAGGTGACCCAATCACCTAGTTTGGCAAGTCTATAAATATGAGCTACTAAAAAAGGCCCATGTAATGATATGGGAAGTTATTTTAGACCTATATATCACCTATTTATATGATATCAAGGTCTCATATAGGGTTTTTATGGCTATTCATGTAAAAACACTATGTAACTAGTTTGGTGACCTACTAGGCCTACATGGTCAATAATGAAAGTTTAAGAATGGAATAGAGATATTGTTGGATGAGTTAGGAAAGATCTAGTACACCATGAACCTGATTCTAATGGAGATCTAGATACTCTTCATACATATTATGGTGTAATGAAGGTAGTTTCAAATCCAAATCAACATGCATAAAGAAGAGTGGGTTGCTCAACGCCTATGAGAGGTCTAATTGCACCTCATTACACTTTGTAACTACCATATAAGGAAGTAAATAACCCCTTATTGGGCATATACATGATTTTAAATTAATCAAACAAGTCATTTATATCCTCCATTACACTACCTGAATTCCTAAGGGGTCATTTAAGGGACCAACACATAGAGAAGGATTTATGAGGACTATTATGTTGATGTAATTACATATGGATTTTATTATGGTCATTTATGATCTACCATATATAAATCCATGGAATTTTCCCTCTCCTTTCTTTCCCATTTTTCTATATATTTAGGCCTTAATTCCTTGATTTTTATCCCTCACTAGGGTATGAAGAAACTTTGCCTAGTTTTATACTTGATGAATCTATTAGACTAATGAAGAAATTATTTAAACTTATCCATAATTATTTTATAGTGTGTATGTGATTTTTATAATGTGATAAGTGGTATAAATCTTCCATTAACATGTCATTTCCATATCTATATTATAATAAATTTTCCTATGCAAGTTATATGAAGTGTAAAATGTTGGTGATCATGTTTGGAGTGTAATCTAGTTGGAAGTGCCTCAAGATAGACCTCTCACCCTTCACCTCCAAGTTATATCCACTCATCATGACATTAATATGAAATATTATTTCTTAGGAGTTATTGGAGATAATGCTTTAGTACATTTTTAGTTCACTAGTGTTGTTAGGAGTCCAAATTAAGTCGATGAATGATCATATTGGTGCATCACCACCGCTTAGAGTAGGTTTTTTTATACACTTCTATCCCTTTTCACCCCAACATTAGTAGGTTTTAGTTACTTTTATATAAAATTGATGTATGAGGGGAGCTATCCTCATAATCTATATGTCTGGTCTAATTATATGGTCACCCACAACCCTTAAGCCATTCCCATATTAGTCCAATTTTGAAGCATAATTGAACAATCTCCTTAAAAGGGTAAAACTTGGGTTGATAATAGTTTTGGAATGCCTCATGGGACCAAATTCAAGCATTGGAGACTCATTTTTAGCCTTGCAATCATCTTAAAGGGTTTTAATCACTTGAAAAGTAGATTTGCAGTCAGGTTTCATACTAGAAGGAATCATAATTCATCATATCAGGGGTAAAAGTAGTTATTATTCATAATTAACATTATTATGCATATCATCCATGAAGACTTATGGCTGCATATGGAGTAGGATTCTACCAAACATATCCTTATCAACATCCCTATCACCCATGCTAACCTTACAATGTTTATCACCTATAAACTTTTTAACCTTACCCCCATTATGATTCTTATTATCTCCTTGGTAGCCTCTTTATCCTCCTAATAAATCATGGCACCCACCTATTATTCATTATGGTGAGCCTAAACCAAGAAAGGATGATTTTATCTTATAGATTAAGAAGCTAAAGGAGGAAAGAGATATATTGAAGGAATGCCTTAGGCAATAAAAGGAAGTTCAATACCAAACCATTGTCCATCAGAAAAATTTCCTTTCAAACCAAGAACAACTAGCCAAGGTAAGCAATTCATCTCATTTTATTACCTATATAATCATTGGAGACTTCTTAGTCCATAATTTCTTGTTTGATGATAGGGAAAGTGACTCATTTATCCCTAAGTTAGTGGTTAACATGTTGAATTTAGTGTATGAGCCTACTTCTGACTTTGAATTACAATGGAATGGAACAACTTTAAGGATATTTGGCCTTATTAAAAACCTAAAAATTACCCTTCATGTTTAACCAAAGCTCTCAATTGCACAAGACATCATTGTTGCAGACTTGTCACCTCATTTTGCCCTATGTTTGTCTAGTGACTTTAAGGCTGAGATTGGGGGATAATTACCCTTGGATATGTCTTTCATGGTCTACAAGTTTGGGTATGATGTAGGATTCATAATCAGACATAGGCCACTCTCCAAGTTTCATTTTGATCCTTACACACCAAATACCTCAATTACAGATTTCCTTCATCCTCATACCTCTTATCAACATCTGTGTGTTCTAGATCCCATTCAAGATCTACCCATGCCTTCTCAAGAGCTTGTAATAACTTCAACTTGGAAGCCTTTATGGGTTATAACACCAGATTATCTTATGCTTGTCCTTGAAAGAGAGCCTTATCATAGGCATATTCAAAATCAAAAAGAGGAGGAATGTATGAAGTCTAATTTAGGAGGTGTCTCAATATTTCTAAGTTACCCATCAGTCCTCCATACTGTAACCCTTCATGAAGATCAAGGTACATCTCAATTTGATAAGTTGATTGAAGAATGCAAGAGGAAGAGTGTGGTATCCAAATGGGATACTCCTAAATATTTGAGCTAGAAGATCACCCTAGTAGTTGTTAATCAAGATAATGAAGTGCATTCCCCTCCTAACCTCTCCTTTCGTGAATAAAAACTAAGTGCATTGAAGGAAAATATTGAACATCCAAGTGCGGGGAATAATTTACCAAAGATAATCAATAAGGTGATATTTTATAAGAGTTGGATCATGTTGTAGTTGTAACCAAATTTCAATAATACTCTAAGAAAGATACCTCAAGCATCTATTATGAGGAAATCATGATTTATATCCCCATTCATCCTAGTATATCAAAAATTAAAAATGAAGGGAGGTTGGGAGATGTAGAGCAATCATAATGGCATGATGGTAAAATTAATGAAGATGAAGCACATGTAACTTATCCTATAGGAAAACATTATGAAAACAACCCACATGAGACCATTTATAAAGCCAAGATGAGCTCAATTTAGTTACATGATCCTTGGTAGTAGTTGTACTATGAGTTCTTGAGTGAGATTAAACAACTCAGCATGATAGATTGGAATGGTGGAGTAGGGCAATTATTTGAGGTTTCAAATGAAGATACCAATAATGCTTTGGATATTAAAGAAGGAAAATCAGGTCTATAAGCATAAAGTCAAGATGAGTTGGAGATTGAATGAACTGAAGATCTTATATTCTAAATAAAAGATGAGGATGACCAAGTTACAATAGGCCAAGAACCTTGTTATGAATTTGTGAGAGAGTTGGAGATGATTGATTAACATGATTATTCACAATCAAATGGTGAGAATGAGAATTAATTCCATGTATTTTCAATTGATCATGAAGAGATGGACTTTTGGGAGGACTTAGAAAACTTTTATTCAAGTTTAGATAGTCCATCTCTACCCCATGAGGAGCTTGAGAAGGGACTTAAAAAGAACACTATCGTAATTACTCATCTTGAATCTCATACATAGAATCAAGGAGATACTAATAGAATGTGGTAGCCATGTTTAAATAATTACCAAGGTATTGAATGCCTTGACAAACAACCTTCTCCATTAGATTAGAATGGAGTCACTAATCAAGGCCTAATAATTGAGTTGTCAAGATAATCATTGCATGATAGCATGATAAATCAAGAGCATCTCATAACCAAGGTAAAATTGACATTGATCATGTAATGAAGATAATATTGGAATGACTATTACTAGGTGCTTAACTCACCTAGCCAACCCATGCACTTTGAGACGGAGCTAGAAGGTCCAACTATTTTCCCAAGAAGCCATGAACATGCCCATGCCCCTAGCTGCAAGTGGGAATTCTCATATAGTGAGCAATGTCTGAGTGGACTCAAATCAAGACATATAAATCAGATCTCATGGTACCATAGTGACCAAATAAGTTTTTCATTTGATCTTGGGGGAAAGATGTTGGTCTCAAGTTAGTTGTTTTAGTGTTTTTTGTCTTGTTTTAATATGTGGTCAACACAAGTTTAGTTTATTGCCTTGTTATTTTTGTGTTTTGCCTTATTTATTCTTAGGTTTAGGTGTTGTTTCTTTGGTGTCATTAATGTGTGTTTTCTTGCTGTTGATTCATTCCTAAGAGGTGTCATTAAGTACTACATCTCTTTGACAGTCCAACAAAGTGGTAATCCAAGCCATGAGTCATGTTGAATCATTATTCTCATGAAAAGTGAATGGGTTCTCTTGACCAATAGGCTAGTCAACCCCTATGAGTCACAAACTTTTTTGGATATTTGGCCTCCCAAGGATAAATTCTAACCACTACAACCAAAAAAAAAATCATAGCACCCACCCAATCCTGCACATGGTGACCTCATGTATAAGTGATGTCTTATTTGGTCTTAGTTTGAACATTGTTAGCATTGACTAAGGTCTCATATTGTTCCAGATTATGATGCAAAGATCCTCATATTTCATAGCCATGTTAATTTCTATTGGTGTTATGGTAGTATTCATGATTACCATTAAGTGAGTAGGAGAGTGTGAAGGTGTCTTGTTAGGTCTAGTGAGTGGCTCTAAACTTGTTTGATAAGTTTAAGGATCTTTTGACAAAATTAAGGTAATTTAAACATTGAGGTTATTAATTATTATGTTTTTAGGGCTATCTAAGCTAGTTTAAGAAGGTAAAACTCTACCAATGGGTTGTAGGGATGTTTTAACCTTGTTCAAAGTCATGATATGAACATTGTTCATGGTTTGGTCATTCGAGTAGTTTCAAGCTTTCATAAACCCCCAAAAGTCATCAAGTGACCCTCAAATGCCTCATATAGGTCTAAATTTCACTATATAGCTTTGGGAAGGTGATTTTTTAGGTGTATCATTACTTATAAAAGTCTTGAAAGGGTTCCATAGCTATTATAAAACCACCACTAGGTGTTTCACAACATAAAAAGTCCTTTTTAAGACCCATTTCCACTTCCCACTCAATAAATGGACCCTAAACATGACAAAATGTGCCTCTTTATCTTCCCATGTCATATAATTAGTTTTAAAATGTCATTTAACTCATTTTTTCCCTCTCTTCGTCCTTTAATGGTAGTTTAAGGTTAAAAAACATGTAGAAAGTGTAGGAAAAAGGTGTTTTAAGGTGTTTTTTGTAGGTTATATGGAATTTTATATCCATTAATATATAGAGTGGGGTAAAATACTAAAAATTATCTCATTTAATATGTCTATATGAATTTTCATGATAAAAAAATGCAAAACAAGCTCAAAATTATTCCTCTCTCTCTATCGAGCTCTTTGGCAGTCCATGCAAGCTTTCAGTGTTTATGGATAGTATGGATAGGAGAGAGAAAATGAAGAGCCAATATAATGGTAAAATTAATGTGTTATATTTATCCTCTCATCCATGGAATTTATCTACAAGTTCATGGCTTGTACTTTATGAACAAACATTAACAATCTGGTCACTCTAATGACCTTATTCATATGTGTAAGAAATTGAAATGACATTGGTTTTGGTGCATATTTGAGGTTTTTATGAGTAATAATGCTTGATTTGTGTTTTATAGTTCCTCATATACCATATCCATCACTCTCCACCCCTGGTTCACACATATGGGGGTGTGAGAGTAAGAAAATCTTGGTGTTCTCTATACTTGTAGATTACATATAGGTTTTCCATATGTTGTAGGGTATTTAAAACTTGATAATGAAATTTAATGGGGGTTATGGTTTTTTTAATATTTACTTGGAATCCACTTTAAATTATCCTAATCACTCAACTAAGCCACCATTAGTTCTAGGTTACCTTGAAGTCCTATTTTCAGTGGACTATCATATATGCATTGTTACCTCATTTTCCAAATTGAAAATAGGGTAGGTGTGAATAGGTCATCATATTAATTCAAAAAAAATTGTACCTCACCATTTAATTATGAATTTTATACCTATAAAATGACTATCCTCACCTCATTCTATTCTGCAACATTAACTCTTACTCAGTCACCACAAATCCTTCAAGGTAGACACATAAGGTGGTCACTATTGCAATGGGGTATGAAAAAGTTTAAGGCCTAAAGGATGATAAAAATTGTCTAAAATATATGGTAAATTTAGTATTAAGGGTCCAATAAAATCATTTTCACTCTCATCCCACTATACGAAGACAAGCATCTCTCATTCATATCATGCCTATTGTATAGACTAAGAGATGGGGTGTTACTATTGAATAGGACTCTTAGAGACATTGATGACCTCTAAGGAGTCATATTATCACTAAATTATCATGAAATTTTAGTGAGGGGATTATAAATTTAAAATAATAATGGTTTCGTGTTATTAGTCAACTAATCAGACCACCTACATGTTTGACTGTAGGTAAGAGATAGTTTGAACACCAACCCAATTTTGGGGTGTCATCAAGTAAAAAGAGAATGTATTAAGGATTGATAAACACCATTATAATTATGATTAATAATACTTATTTTATTATATTTTTTTATAAATGAAATATCTTACTTCTCACCCACACACAGTCAAGGGTGCAAAACTGCAATTAAGCAAGCATGATGTTGGGTTTAGTATCAAATGTGATGGAGCATACTTAGTGAAGAATTTAAAAAGGAGGTAAGGAGAGGCTTTAAAATTTTCTCTCAAAATTATAACCTCCCTTTCTTTATTTATCCATTGAGTGAAGGGACTTCACAATTTATCTCTTTTAAGACCTACACTAGGTAACCACAAGCCTGTGTATATGAATTAAGACATCTACATAGTCATAGGGATTGATAAATATCAGAAGAGGCATAATGATGAGAAAATTATTATCTAATTATCCCCTAAATACATCTAATTTTTTCCACACTAATATATCTTAGTCCCTTGAGGTAAATAATCCAATTATCTAAACAAACCTATTAGGCATAAATAGGCATGTACCTAAACTAGAATCTTCCACTTGTTTGAAGGATAGTTAAGGATATAAACATACTAAGGGTGGAGTCATAGAAAAACAACCAATGTCCTTGAATTTTTATATCATCAAGGAAAAAGGATCACTAAATTGAGCCCCTAGGGCTACATGAGCATGAATTCCTATAAACCCTAAGACTAGTTGTATAAGGAGTATTCATGATTGAAAGAGACTTAGTAAAAAATATGTTACAAATCCTAAAAAATGTTGTAAAAATATAAATATCCATAAAAACTATATTATAAGTGTAAATTACTACTCAATTACCAATTCTATTTTTATGTGTTATGAGCATGATAGTAAATAGTGACACTAAGGCAAAAACATAGGAAGATGGGGACTAAGATAGTAGTTTGGATGGCTAGATCAAGTATAAAGGTTAGGGATAGGTGGAATAGGTTTTAATAATGGTATTTATACCACAAAATAAACTTCAATAGACTCATTCCCCTTACATTACTAATAGACACTCAGATTGACAATGAGATCCCTAAGCACACATATGAGAGAGTTGGAAGCAAAGTTAGGAGTTTCAACACCTAATGGTTACTAAATATAGAGGATGAAGTGAAAGATATCTTAATAATAATTATTTTTACATATTTTTGAGAGATATTACATAATTTTTAATCTCAACTCCATAATGAATAAGGGAATAAACCACTCGAGTTCCTACACTAGCCCCAAACAACTCAAACTAATAATAAACTATTGTCTATAGGTAGTCACATGAGCAAATGAAGACAAGTTAATGGGTAGATAAATATAGTTTCAATGGGATGGAAGATAATTAAATATGGATATTTGGTGATGTTTAAGTTCCCCAAATTTCCTACAGGGTTTTTAGGTCTTTAGACTCAGTATTAGGCCTATTAGGCCTAAAGCCAATCTTAAGACCTTGAAGGCCCACATCACATTTAAAGCACACTAAAGCCCTCTTGAGTATATTTTAAATCATATATAGGTATGATAATATGGTATAGGTCCTATGAGAGATGGTTCAAGTAGATAATGTAACCAAAAGGTCAATTTGTGTCTTAAAATTCCACCTCAAACTACATAGTCCAAGTAACTAGCTCGAGTTGCCTATTCAAATGCTAAAATCTCTCATCATAAAATTAATCAAGGATAATTATCTTAGTATGAGTTAATTACCCCAACACACTTGATATCCATGGTATAATAAGTTATTTTGAGGGGTCTAGGTTTATGAATAAAGGCTAAGACTACATATATGTCCAGATGGCATGTCTAAAGCTCAAGGTTCACCAACTTGCACTCACATATATCCAAAAAAGATGCATGAAACTATTCAAGAGTTTTATGGGGGTATATTTAATAAACATATATGACCATAAGTTTAGGATTAGAGTTCTCATCTTTATGAACCATCATTAAGATGGTAGACCTCCAAAACCCTACTTAAACCCTAATATAAACATGACCTAAGAAAAATGGAGATAATTACACTAAAACACTCCTAAATGACCCTAAAAACACTTGAACCACAAATATAACTTAGAGGAGACCCTAACCATAGTACTGGTTTGTATAGACATTGTATAAAATTGTCAAAAAAATGGTACTTTTTCAAGGTTTTTTGAGATTTATAGGGTACATAGCTATTTGGAAAGTTGAAAATCATTGGAGGTGAAGTTTGGGACATTTTCTATCTCCTAAATTCCTAATATGTCCAAAAATTTGCCTATAAATTCCTATATATATATATATATATATATATATAAATTCCTATATATATATATATATATATATATATCCTCCGAATAGCCATTATGTAGATGTGAAAGAGAAGGTGACCCAATCACCCAGTTTGGTAAGTCTACAAGTGTCAGCTTCTCAAGAAGGCCCATGTCATGATATGGAAATTTTTTCATACCTAAATCTCACCTATTCAGATGATTTTAAGGTCTCATACATGTTTTACATGGCCATTTAAGCACAAATACTATGTAATTATGCTTAGTGGCCTAGTAGGCCTACTTGGTCAATAAGGAAAGTTGAAGAATAACATAAAGAGAATTTTTGATGAGTTAGTATAGAGTTATTACACCATGAAACTAATTATAAGGGTGATATAGACACTCTTCATAGACATTATAGAGGAATTAAGGTAGTTTTAAATCCAAATCAACATACATAAGGAAGAGTGTGTTACTCAATGCCTTTCAGAGGTCTAATTTCACCTCATTACACTTTCTAACTGCCATAGAAGGTAGTAATTGACCCCTTATTCAATGTGGTCATGATTTGAAATGAATAAAACAAGTTATTTATATCCTCTATTACACCACCTATATGCCTAATAGGTCATTGAAGGGACCAACACATGGATAAAGACTTATGAGGATTGTTATGTTGATATAAATATAGATGGAGTTAATTATGGTCATTTATAACGTCTCATTTGTAACTCTACATAATTATTCCTCTCATTCCTTTCCCATTCTGCTATATATTTAGGCCATACTACCTTGATTTGTATCTCTCACCTAGGTATGAGGAAACTCTACCTAGTTTTGTACTTGATGAATAAATTATTGAATATTATCCCTAATTAGTTTATAGTGTGCATGTGCTTGTTATAATGTGATAAGTGGTATAAATCCTCCCTTAACATGTCCTTTTCACACCTATATGTTGATAAGTTGTCCTATGTAGGTTATATGAAGTGTCAAAGGTTAGTGATTATGTTTGGAGTGTAATTTGGTTGGAAGTGCCTCAAGATAGACCTCTCACCCTTCACCTCAAAGTTATAACCACTCATCATGAAATTCATATGAAAAAATGTTGCTTAGGAGTTATTGGATACAATGTTTTAGTTTATTTCTGGTTAACTAGTGTTGTTAGGAGTCCAAATTGAGTAGATGAATGCTCATATTGGTGCATCACCATCTTTTAGAGTAGGTTTATTTTATGCACTTTTATCCATTATCACCCCAAAATTAGTAGGTTTTAGTGATTTTAAGTCAAAATTTATGTACCAAGGGAGCTAGCCCCATAATATAGAGGTATAGTCTAATTATAAGGTCACCCATAACCTTTAGTCCATTCCCATGTTAGTCCAAGTTTGAAGTAGAATTGAAAAATCTACTTCAAAGGGTCCAACTAGGGTTAATAATAGGTCCTAAAACCACTTGAGGATGGAGATAAATTTCATTAGGCAATGTGGGTTTTCCTATCTTTCTGTAATGATCACATTGTCATACATATCTCTTCACATTCTTATGAAGTGAAGAACCATAGCACCTAGCCCAAAGGATATTATGAACAATCCTCTTAGTTGAATAATGGCCTCCTCCAAATTCTTCATGATAAGCCCTTATGATAGGTCCCATACTTTCTTACACACCTACAAAGCACATGGTCAAGTCCACACTTAAATAAAACACCATTAAGCCACTTAAAATGAGCATTAGATATAATTAGGTATTTCATTTCCTTATGAGTAAAGTTGCAAGGAAACTTCCATATGGCTAAGTAGTTTTCCATGTTAGAAAACCATGGTGAACATGTTGAAACTATGAATAGATGCTTATTATGAAAGTTATCTTCAAATGGCCCTTCTTCCCTTTAAATATTAAATCTTGATAAAATTTCAACTACCACATTAAATTCATTAGGTTTGTCAATAATGGTAATGTCAAACTCGTGTAAAATTAGTAACCATCTAATTATCCTACCTCCTACCATTGGTTCATTCATTAAATATCTTATGGATGAGTGATATGTGTAAACAAAAATCTTATATCCAGTGATGTAGTGACTAAATTTATTCATTTCATATATAATAATTAGGAATTATTTTTTAGTGGTGGTATAGTTTTTTCAGTGGGAGTGAGATTCTTACTGATATAATAGATAGCATATATTTTTAATTCTTTATCTTTTTATCCAATAACTACCCCTATATCATTATTAGAGGCATATATGTGTGTGTGTGTGTGTGTGTGTGTGTGTGTGTGTGTGTGTGTGTGTGTGTGTGTGTGTGTGTGTGTGTGTGTGTGTGTGTGTGTGTGTGTGTGTGTGTGTGTGTGTGTGTGTGTGTGTGTGTGTGTGTGTGTGTGTGTGAAATGGATGCTCATAGTTAGGCCCTTTCAAGATTGGAGCAAAAATTAGTTTATCCTTTATTACTTCAAAGGCATGTTGATCCATAGGAACTCACTATCTTTGGTAAAAAGGAAAGACATAGGTAAAACTAGAAGTCTTATATAAAACATCTATAATACCTTGCATGTCCCAAGAAAATTTTGATATTATTTTGATTTTTAGGAGTAATTATATTAGAAATTACTTCAATATTTTTAAGGTCCACTTATATCCCTAGGCTAAGATGTGACATACTATGGCAATTCTTTGGTCAACCATTATTATATATTTTTCACGACTCAAATATTGTTGATGCTACTCAAATTTGGTTAACACTTTGTCTAGGTTGTTTAAAGCTTCATCAAAATAACCACCATGTAGATTTAAGTCATCCATAAATATTTATACATAATTATTGGTTAGATTTTAAAAATGACCGAGACTATCCTTTTAAAGGTGGTAGTTACATTACATAGGCCAAAATGGAGCACTCTATATGCAAATATTCCCCAAGGGAATGTAAAGGTTTTATTTCCATGGTCTTATAGGGATACCCTTATATTACTGTAACAATTAAATCCATCTAAGAAGGATAAATACTTCTTCTCAACTAGATTATCTAACATCTGGTCTATAAAAGGTTAGGGAAAGTAATCTCTCATGGTGGTTTTATTAAGTTATTTGTAGTCTATACATATTCTCTATTTGTTAGTATTATTGGGTAATTATTTTCACTTGGATTTTCACCCTTTGAGGAGATGGAAAAGATCTCCTCATCCAAGTGTCACAATGGAAACACCTCTAGTCTTGTGGGTATCCTAAGGATGAGATGAATCTCTAGATAAGGCTAGCTCCCTTGATGTACCACTTTGGATTGTAACTAACCTAAACTTTGTGGGGGAAATAGAAAGAGATAAATGAAAGAAAACTATTCTAAGGGAGGTGATACACTAAATAATATGATGACTTCCAACCAATAACAGGTTACACATGAGATCAAAGGACAAACTAAACATACACTTCTCCAATCTACATCTTCTCACATCAATTTTACATTATGAGGTTATGGATGAATGCGGAAAAGTAGGAGGACTAGACAAGAGACATTCAATGTCACTAATGAAAATAATAACTCACTCAATCCTTGACATTTCCTAAAACACTTCACATGCCCTGCAAGAAGAAGCTTTTCAACTGCAAATAGGATGCAAGAATGAGACAACATGCTAGGGAATCCATAATCTTCACTAAGAAAGATCAATTAAAACACACTAATAACAGTCATGAAGAGGTAAAAATTAGTAGTCATATTGATAAAATGGTATGAAAATGAGTAGGGCTTTGCCATACTCAAGTGGAGCATAAGTTACAATGGCCAAAATGGATAGTTCTTATAGAACTTGAGAGAGAGAGAGAAAAGAAGAGATAAGTACAATGGTCACAATAACACTTTTTAATCTAATAAAATAATTCTATTGTGCATGAAAATAGGATATGGGATGAACCATTCAAGGTTAATAAGTACAAGTGTCTATCCAAGTCATCAAACTCTTGTAAAGTGGCATAAAATCCTCTTAACTAGCTCAAAAAAATACCTTCATGATTTGAGCTTCTTTAACACCTCATAACTGACTAGAAATAGTTCCAATGATTTGAATGAAGGGGAAGGATTTCATACATTCCTCTACATGCATTGGTTTTAGGCTAGTCTTCTAGAATCATCTAAAAAGGAGTTATCATCATCTACAATCCAAAAAACTTCTCCTTCATGCACCCTACACACTTGGCCTCAATTTTGGCTTCAATTTTCCATATAAATCCATGGGAGGGATTTTATTACACCTTTCAAGACCCTCTATTTCCATATAATCATTAGGCACACCTTAAAATCACCCCACTTTAAGTTTTCCAGCTTCTTCACTAGCTTGTCCAATATGTTAGTTATGATTGGTTGAGATGAAGCACGTGGTTAAGGAAATTTTGATTTATTCCAAGGCATTAAATTTACATGGGTAGTTATATTAAGTCCTAATATTCCCTTCTATGTGATTGGCATCTTTTTAAACCTCATGTAGCCTAAAAAACACAAAAATAGTCAATAAAACCCTATTTTAAACCATGTTCATATAGTTTCATACAATATAAAATCATTGGAATTATCTTGAGAGAGTCTTATAAAATTTAAAATAATCATCCTAGTCAAACTAGTCTATTAGATTAGCTATACAACTCCATTTTTCCAAATTGGTCCTTGTAAGGGTTTAGCAAGGGTTTTGAGTAGTTTAACCTCTTAAGGTTCATTCATAAATATTTGATGTTGGACTTGTAGAAAAATTCTAAAAATTGGTTTTTCTATACCTATTCTAACTCCTTTAAACCTCTTTGTCTCCCATGCAATGCCTCATGAAAGATATGAATATTTGAATTTGACCTATCAATATTGTTCTCTTATTCTTTATAGGTTTGAGTTGGTTTTCGAGACAAAAGTTGCATTATTGATTATTTATCTACAATTTATAAGATGAAACACACCTATAGTGACCTTATTAACATGTTCCAATATGTTAGAGCTCATATCTAATGCTAGAAGTGTGATTGACTCTTTGTTTGGACACTAGGTCTAGCCATACCTAGTATGCCTATCTATAAGTTTAAGCCCAAAATGACCTTTTTGAAGCCTTAATTGAATTATAATATATCATAAACATATAATTCCATCCCATAAACATTATCCAAAAAAATTTAAATAATTTCTAGTGTTATAAGTGTCATTGTTCTCTTATTTGGTACTTAGGCCTAAACTTGCCCAAGTAGGTTTGACTGTAACTTTTATGTTTTAGGTCTCCCTATTTATATTTCTTATTATTTGAGATTATATTCATGTTTTTTTATATTTATCTCAAATTATCACACCATTTTTAAAGGTACCATGTGCTTCTAGTCTCCTCTTTCTACCTTAATATCCAAGCCTGCCAGTTTGTGCTCAAGGGGAAGTACCCCCTATGTGAGATAAAATAAGGGGGTACTTCCCCTATTTTCTTATAAAAATTAATATTAGATGGCATTAATAAATTTTTTAGAACATCCCACACCAAAATACATCCCTTTGTCATATAATTTTACCCCTCAAACTTAAAAAACCAAGATAGACTAGGAAAAAGTAGATTATGCAGGGTTTTATCCATGTGGACTGAGTTTGTCTGATTGAAGACCTTCCATTTGCTTGTTTTTAGATTCCAATAGCCTTTATAGGTTTTCATCATCATAATGTATTTTATAAATTATACATTTTTATATCCAAATTCTCTCACACTCCTTCACCTTGACTAACATGGACTGAGTATGACCTCCGCCTGATTGTATTTCTTGTTTAGGAGGGTGCCTGTAGGTTGTTCCTTATATGGTTAGACCTTTGAAACAATGTATACACTAATTTTAAATTATGTTAAGATAATTTTATACATTTTATATTCATTTTTCTCACCTTTATGCATTTCTTACACACAAAACACTACCTCTCTATCAAACTGAGTGTTACCTTGACTATGACTGTGTTTTGCTTATTTAGTGTACCTATAGCTGTGTACCTCTCTATAGGACCCTGATCATGATATTTAGAGATTTTAATTTAAAATTAAAATTCATTTAGTATTTTATTTTACCTTAATTTACTTTGAATGTCTAAAACACTCTCAAAACCCCATACTTATGTCACTATTTGTCTCAGTCACTCAAAGTTGGTTGTAAGTGTGAATTTAGGAAGGATTAAGCTTGAAAATAGTGTATGGCCTTCTTGAAACCTCATATGGTTTTATAAAATTAATTTTACCTATTAATTTTTTTTTACGCATACCAACCATGAAGGAACCATCTCCCTTTAGCTCACTATTCATACAATCAAACACTTGGTTGTAGGTGGCTAACCAGGCCTATGTACAGACTATAGGTTTGTTTGGGGAATCGAAACACAAAGTTTCATTCCCTATAATGATATTTTATTTCATATATTCCACTTAAAACATTTTTAATCACTCACATATGGGGCATAGACCTTATTTTCAACTTGGGTGGAGAAAGATTTAGACTCAAGCCTGTAGGTTTTACTACCTATTCTTAGTGCATAAATTGACAAGTTTGAGCCATCTAAAAACCAACCTCCATTAATATCCTCTCTTTAAAATTGGAATAATTATTTTAATATGTGAGATATACAATATTTACTTTCCTATATGCCTTAAATATCATTTTAACCATGTCATATGTTATTCACAAAAGCCCACTTGACCTCTATTTTACATTGTCAGGGAAAAAGTCCCTATATTCAACCATCACATCTTTTCAAGTGATTTGCATTGCCACTTGATATCTTGACCCTTAAAAAATTATCTATCATGGTCAAATTATCATAATATTACTTAAAATCTCTTTGACACTTGTTCAAATTCCTTCACAAATGCCCTCAATTCTCTACCAATAAATCATGTAGGTGTGTATTCTGATGCATAGATAGTGAGTTGAATATGAGCAATATGCATTGTCACTAACCTTAAATTGGTTATATATCCATATTAAAACATTAAAATTCATTACTCACACATAAAATAACTTTAAAACATCATTGAATCTCCTATTCCAACATGAAATCATTTCAAAAAGCTCTTGTAGATGCACATTAATGGTTTCCTAATTGTAAATATTGTATATGACTATTATACTCATGGAGATTGATTTTAATAATGATTTTTGAAATTTAAATTTAATATATATAACATTTAAAACATGTGAAATGTTTTATCACAACCATCTATATCCATGAACAAGCATGAAGTTCCTAAAAATGATGAAAACTGCTTGTAACTGAAAAAGGTGTATCCTTTTGTAACTTTGAGCTACTTGACTCATCAAAACATCATGTAACTTTAAAAAAAGCATGGATATTAGTTTAAAATAAATCCAAAATCATCTATAACCAATATCACCAATTGGATTGTATGTAAATTCCCAAACCAAAGCAAAACCTATAGGGTGCATGAAACAACAAGCAAAAAAGTATAGTCAAATTCATGAGGATGGTTCATAAAACAAAAGCCACCATTATTCAAAATATTTATATGGAAATCAATATATCTAAGTTTAATTTAATCTACCCAAGGAATTTGATCTTAAACCTCTTTTGTTGGCCATATCAAGTACAAACCTAAAGACTACTTTTGCTTGCCAAGAAGGATGAAAAAGGAATAGAATGGTTTTAGACTAAAAATATCAATTTAAAAATGTAACTAAACTTAAGGAAGATAAATATTCATTAAAACCTTCTCCCATGTATCACACTCCCCCATGGGTCATACAAGTGCCAAACTCACATTTTTCCTCAAGAAAACTACCCTTTCTTCTGAAGAACCTACCACCTTTTAGTTATGATAGTTGGTTAAGACCTAATATAACAAATGGGACATGACATAACCACTTTTAACCTTCAAATTTCCCAATAAATCCATACAAGTCTTTAAATACACCATTTATGACATCTAAATGACCCAAAATGATTAAAAAGACTAAAATGACTAAGGACTAAGGCTAGTATAACACTAAATGACATTAATTAACCTATAAAACACCTTTTGACATATATATTAGACCCCTAAAAGACCTAAAATTAAATTTTTTACTTAGGGGTGCCCCAATTTAACCTAAAAGTAAAATTTGGTCAACAAATTGGTGACTCATGGGGTAGCATGCCTACTATGATAACTAAACCAATAGCCTTATCAATCCATTAGGCTTAGCATTCATTTGAATTCTAAGAAAAACAAATTAAACTCTTATCATTGACCATCAAAATAAGACCACTAATTACCTCAACCACACAAAGTAAAGGACACATAAAACAAGGCAACAAACTAACAACACACACACACACACATGTGCTCAAGACACTTAAGGTAATAAAAAAACAAGCTATTATGTAAAAATATCAAATACACATACCTCATTTCCAATATCAAAAGGAAATTTTCTTGAATCTCATTCTTCATGAGAATAATCATAGTGCCAAACATGCTTCTCCTTGAAATGGATGCTTTGTAGATTAGACCTATTCTTTGGCACTTAACTTGATCTAATCTCAAGTAGATCATCATTGAATAGGTATCCAATGTAAAATAATTCCTCTTAAATTTTTGTGCATATCTCATACTACTTCCCACTCTTCATTTCATGATCAACTAATATCTTCTTGGTAGGCATGGCTTCAAGAGGATTGGTTTATTGTTCCTTAGAGGATTGAGGCCAATAGGAGCTTGTTCCATATTTCAAGATCTGATGTGTTCCCAAGAATTATTAAGAGGATTATATCTCATATTTATAACTTCAAGCATGTCATCATCAAATGCATATGATTCTTGAAAGGATGTTTTTCCTTTCCATACTTACTTGAGTAACAAAGTTGCCTTCTCCATCTTTGACCAGATCATAGCCTCCTTAAAGAGGAGTATATCCTACTCCAATGATTTAAAATAAGTCATCCAAAGGATAATTAGGATCTTTTTCTTTCTCATCCATGATATCTTGCATAGTGATAGAATAATCAATGACCATTTCTTCTTCTTTGACACAAGGAAAACAATCTTCATCATCAACCCAATATGAAGATTCAACATAAAAGACCATCTCTTATTTAGTACTTAGGACCTATTGAGGGATATAAAGTTTCATTACAACTAACACAACATGAATTTGGTTTTTAAGGGCTGAAAGATCTTCCATCTCCTTCTTTGTGATTCCAAGACTAGGCATCTTGAAGTCATGTGACTTAGTCTAATGAGGCTACCAAGGAGCTAGACTTTCTTCAAGAAAGAGTTCTGATTTTCTATCAACCAAATACTCCTCCTTAGGTATCCATACCATAAGTACATCAAGGAAAATGGTGATGGGGTGAGGACAAGATGAACTAGTTGGTGGAGGTGGCACATAGAACTCAAAACTAGATTGGGAAGGGAATGTAGAGGATTCTTTTGAAGCTCTTGAGGAACGGGAGGCAGAACTTGGGTTAAAACAACTTGGTTTTCTTCCATACACTTGAAAATCACTTCATTCACATTTGATTTATCTTTATCACTCTCTTGAGGAAGGGTGGATGGGGTGTGTTTAGGCATAAGATCTTCTTTTGGGTTTAAACCTTCCATCACACCTTGACTTAGCAATTTCATCTTTTCCTCTAACTCTTCAATTTGCTTGGCTAGGATCTCTTGGATAAGTCTTTCTTGAAATTCATAGGATTTTTCATGATAAATAGGAGTACAATAGGGTTGACATGGAAGACAAGAGGTTTCTTTAGGAAGGGTGGAAGGGACTTGAAAATGATCAACTTCAATCTCAACTTCACACTCTTTAATAATGCTTCTATCCTCTTTCTTTCCCCATGATTCCACTATCTTACTCTAGATTAGGATGTTAGGATTAAAAGTATTTTCTTGAGGTGGTGATGAAATTTTAGGAGTGGATAAGTGTTGAAGGAACTTAGAATCTCTTAAGCTTGGATTCTCCACCTTGTCTCTAACTTAGAATCTCATATCTAGGGGTCACTCCTTGAGATGAAGATGTAATGTGAGAGGGAAATGATGACTTGGAATCCACTTCCTTTGATACTAACATGGATTTTTTTATATGTATATTAGCCAACTCAATATGCCTATCAAGATTATCTTTGAACACAAGGTTTCTCCTTTCAAATCTCTCCTCCAACTGATTGGGAAAAGTATGACTTTGGTGTCCTTGATTGGGCTCATGAGTAAGGATCAAATATGGCTGATAGGAAAATTGGGGAAGTGGATAGGAAGGTTGATAGGTTTGGTGAGGTTTCCTTTCATGAACTCTTATCCTATCCTCTAAGGAAGAAACTAGGCCACTCACATCAAGCATCTCACTTGTGAGCCTTTACCAATTAGCTCTCTCAATAGGTACCCACTCTCTTTTGACAAACTATAATGAATCTCTCACCTTATGAATAAGATGGCTAGGAACCTCTTGACTGTTAGTAATTTTTTCCTATCAAGGCCAAATTACTACCCTACCATCTAAAACTTTCCCAAAATGGTCAATTAATTTTTAAAGTTGGTCAAAATGGTCATATATGGTCAAAAATGTCAAAAGCATAAAAAATGGTTTCAAAGGTCATTAAATTGTCTCAAGGAGAGTTAAATATGTTCAAAAGGGTGATTTTATCCTAAGTCTAAAAATTCAAATTATAAAAAGGTCATTTGATATGCCAAATAGCCCCAAATTAGCTCCCACATGACATATTTGATATTATTATTAATATCCATATATTTTAATAATTTTAAAATGTTGTTTCATCCAAAGAAAGTTTTCAATTCCAAAAATGGAATTCTTACAAAAACAATAAAATTAAAATATTCTTGAAAAATATTTTATTAATTTTGAAAGGGAAAAAATAAATCAAGATGAGTCCCACTTCAAGAAGGAGAAGCATGCAAGTGGAGCTAGTTAAGGTTGACTTGTCAAAGCTTGTTTCTTGATTTCCATGCAAAGGGGAATCTTTACATGCTACAACTCAACTTAAAATAAACTCAAGTGGAGTTCCCCTTGGAAATATGGCATGGTATTTTTGGAAAGGGTATTTATTTCTATCAAACTTGGGCCCACCATTCTTTTCAATGCCAAAATTTGGAGCTCATCATGTAATTTTTGTGGAATTAAGGATTTAATGAATAAATTATTGTAAAAAGGAGTTAGTCTTGAGTTGCATCAACCAAGACTAAACCTTATCTCCTCACATTTCTTGTTTCAACGCCAAAAATGAAGGTTTATTGAAAAAGATAAAGAAAGGAAATATTTCAAGAAGGTTGTAATTAATTTAAACTCAAAATTGACTTGAGTTCACATCTATATGATCTTCTCATATTATTTCAATGCCAATCTCTTGGCATTTTGTATAATTTTCTATAAAATGACCTTTTGGAAGTCATTTGAATGGATGATTATTCATATTCAATGATAGATTCTTGGAAGCTAGATAGAGGAAATTGATTCAGAGTTATATATTTTTGGGTTTTGGATGTGGATTCTATATAGTGTGTATTTTATTATGTACAAGTACTAAGTGGGATTACATCCCCTTTGGGTAGGTCCCTTCCTCACCTATTACTTCCCATCTCATTTCACCTCTCTTCCCTTGTAGATCATTTAAAGAGGCAGAGCCCTTCATCTAAAATATTTATGCAAGGGTAATATAAAACTCCATTTCATTTTGATTAACAGTGCCCAGAGAATATCATAACATTTAGGTGTATCACCCCATTAAAATAAGTTTTCCCTTCTAATTTCCCCTTTAGTTTCCCTTATCTCTTTTCATTTGAGAACAAAAATCAATTAGATTTAATAGATAAATCTTAAGGGAACCAACCCTCACTATAGTTTCTTCTTAACACAGAGGCACCCACCCTTTAAGGAGATCCCATTGTTTCAACTGAAGTGAAGGTTTGTTGCTTTTGCACATCTTCAATTAGGGTGAAAATCCAGTTTGAAAATATTTTTTGGCACACCTACTGGGACCACAAAGAAATCATTTGCATATCTAAAAAAGTTTGAATCTAAAGAATTTTATATAGTAGAATATATCTATCATCACAAAAAGCTAGTTAAGTAGTCCAAGTGCACAAATAAAAATTAATTAAAAAGTTTTGGTATGTATCAGTATTCATTTGATCAATATTATTCTAATGAACCCCTCTATCTATTTCATCAAGCTAATGTTGTTCATGGAATCGCCTCAAGAAGTTCTCCTAATTGTTTTTCTCCTAGTCAATCTACTGTTAGGGAGATAATTTTGGAATTTGAGAAACAAATGGAAGAGTGTGATAGGTTGGATGAGTTTAATAGATATCAATAGGAGCTTCAATATTAGTGCTTTGTTCACTAAGAATAGTTGAGATATAAATAAGAATGTTTGTCCAAGCAATCCTAAGACATCAAACATATGGAGGAAAGACTAGTGAGTTGGAAGCATCAAGCTACTCAATGCAACCAGCCTTGTGTACCCTCTCCCATCTCCAATCAGCTTCTTCCCATGCAAATCCAACCCTCTTGTGTTCCAAATATCTTGAAAATTGTAGTCTAAGCTTGAATGGGGATAGAATAACCCTCTAGTGAGCCCATTCATTCCAATATTCCAAATTGAAATCCCTCCTTACTCCAATAACACCCTATACCTCTTGAAAATTAGTATGTGCATCCTCAATCAGCCCCTCCTATGATTATGCAAGTTGTACCTAAAACTTCTCAATCTAGCATCAAAATCCCAAGTTGGAGAACTCCTCATGAGCTAGCTCAAAAAATTGTGAATATCAATGAGTTTGTTACTCATCATGAAAAAAAAGAAGAGACAATTCTTGAAGAACTTACAGCTATTGAAATCCTTAAAGGTGAACATACTCATGAAGATACATGGTAGCAATTATACCATGTCTTTCAAGATGAGATAGATAAGTTTAACATGTTGGATGATGAAGAATGCAAGCATGATGAGCTCCATCTCACTTTATTTGATGAACTTTCTTTTTGTCTTGAGGAAGATTATGGTCAATTTGTGGATTATGAGTTGAATGAGTTTCAAGAACCTATTGTTAGGCAGCCAGAAACTCCTATGTTTGAGCAAGAAAGTGATGATTTTTGGGATGAATTAGAAGAATATTGTCTCAAATCCAACATAATACTAGCCACCCTTCCTCAAGAAAGTCATGATGAAGCTAAAGATTAGTTTTTCAAGCTCCTTGATGAGATAGAGTAGTTATAGAACAACCAAGAGCCATGCCTAGAAGAACATGAGCCAAATCAACCTTTCAATAATGAAGACTAGCAAGGGATATGTCTTGAACATCATAATGAGTATTTGTACATTGCTAAATTATTTGATGTTGATGCATTTAGAGATTTTCCAAGAATAGTAGCAAGCAAAAAGGATGATTCACCAAGTTTCAACTTCAATAAACCACTTATACAGAATCATGAGGTTTTGCATCATGGAAGAGACCTAAGGAATGTCTCTTTTGATCAAAGAGGGGGAGGAAAGTACCAGGTCAAATTTGCATATTAGTTTTACTTTCAATTGTTGTTTTCCTCTAAGTACATCTTACACATGTTTTAGACTTTTTTTCCCTTTCCAAGTTGTTTTATCCTTTCCTATAAGTGCTTGTGCACATGTTTTAGCCTTATTTGTGTTAGTTATGTTTGTGTCTATGGTTTCTCATTACATTTTTATCTAGGTATTTCCAAAGATTCTAAATTCTTTTGACCAACAGGCTGGTTAATCCTAGAAAGTCACCAAAATGTTAGTAATTTTTTCTTGTCAAGGTCAAATTATTACCATACCATCTAAAACTTTCCCAAAATGGTCAATTAGCCTTTAAAGTTAATCAAAATGGTCATATATGGTCAAAATGTCAAAATCATAATAAATGGTTTCAAAGGTCATTAAATTGTCTTAAGGAGCTTTAAATATGTTTAAAAGGGTGATTTTATCCTAACTCTAAAAATTCAAATTATATAAAGGTCATTTGATATGCCAAATAGCCCCAAATTAGCTCCCACATGACATATTTGATATTATTATTAATATTCATATATTTTAATAATTTTAAAATGTTATTTCATATAAAGAAAATTTTCAACACCAAAAATGGAATTCTTTTAAAAATAAGAAAATTAAAATATTCTTGAAAAATATTGTATTAATTTTGAAAATAAATCAAGATGAGTCCCATTTCAAGAAGCATGCAAGTGGAGTTAGTTAAGGTTGACTTTTCAAAGCTTGTTTCTTGATTTCCATGCAAAGGGGAAAATTTTCTTGTTACAACTCAAAGGAAGGTTTCATGAAAAAGATAAAGAAAGGAAATATTTCAAGAAGGTTGTAATTAATTTAAACTCAAAATTGAATTGAGTTCACACCCACTTGATCTTCTCATATTCTTTCAATGCCAATCTCTTGGCATTTTGTATAATTTTATATAAATTGACCTTTTGGAAGTCATTTAAAGGGAGTATTATTGATATTCAATAATAGATTCCTGGAAGCTGGACAAAGGAAATTTATTCTAAGTTATATATTTTTGGGTTTTGGATGTGGATTCTATATAGTGTGTATTTGATTGTGTACCAGTACTAAGTGGGATTACATCCCCTTTGGGTAGGTCCCTTCCCCATCTATTAATTCTCATCTAATTTCACCTCTCTTACCTTGTAGGTCATTTGAAGAGGTATATCCCTTCATCTAAAATATTTATGCAAGGGTAATATAGAACTCCATTTTCATTTTGATTAATAGTGCCCAGAGAATATCACAACAATTAGGTGCATCACCCCATTAAAATAAGTTTTCCCTTATAATTTTCCATTTAGTTTCCCCTATCTCTTTTCATATAAGAACAAAAATAAATCAAATTTAATATATAAATCGTAAGGGAACTAGCCCTCTCTAGAGGTTCTTCTGAACACAGAGGCACCCACCCTCTGAGAAGATCCCATTGTTTCAACTGGAGTGAAGGTTTGCTATTTTTGCACATCTTAAATTAGGGTGCAACTCCAGATTGACAACATTGACCATATCCCCTTTGTGTTTCAAGATCTAACATATACCTCTCATAGCCCAAAAGATTTTATTTGAAGGTGGAAATGGATTGACTTGAGAAGTGACTAGGTTGACTAGGAGAAACAAGATATGGAAAAGGTTGATTGTAAGACTAATAAAACTCATGACAATGCTGGTTATAGAGATGATTAAACTCATTACAAGGTTGGTAAGAATCATACCAAGGATAATTAAGAACTTTTTCTTATTAATAGGGGATTCCATAAGCTTTAAATGTCTCACCAACTTGTGTATGACAAAACTCAATGCCAAAATTAGCCATGAAACCTCATTGAAATCAAGAACACAAAGTAAAATGTTACCAACAATATTCAAAAGGAAATTTTAGATGCTTGACCAGTTTATGTATCTTTAGAGTCACCATTGATGCTTTGATAGATGCCTCTAAATGTTGATTGTTGAGACACATCACCAAAAATCTCTCAACTTCTTAGACTAAGAGATCCCACTGAACATGCCAGAAAAAATTGTCACTTGGATTTTCACCCTTTTATGAGATGGAAAAGCTCTCCTCATATAAGTGTCATAATAGAAACACCTCTAGGCTTGTGGGTAGCCTAAGGATGAGGTGAATCTCTAAATAATGATAGCTCCCTTAATGTACCACTTTAGATTGTAACTACACCTAAAATTTAGGTGGGGGGTGGGGGAGGGGGAATATTCTAATGGATGTGATACACTAAATAATATGATGACTTCCAACTAGCATCATGTTACACATGAGAACAAAGGACAAACTAAACATACACTTATCGAATCTATATCTTCTCACATCAATGTTACATTATGAGGTTATGGATGAGTGTGAAAAAATAGGAAGAATAGACAAGAGGCCTTGAATGTAAACAATGAAAATACTGACTCACCTAATCCTTGAGATTTCCTAAAATACTTCACATGCCTTATAATAAGAAGCTTTCCAACTACAAATAGGATGCAAGAATGAGACAATATGATAAAAAATCCATTGTCTTCACTAAGAAAGAAAGAAAAAAATTAGTAAAACACACTAATAATAGTCATGAATAGGTAAAAATCAGTAGTCTTATTGATCAAATGGTATGCAAATGATTAGGGCTTTGCCATACTCAAGTGGAGCATAAGTTACAATGGCCAAAATGGCTAGTTTTTATAGAACTTGAGAGAGAGAGAGAAGAAAGAAGCTAAGGCTCACAAGGAAACTTGATATTTTGATAAAATAAATTAATTGTGTATGAGAATAGGATATGGGATTAACCATGCAAGGTTAGGAATTACAAGTGTCTATCCAAGTCATCAAACTATTGCAAAGTGGCATAAAATCTTCTTAACTATCTCAAAAAAAATACCTTCATGATTTGAGATTAATGAATGCCTAATAACTGATGAGTAATATTTATAATTATTTAAATTAATTTGAATGATTTAATACATTCCTCTCCATGCATTGGTTTTAGGCTTGGTCTTCTAAAATCATCTGAAAAGGAGATATCATCATTTGCAGTCCAAAAAACTCCTCTTTCATGCACCCTACACACTTGGCCTTAAATTTGGCTTAAATTTTCCATGAAAATATATGGTATAGATTTTATTAAACCTTTAAATACCCTCCATGGACCTATAATCATCAATCATACCTTAAAATCAGCCCACTTGAAGTTTTCTACCCTCTTCACTAGCTTGTCCAATATGCCAATTTTGACTAGTTGAGATGAAGCACCTAGATAAGGAATTTAGGATATATTCCAAGGAATTAATTTGGCATTAGTATTTATATTAATTCCTAATATTCCATCTCATGTTATTTTTATCTCTTGAAACCTGATGTAGCCTACAAAATATAAAAAATAGTCAATAAAACCATGTTTTACACCCTATCCATACAATTTTGTATTGTCCAAAATCATTTCCAGTAGAATAAAAAAGTATTATACAATTTTAAATCATCATTGTAGTAAAATTTGTCCATAATATTAGCTATCTAACTCCATTTCTTCAAACTAGTCCTTGTAAGGGTTTAATGAGGGTTTTGAGTAGTTTGACCTCTTAAGGTTCATTCATAAATATTTGATGTTAGAGTTACAAAAAAATTCCATGAAGTTTTTTTTAAATACCTATTTTAACTCCTATAAAACTCTTTGGCTCCCATTCAAGGCCTCATGAAATATATGAGTATTTGAATTTAACCTATCGAGCTTGTTCTCTTATTCTTTATAGGTCTGAGTTAGTTTCTAAGCCAAAATTTACCTTCTTGATGTTGTATCTACAAGTTAGATATGAAACACACATTTATTTACCTTATTAACATGTTACAATAGTTTATATCTCATATCTAATGCTATAGGTGTGACTGACTCTTCGATTGCACACTAGGTCTAGCCATGCCTAATATGCCTATCTACAAGTTTAAGCCCACAACGACATTTTTGATGCTTTAATTTCATTATAATAGATCCTATACATCTAATTAAATCCCATAAACATGATCCAACAAGGTGTAAATAATTTCTAGGGTTAGGAGTGGCATTATTTTCTTATTTGGTCCTTAGGCCTAAACCTGCCCAAGTTGGTTTAACTGTAACTTTTATGTTTTAGGTATCCCTATTTAGATTCATTCTTATTTTAGGTTATATTAATGTTTTTTTTTGTATCTCAACTTATCAAACCATTTTTAAAGTTCCCATGTGATTTTTATCTCCTCTTTCTACCTTAATATCCAAGCCTGCTAGTTTGTGCTCAAGGGGAAGTGCCCCTTATCTGAGACAAAATAGGGGGTAATTCCCCTATTTTATTAGAAAAAATGAATATTTTATAGATTTAGTTATGTTTTTATGACCTAAAAAACCAAAATATATCCCTTTTTAGAATCATTTTATCCCTCAAACTTGTAATAAACCAAGATAGACTAGGAAAACATAGATTGTGCAGGGTTTTGTCCATGTAGACTGAGTTTGTCTGATTGGAGACCTTCCCTTTGCTTGTTTTGTACTTAAAAGAGAATTTATATGTTTTCATGATCATAATATATGTAATAAATTATCCATTTTTCTCTCTAACTTCTCACACACTCCTCCACCTTGACTGATATAGACTGAGTATGACCTCTGCTTGACTATATTTCTTGTTTAGGAGGGTCCTTATAGGTTGTTCCTTGTATGGTTAGACCTTGGAAAAAATGTCTAAAATCCTTTTATATTATATTAATATCCTTTTATACCATTTTGATTCACTTATCTTTCCTTTATGCATTTCTTACACACAAAACACTACCTATCTATCAAACTGAGTGTTACGTTGACTATGACTATGATTTGCTTATTTAGTGTACATTTAGGTGTGTGCCTCTATATAGGACCTTTCTCATGATTTTTAGAGTTTTTAATTGAAAATTAAAATACAATTAGTATTTTTTTACCTTAATTTACTTTTAATGTCTAAAACACTCTCAAAACCCCATGCTTAGGTCACTGTCTATCTCAGTCACTCAAAGTTGGTTGTAAGTGTGAATTTAGGAAGGATTGATCTTGAAAATAGTATATTTCCTTCTTGAAACATAAAAACTACCAAGTAACCATTTCCTTTTAGCTCACTATTCATATAGTCAAACACTTGGCTATAGGTCGCTAACTAGGCATGTGTATAGACTATAGGTGTGTTTGGGAATCAAAACACAAAGTGTCATTCCCTATGATGATATTTTATCTAATTTATGCCACTTTAACCATTTTTAATCACTCAAATATGGTTCATATACCTTATTTTCAACTTGGGTGGAGAAAGGTCCTTTTTGGACTCAAGTCTCTAGGTTTCACTACCTATTCTCAGTGCATAAATTGACAAGTTTGAGCCATCTAAAAACTAAACTCCATTAATTATCCTCTCCTAAAACTTGTTATAATTCTTGTACTATGTGATATATATAATATTTACTTGTCTATATTCCTTAAATATCATTTTAACCATGTCATATGTTATTCACAAAAAGCCTCTTGACGTCTATTTTACATTTTTAGGGGAAAAGTCCTTGTATTCAACCATCACATCTTTGCAAGTGATTTATATTGACACTTGATATATTTACCCTTAAAAAATTGTATATCATGGTCAAATTATCATACTAGTACTTCAAAATATCTCCAATACTTGTTCAAATGCCTTCACAAATGCCCTTAGTTCTCTGCCAACAAATCATGTAGGTGTGTATTCTAATGCATAGGTCGTGAGTTGAATATGAGTAGTATGCATTTTAATTGGCCTTAAATGGGTTGTATGTACATATTAAAACATTTAAATTCATTCCTCACACATAAAATAACTTTAAAACACCACTAAAGCTCCTATTCTATCATGAAATCATCTCAAGAAGCTCCTGTAGATGCACATTAATGGTTGTCTGGTTATAAATGTTGTACATGATTGTTATACTAATGGAGATTGCTTAAAGGAATATATTTTGAAATGGAAATGGAATATATATATATATATATATATATATATATATATATATATATATATATATATATATATATATATATATATATATATATATATATATATAAAAAAATTAAAGGTTATATCATAACCATTTGAATCCATTAACAAGCATGAAGTTCCTAAAAATGGTGAAAACTGCTTGTAACTAAGAAAGGTGTATCCTTTTACAACTTTAAGCTACTTGACTCATCCAAAAAGCATGAAAATTGAAAAAAATAATTTATATAATCTTAGGATGAATATAATATAATATTTAACCAATATTATCAATTAAATTTTATAAAAATTCTCAAACCAAAGCAAAACCTATAGGGTGCATGAAATAACAAGCAAAAAAGTACAGTCAACTTCATGAGGATGGTTCATGAATCAAATTCCACCATTATTAAAAATATTTATATGTAAATTAATTTATATGAGTTTAATTTAACATACCTAAGGCATTTTATTTGAAATCTCTTCTAGTGGTCGTACCAAGTACAAACTTGAAGATTGCTTTTGCTTGCCAAGAAGGATGAAAAAGGAGTAGGTAGTTTTGGGCCAAAAATGGTATTTTTAGAGCACTTAAAATATGTAAATAAACTTTTATAAGTTGAATATTCATATTAAAACCTTCTCCCAAATGGTACACTTCCCCATGGGTTGTATAAGTGCCAAACTCACCTTTTTCCTTAAGTAAACTGCCCTTTATTTTGAAGAACCTACCATATTTTAGTTGTTTAAGACATCCTAAGACACATGGGACATGATATCACCTCTTTTAAGCTTCACATTTTCTAATAAATCTAAATAATTCATTAAATGCATCATTTTTTACCTCCAAATGACCCAAAATGACTAAAAGGGCTAAAATGACTAAGGACCAAGGCTAGTATAGCACTAAATGAAATTAATTAACCTATAAAACACATTTTTACATCTATATTAGACCCCTAAAACACATAAAAACAATTTTTTACCTAAGGGTTCCCTAATTTGACCAAAAGTCAAATTTGGTCAATAATACTATCACAAGTAGTGAGACCCAGTAACTAGTTGATATGGGGTAAATGAGTCCCACTTGTAGTATATTTTATATATCTTCTTTAAATATGTCTCTTAATGTTAGGTTGATTCTCCTTTGAGGTTATCTACCTAGTCTAGTGTTTTTAGTATATATATATATATATATATATATATATATATATATATATATATATATGATAAGTGCACACATTTGGATGAACTCATTTCATGTCACTGTAATCACATACAAAGGCTTGTGTATAGTTATTCAATATATCAAAAACCTTAGTTTATTTTTCAACATCCAACCAATTATTTCTATTTAACATTTTTCTAGGTTGGAGAATTATTTGCTTAGTTTAAAGATAAATAGAGTTAACCTGCCTAAATTTTCTCATCAAAAAATTTAGGGGATAGGGGTGTGGTAGCATTATATGGAAATTATTGATATGTTTAGAGAAATTATCCCCTTATGAAATGAAATTTGTTAATGGAAAATGAAAATTTGTTAAAATTGTATCATGATTATTTCATGCCCATGTGACAATGCTCTATTAAATGGGTGTATGGTCATACATGTCATCAAAAGTGGATGAGATATTTGGTGTTTATGTAGAGGATGGTGTTTCAAACTCTAGGAAAAGTATATCAAACTTCAAAGCTAGTATAATAGACTCTAGAGATAAACTATCAAGATTTAGAGCTAGACTATCAAATTCCAAAGCTAGACTGATAGACTCCAGAGCTAGATTGTGAAACTCTAAAACTAGACTAGGCTCTTCAAAATTCCTCATTAGTTCTTATTCTAAATCACTCACATGATTCTTGATTTATACCATGTATAATGAGGACAGACTATTTATGTTTTGCATTCATCAATCCATAGGTGATCTAAAAGATTTACAAAAAGTTTTGTAAGTGGATACAAATAAATATATTTTAATTTTATTCTATTTGAAATGGTCATGTCTCTTGACTTGCAGTCCATTAATGTTAAAAATATGGCTAACCAAGGTCTCCCTAAGATTAATGGATATCCAATTTTTTTCTATCTTAAGTTGGAGTATCATGAAATCTATAAGATATTCCCAAGATTCTATTGTAATAAAGACATCTCTATGGTTCCTTCAAGTTTGGTAGTAGATTGGTTTTCCATTTGTAAGACTATAAAATTAGGTTGAACCCCTATAAGGGACAAGGTTTTTAGATTATTTTTTATCATCACATTTATGGTAGATCTTAGGTCCATAAGTACACTGGGTATCTACTTCCTTCCTATGGTTATAGTAATAATAGGGTTTATTAGATCTCCATACTTAGGTAAAAATATTTTTCTACTAATAAATCAACAAGTTTTCCATCCACCTATATAGTTTTAATATATTTCCTTTTCCTTCATGGGTTTTTTATGCACAAACCCTTAATGAATCTATTAAGTTTTGGAATATCTCTAATGGATTGTAGCAATCAAATTTCAATGTTTAATTTTTTTAGCTCTTGAACCAAACTAGATTCACTCTTATTTCTAGTTTTGCTAAAGCCATTATAAAAAAGGAATGGTTGGAGGAACTATGATGGTTTATTAAAGCCTATCTTTTTCCTTATTAGGTTTATCCTTGGTTGGCTCAACAAGAGGATATAGTTTTTTTCTTGGGACTTTAGTTATGGTAATTAGAGGATTGTTCAATGTCTTACCTAACCTTAACTACACATTATGATAATCAATTGTACTAACCCCTATGGTTTCTTCTTATTCATCCCCATAGACATGATTTTATTGTCTATTTTTTATATTTACCATTGGTTGTGTAGGTAGTTATGGTTGAGTTACTTGTTCAGTATATGGAGGCTGATTAGTAGGGAGAGGAATTAACATGTTTTGTTATGGAAACTCCTCTACTAATTAAATTTTTGATGGGGAACCCATTACTAGTTTTCCCATGATTTAGGGTTGGGCTAGGGCATCAAAGGTTGTTGGTGAGGCTAGTGCATCCAAGGTTGTGGTGTCCACTATTTTTTTCCCATGATGGAGGTCCCCATGCCTATGGAGGTGCTTGCCTAGTCCATAGAATTATCCATGGGTTAGAAGGATCTCTAGGACCAAAATAGTTTTGATTTTTATTGTGAGAAAATTGGTTTTCCTATCTTTGTATGAAGGAGTTTTATTGATTAGGTTGCCTATTTTAGTCAATTTTTTAAGATGGGTAATAGGGCACAATTCTTGGTATCATGTTTTTTTACGTCACATATTAGCTCTATCCAAATATAAATTTTAAATAGCATGATTCAACCTTAATTTAGGTTAATACATGGCTAGTAGCTTAGTGGTAGCATTGGCTTTACTTAGAGGTAATCTACCATAGTTTTTAATTGCACTAGAATATGTCTTGAGATTGGATAATTCTTCCATGAGTTATCCTACATCAATACTACTCTTCCCTATTTTCAACTTTCTAACACTCCCTCTTATTCTTAATTATTTCCTATATAGTTTAGCTATGTCATTAAGATCAATTTTGTTTATGTCTCCTTTCCCCATAAGGTTTAATGATTCCCTAACATCATCATCAATACCTTTTATGAAAATTGTTTTGTAGACATTCTCATTTAATTCATTTCCACATTTATTGTGAATAAATTAGAAGTGGTCAAGGTGGTCTTCTAAGTTTTCATCCTCAATTTATTTTATTTTAAATATAAATGTTTTCTATCTCTATCTCTAAAGCAGTCCTAGTATTTATCTAGGAATTCAGTCTCTATGTCCTCCCATGATGCAATAGAGTTTGACTAAAAGCCCATAAATCATCTCATGGATGAATATTTAATCATATAAATGAATAATTTTAACTTCTAATTATCAATTTTATAATCATAATTTTGGCATAGGACTTTTAATTCAAAGAGGAATTGATCAAGATCTTCTATAGGTTTTTCTCTAAAGGTGGGTAGGATAGATGTGAAAATATTCTTCAAGATAGTTCTATCATCATCTTCTATTACAATGGGATAGGTAAAGGTCCTTCTAGGTGGATTATCCTTATTTTACATATTTCCACTAATATTTAGTACATTTCCTATGTTCTCTCCCATTTCCTCCCAATCAATATTAAAAAGGGTGTTCTTAGGAAGTGATGAGTTGTCAGAAGTGGTTGGGAGGTTACTCTATTGGGACTCATTGCTCTAGTTTAAAATGTTTTTAAGCCTCAATCCTCTTTGGAATGATGCACCTACATCAGGATACTAATCCCAAGATTTATGTGGGGCTAATTTTGTTTCTTCTTTAAAAGTTTCAAAAAACCCTTTGATTTTTTCTTTTATTTTGTCACTTCCTTTAAGTGTGCTTTTATTATATAACTTTTGGTATCCTATTGAGGGTTCTTTGTAATGAATCTTCCTTGTGAGTCTCTAGGTCTACTCATATATCATTGTTGAATTCAAGGAAGTTTTTGTGTTACCTTGTGATCTACACCTCACTAACACCTAAATTGTCCCCAAAAACAACACCAAAAATGATTGGTGTTGTCAACCCATTTATTTTGGTTGATGGCATTATAACTAGGGCCAGTGTCTACAAAAATGTATGTAATGAGATGTGTAATTTGTTATTAATAGTTATGATTTGGGTTTTTCTATGAATTAACTAACTCTAAGGTCTTAATCTAATCAAATTAAATTGAAATATAGTTGATTAATTTAAAAGCAACACACTTTGCATTATTATAATCTTGGAAAGTAAACACTCTTGCTTATAAAGAAACACTCTTTACAATCAAAGAAATTACAAGCTAAACAAACACACTTTATTTATCAATGGAAAAACTCTTCAATCTATCTACTAAATTAAACTTGTTTACATGAAATGCTTTTAGAAAATGAAAATTCTAAAAAACTATGTAAACAATAACTTGAAATAAACATGCACAAAGAGAAAGACCTGCATATTAAACAATCCACAATTATAATATAAACACTCAAAAAAACTTAAATGAAAAAGAATATAATAATAAATAAATACCACACAAGAACCCTACCTTATTGGGTTAGTGGGCCCTTACTTTCCCTTGGCACAAGAACTAATTCACACTTAGTATTTTAGGAATATTCAAAACTTCATTGATTCTAGAAAGAAATATTACAATCTAGAAATAAACTATATCTTATTGGTTTCTCTTTTTTACTGCTAACATTATTTTCTCAAAAAATTCTCTCTAAAATATTAGGAAGACAATGTTATAATATAGTGTTTCTACAACTTCTATTCAAAAGAAACTAATAGATTAATAAAATTATAACTAGAATATAACTTATTTACAAAATAGAAAAGGAGTTACAACCATCTCCCATATTTTAAGGTGAAATGGTGGAAGATATAGCATAACTGCATGTATGGATCCAACCAATTATAAATATATTTTTGATTACAACATGTTATGTCCTAGTAACCCAAAATCTCGTAATACCTATAGTGGCACTCTTTTCAAAACATTACTCTATGTATTATGTCTAAAAATAGAATGTTATATGAGATAACTATATCTATAACCCATGAGTGCTTTGGAAAGGCCGTGACCACCCTATGTAGGATGTATAAAATATTGTATGATCACCAAATTTCATTCCAAAAGCTCTATGTACAACTGGAATGACGCTAAAACTCACTTGTTTCACTCTAGAGCTTGACTAATAGACTTTAGAGATTTGACTGTTAGACTCTAAAACTTCACTAGATAGTCCAATGTGTGCCAAACTTGCCTTCAAAGATCTGATTTTTTTTCCAAAAATGATATAATTTGATCATGGTGTGTTTATACAACATGTACATGCAAAACTGAGGGCTAACCATGTAAAGAGTTAGACCATCTGGTAGAAACAAGTAACATTAACTCACACCTACTAACCAAGATATAAGTACCCATTCTCTAATTTAGATTAGAAATAAGTCATAAATGCATATCATATCCTTTTTTTAAATGGATATTAATAAGGTATGACATGGTTATTACTTGGATATAATGAGCCATATGATGGACTCATCACATGATGGGATAAAATATGATGGGAAATGATAGATGAATAAATGTTAAATAGATAAGGAATAATGGTGATCAAGTTGACCCTAAAAACTAGACCTAATTGAGTATTGCCTACATAGTCTAAATAGACCTCATGCCATTGTATTTCCATTTTGATAGGAGAAAATGGGATGAGTAATGTAGGAGAATATAATGGTAATCTGAATGTTGAAATTTTTCAAAGAGGAATGAAATGATGTGATGTAGTCAAAGATGATCAAAATGATTGGATTTGAGGATGGATGATTTACAAGAGCATGATCTTCCATCAAAGTGTGACATTATATATAATCCTTGATCACTTGATTTTAATGTATCCCTCAATGGTCTACACTATTATGGTCTAGCCTAAATGTGCATAAGGACCAACCACTGATCCAATAAACAAATGACACAAATGCACCATAAAATGTAAAAAATCAAGATGACATTATTGTCATATGTTGGTGGATAGACTTAAGTATAAGTACAAGCAATCACCCTATTGATGCATATGAAATGAGGAAAGGAACACAATAAAATCAAACAAATAAGCAAACAAGAAAATAAGAAAACACACAAACTTTAAAAAATAAAAGCAATAAAAATATTTTTATTTTTAATAAAATAAATATTCACATGTGAACGCTCAATGATAATGATAATTATATGGTTTCCCTGTGTAAGGATACATTCAAAGGTATGGGATGAGGATAAAATATCTTATAATAGGAAACACAATTTGATTTTCCCTAAAGAGGGCAAAAGTTGTGAGCTAGAATGGATTAACCCCAAAGAGGGTGAATTGGGGGAAGATACATCCCAATGGGGGAAGATACATCCTAAAGGGTGATAAAATGAGTATATCAATAATTAACTAAGGGATTTTGGACTATACTTGAGACAAAACCAATGTTTTTGAATTTTATGGTTTTATATCTCTTGTGGAGATTTTAAGCCTTTTCTATTTTTTAGGATTTTGTGGCTTTATATCTCTCATGGAGATTTTAATCCTTTTATATTTTTTAAGTATTCTATATAATGTTTTAATGTTTTTATTTTTTAGAACATTTAAATGTTTTGATTTTATGAATAAGTATATACAAAATGCACAAGGGGTTACTAAGAAAGAGAAAACCTATTCTAGCACCGAGATGTGGGATGATAATGAATGGACAAATGAAAGGATAATGTTGGATAATAATGAAAAATAAGAGAATGGAATATACAATTATTATGTCATGTGGGAACCAATGAATTAAGTTTTCAAAGTAATGATTATAAAATAGGCCAAAATGCTTATCAAAATAGGTCTCAATATACCTTCTAGTTTCATAACAAGGTCAAGACAAGAAAATTGATGGGTATGATAAGATGATCTTGAATGAATAGGATGAAATGGAAAAAATGGATGTTATGTAATGGATTTTAATGTGAACAAGGATGAAGGATTATATATGGGGATGTCCCTAAGATCAAAGTTACTTTTAGACAATAAGTTATTCACACATGATGCCAGAAACCTAATTTTCATCATGGTATATGTCTAAGGTACCATAAGCATATTTTTCACTATTGGATGAATTATTTCTCTCTTTTGATTTTTTGATTTTTTTTTAATAATACTTTCTTATTTTTTATCATCTCATCTCAATGGATGATTAGGATCTCCATAATGTTGACCCTTTGATATCCAACCCATACCCACTCTAAATAGTTGATATACTATGATCCAGCTACTAATGTGGATTACACTAGTGATGTTGTGATATTCACTAGTTGTTGATTATATTTCCTCAAAACCTCTAAATAAGGTGTCTTCATAATATATATAAGAGAGAGTGCCACCTATGAAGAGGAATAAGGATAATAATTGGATAAATGATATGATTTGTAGAGTTTATATAAGACTTGGATAAATTTTGGGCTCATAATTAGGGGTATAAATGTTAGGAGGCTAAAGGGTATTGGGAATAATATTCACACACATGTTGTTAGTTATGAATGTTCTAATTGTAACATAATTTTTATTGTGGTGGGGCCAAAGACCTCTAAAAAAATTCACAATAAGACCATATTTTCTTTTCCTTAGGCCTGAGAATTGTTACAATTTGAATATTTTTTTGATTATTAGTTTGATGATATTGACTAAAATAATGTCCTCATCAAAGAATGAAGAATTGAGTTATTCAACTATTGGCACATCAAAGAGATTTTCACAAATAAAGACTTCTTTATTTTTATTTTTCTCTAGCACCTCAAATAAAGTTTCACTAAAGGACATTGAATTTTAACTTTGATTATACCCTATCACCTCAAAGAAGGTTTCACTAGGAAATGTTGATTGTAGACTTTGGCTACCCCTATCACCTCAAATAAGGTTTAACTAGGAGTTTTGTCTTCTAATTGATTTTTGACTTTGATCCCTATAAATTTTGAAACTGATATGTCACCATGGAAAAAGGCTAATAGTGTGTGATTTTGTCTATCCCAATCGACAATTATGGGAAATTGGTTGTCAAAGGAATGGGTAGGATAAGTAATTTGAATAGGTTGGGTAATGGTATTTTAAGGGTAAAATATTGTAAAATCCTCATAGAAACTACTAGGATAACTTAAATCGATGTTAAAGGAAGCTTCCTTAAAAACTGTAGAAGAATCATTGGTGTCTTCAAGTGGATCTACCCAAAATGTGTAGTTGATATCATAATATCCAATGATGTATTATGCTTTTAAAGTTGATCCTGACTCAAGTGGATCTAACTCTAGTGTTGAGACTAATTTTGATTCTACTTTTCATGTTAATTTGATGTTGGTTCCAAAGTGGAACCTAATTTTGATATTGGTTCTAAAATAGAACCTAATTATGATTTGAATTTTGAGAGGATTTTTGTTACTTCTAATGTTGGTTCAAAAGTGGAACCTGATTCTAATATATAAGTGGCCATAAATATGGCATGTTGGATTATGTTGCCCAAAATTACCCGTTTTACTTTTTGATTATAAATGAAGGATTTGAGATGAATTAATTTTCTAAAAGGGGGAATTTGTTTCAATAGCATAAAGATAAATTATTGTTCAATAATGGGGTCTTCAAAATTAGGCTCATAAAATATGGGTCTTTCGTCATAAAGGAGTCATTGGTCAAATGGTGACTCACCAAAAATTGGCTCATAAAAGATGGGTGATTTAATAAAAACATCTAAAATGAGTTGGTTTTATTGAACTTTACTTAGAAGTAGATGGGCTTGATCATTCTTAGGAAGGGGATCATGACATATCCTAATCGAATGATTGTCAAAATTGGACACACTTGAGTTTTCAATAGATAATGACCCTTGGAGGGTAAATGATATAATATGGCTAGGCTATTGGATTTTTTATGGATCTAAGGTAGGATTATAATTTGGACCAATAGATGAAATGTCAAGAGTAGATGCAAAGTGTAATAACTATTGGCTAATCTAGGAGAGATGGACTATCATGATCTGACTAATGAATGGTAATTCTAGAACTAGTTTATAATTATGAGATGCCATGACTCAAATTAAGCTTGGAATAATGGCCCCAAGTAAAGATACATGAAATGGGATTGAATTGGAAGTAACTAGACCCAAAGAAGGTATATTGAAATGGATTAAAATGGCCCCAAAGAGAGCAAAATTTCTTGATTTGTTTGTCTTTATTAAAATTTGACCCGATTTGACTTGATTGGCTCAAAATAGGAATTAGGTAAAAGTGACCTAATGTGGAAAATTAATTTCAAATTGGATTTGTGTCTAAAGAGACCTGATTTGAATTATTTTCAATTAGAAAACATAATGGTTAAAATGACCCATAAGTTGGGCAATATAACACCTTATTGTGTAGATGCATAATGACAAATTTGGGGCTTAGGATAATTTTTATTGGTTTTAAATATAAAGAAAATAACACATAATATGTGGGTATAAAAAATAATTTAAAAAAAAGATATATAAGACAAGCATTATTTTTAATGGTAAGATGAGTGTGCAACATGATCATAGTCCACATAACTACCTTACTTTAAGTGATACACAATGAAATCTTGTGGGAGGTTTTTTCCCTTACACTAAAAATCATTTGTGGTTGATGATCTTAATCTAAATTTTTAAAAATCTATCTAAATGGTCCCTGATATACCTTATGATATATGGGGCTAAAAATATGTAGAAGAGGAAAGATTAATGAGTAGTGTTTGAGGGTTTAGTCCCTTTGCACTCATTCTATCCATAAGGGTTTTGGTGGAGTGATTATAGAAAAATTAGGCCTTGATAGGTATTGCCCGAGGTTTGTGTTGGAACATGAAATTCCTGTCACTTCACGGATGCACTTAAAACATGAAATTTCTTAGCCAATAATGACATAATACAATCCTAATTTATATACATCATCAAATGTATGAGGTTAATACATATATTGGGGATTTAATTATCAATCATTTTTCCCTACAATTTTTTAAGAAGGAGATGAAATCCACCCTACATAGTCAAAAATAAAAGGAAGTGTCCCTAATGATTATATTTAAGACCCCACAAGTGGGAAAGAAGAGAGCATACTTTAGTTCACTTCAGAAAAAACATTAATAGTCTATTTGTTTTTAGTCACCTAGACTCCTTAAATGGGTAAAGGGGAAAGCATAGGCATGATAGATTATTCACAAGTAGTAATCAAAACAAACATGCAAGTAAAATTAAAGATACAAGTAAATTTTAGATCACCAAATGCAAATGTTGTTTCTTTTTAATTTCACCAAGAAAAGTGTCCATAAGTGTTTGTTTCTTAAAACTAAATTTTTGTCAAGCATAACCTATAATAAACAAGTTAATGTATTAAATGCGTGGTCTTTGATAAGCAAACCTATAGAAATTAAAACATGAATTATGATAAATTTGTAATCTTATTTGTAAAAATAAAATAGGTTTTTGTAGAAAAACAAATAATACAGAGAACCCAAAAATTAATTTAACATAAATGGCAATGAAATCCTTCTATGTAAAATTTTAGAAGAAGAGGAAGTAAAATTAAGTTTAAATTTGAGCTAATTTATAAATTATAGAAATAATAGGATGTTTGATAGAATAAAGTGAGGTGTGAGTCTCACCGGGCATGATAAATGCAATTATATGATTGAAAATAAGGTTAATTTCTTGTTAGAATGTAAACAAACATAAAATAATATGAATCTAGCATTTTAGGCATATATCCTTAGATTTGGAAAGATATAGAAATAATAAATAAAATATAAGACACATCAAATCAATTACCTTAATGAATATTTGTTTATAACTGACATGCATACATATGTATTCCATATATAGAGCTTCATATTTTCATCAATGTCACTGAGCTAGTTTGTAAACATTTGTCATTATGCCATTAAGATTTCTTGAATAATTATAAAAAATAGGTGAATTTTTTCCTTGTATTTTGATAGAGTAAGTTTACACAAAGAAAAATTGAGAGTAGAAGGTGATCCCTCTATTTATAAATTTTTTAGACTGATTCCAATCATTAAATGTTAATCTAGATATGTGTTTGAGGTTCAATCCAATTTAGATGGTAGATGAAATTAATATTTGGGATAGAGTTTGCATTCATCAAGCATAGGTTGTATTTATGCTGATAGTTATTTATATTTTGAAAAGATTAACTTTTGAGTCCATTTGAATCCACTTGACACATGATGTCATGATGATGATATTTATTGATGATGTCAAGATGAAGATATTTGTTGAGGATGTCATGATGCAAATATTTTTTTATGTCATGATGTAGATATTTGAATCCAATTTCCATGTGAATGAAGGAATAATTTAATTAAGGAATTAATAAAATAGATAAGTCAAAAAAACTATAGAATTTCCTATTAGATGAAGATTAGGTTAATTAACAAAGTTTAATTAACTTAATGAAAAGTGATGTGACTTTTGAAATTTTAATAATTGTTCAACCTAATTGAACTAGAACATCATTTGCAAAGTAGCAATTTGAATCAAGATGAATTAGATGAAGCTGATGATTAGATATAGTGTATTTCCCCAATTAGGGATATACTAACATGCTTTAGAATGTGTATGTAATATATGTAGTTGAATTTGGATGTTTAATGATTATTGACCTGATTTGTGCATTATTGTTAGAAATTATTCTTATTATAATTTTGACATGAAAGTGATGAAAATGGAATGATTACACATAAATTTTAAATAAATACCAAACTCTATCATTGATTATATTCTCATAATTCCATGGTATTAACTCTACAAGTAACTTACAATGGAAAATATTCTTAAGTATAAGAATTATTGAAAAATGTCATAATACCTTATTTGGAATGGTAGGGCCTCTAACTCCTTGTCAATATCATGTGCCCCACATTTGGTACAACTCACATCATGCTCTTATTCTTTCCTAAATAGAATAAAATCATTTGTACATGCATTATAATTAGCATAGATAAACCCTAAATTTTATGATATTAATTGTGCCTCCCCATATTAGGAGGGCAGTGTGTTATTTTCAAGCAACAAACTAGTTTTTAATAAGTTGTAATTGAAAATATGAAAAATTAAGATAAATAAAACATAATATATGAAAAAATAGAATATATATCATATGTAATATATAGATAGTGAACTAGCATATAACCATAATAAAGCATTGAAACTAATATTTTTCTAATCAAACCTTGCATATAAGTCCTTAAATGATAATATAGCACTCAACATTGATGTTTTAGACTATCCCAAAGTAAACAAAGGTGTTTGATCAAATTTTAATTTTGTTATCTTGTGTTCAATTTCCTCATGATTATCATCCATATTAAGTTGATCTTGATGATAAATATCACCAACTTGATCCTCTACATCATCATCATAATGATCATGACCATCAATATCATTAAAAAATAAATATTTTACCATATTTTTAAGTTTGACACACTCTTATACTACTAGAATATCTTTACTAGAATTTATAGGAAAAGGTATTTGTTTATTCTAGCACTCCAACATTGATTTTGAATAATTTTTTTAATGGAAGAGATTTACTACTCTTTGTGATGTTATTACAATGCATTTAATATTTAGGATGGAACTTAGGGAATGTGTATTTTACCTTTTCCATTGGTTTAGGTGGATGTTAAACATCATAGCCACTATTTGAATATTTAATATCAGATTCATACATATTAACTTAATTTTATAGCAATATCCATTCACAAAAACATTATGATGGTTTCATTTGGAAAAAAAAAAGAAAAAATAATAATTTACCTTAAATAAAAAATGTTTGGTGGAAGAGGTGATATGTCAATGTATCTTCCTATTTATCTTCTTCTATTTTGATAACTACCTCAATGATCAGCTTGTGATGAATCTCCCTTTACATAAAATTGATTTTTTCTATTTTTTGCAACCATGAAAAATATTTAAAAAAAAATATTAACAATAAATTGAAATTTTATTTGCAATATTAAGATTACATACAAACTTATATGATGTTGATATACTCACTAATGAAGAGTTTTTTTTTCTTGCGAAGTAGACCTCTAAGAAAAATAAGAGCTCTATACAGGTAATTATGTATACCTACCTGATGATAACATACTATCTATAAGAAAAAAGACCAATAAATATGTTGTATTTGAGAAAAATAAATATTTATTCAAAACAAATCATGTGAAAAATTAATCCTCGCCTTATTATCCCAAAAATCAACATTTTACTTTTCCATGTGAGTTTTAGAACTCTTTTTTCCATCAAAATTGCAAACCATCATACCAAGGGTAAAATGTGTTCATAACTCCCTAAATTTATATTATGTTGATAGGTAAATTTATTTTTCCTTAAATAGATTTTTATTGGTGGAACAAAGGTGGAACTAATATTAGTGCCACTTTTACATCATTTTACAAACACAAGGAAAAATAAATTAAAAATATAAAAAATGAAAACAATGAGAAAATGACCCAATTAATGGTCCTAATTCATGTAATAGTAAATAAGCCAATTTATTGATAAAATTAAAAATCAATTGGTATAATAGAAAAAATTTCTTTGTGGATTGTAAAGTTTTTGTTGATACATGTGTATAACAATATTGTATGCAAAGTTCTTTGACAAAGTGTTGCATAGATTTTTGGCTTCAGAGAAAAACTATGACAAAATATTTGAGAAAAAGATTTGAAGAGATAAAAGAGTCCCATATGTAGGTACAAGAGGATAATATAGGGATGTGAATTATAGTGTGACACTTGGGCACAAATAATTATATGCAAGTTACATGATCCAATCATAGATAATTATTCAAAGGTATCATAGAGGAATTCCAACAAAACTTGTTAAATGAATAATTGTTTGTAAAGATCCAACATGATGTTGAAGGAGTATAAATGAGATAATAACCTACCAAGAAAAGGGACCAACCTCTACCAAAAATTATCCAAGACAATGGTATGTGTAGATTCCAAAATTTGGTGTTAATTTTATACAAGGGAAAGTGAAATTGATCTACAAATCAATCCTAGCTTAGAGAAGATAAATCACACTATCCCTTCTACTTATTATTACATTTAGACAATTAGGGTCATGACCAATATGGATTCTCTATACCTAACTAATGGGTCTCTTACCACATAATTTCACTAGAGATGGTTCTAAAGCCCTAGTCAATCAATACCAAATAATAATACTAGCTAAGTATATGGATTCGATAGACCTAACTAATGGGTCTTTTACCACAAAATTTCACTAGAGATGGTTCTAAATCCCTATTCAATCAATACCAAATAATAACACTAGCTAAGTCATATGTTTTCTTATCAAAGTAAATGATAAGTAGAGTAAATCTAATCTAGTGTTCACCAAATCCTGTGGCACAAAATGAGGGTAATAAACATGAAAGTAAACATGTAAATAAGAGCTCTAATCAATTTAATGTAGAAGTAATCCTAATATATAGAGATAAAAATATTCATAAGATAATATATACAAATCTATCTACTTAATAAAAAGAAAGTAAGTGTTAGGAACACTCACTTTGAAGATGAACCCATCGAGACTCAATCTATCCCTTGTCCAATGGTACTTTGGAAGAGGTTGTGTATTTTGAATAAAATAAGGATGGGCAATGGACTATAGTTTATCCAAGGACCTTCTAGTAAATCCCAAGATTTCACAAGACAAGATTTTTCTCTCCAAAGGAAGTATTAAACCCTAAGTAATGGCTCTTCAATTAGAATGTTAGATAAACAAATGCATAAATAAATGATTATATTTATCTCTCTCTAACAAAAATGGTGAAAAGTATGTGTTTATATAGTTGTATCTAACCCTAAACTCTTTTAAAGTATTAGTTGATAGAGTCAACCCAATTGATCCTATTCTTTGATAAATAAAGTAGTTAGGTTCTAAATTATGTTGGTTAGGGCCTAACTAATCTTGTAACATGTTTATATTTTAAAAACAAGGTCAAATCAGGCTGACTTTGTTTGGTAAATTATAAAAAGAGATTTTGACTTAGGGAGGGGCTATTTAAGGTAGTGAATTACTTAGATGAGTATGTAAGGGAGGTTTCAAATATTAGGTAAATGTATAGGAGAGGTTTGTGTTGGTTTTAAGTGGTGGTATGTGTGACAACAATATTGTGAAGTACCAATGGTCTACCCACCCTTTTCCTGGTGTACCCTTTAAGGTGTGCACTCAAAGAGATTGAGAATTGATATATTATTTCAAGAGA